>JAEMWC010000300.1:645000-652500 GCA_016490735.1 Pachyseris speciosa
GCATTACTAGACTTACTACGGACATCCAAACAAACTGGACTATATCATTCAGGAGAAAATAGGCTAACAAAGTGTGTAAGGCTTTTACGGTATTCCGATTGGTTCCTGAGAAAAGTTGGCGAATAGGATAAAAATAATTCGAATTTGTAAAAGCCTCATACAATTCGGTGCGGTAACGTGTGAGGAACATTTTGGCTAAATTCCGTTAAAATCTGATCACGCAAAAATAAATCCCGACTTTTTGGCTTCCAAAGATTTACAGTTTTCGCAACTCATTGAAGGTGCAAGGTGCCAAAGCGGTTAGAGAGGTTTCCGCCTTATAGAGGGTTTAGTTACGGTTACTGTCCACCTTGAAGTGGTGTCCGCTTTACAGCCGTGTCTCCTCTTAGAGCTTCGAGCGAAAATTGTCAAAAGACTAAGGATAACGTTAAAACTGTCGTGCATGCTTTCATCACATCTAAATTGGATAATTGTAACTCTCTTTTATATGGCCTCCCGCAGCATCTACTCTCTAGGTTACAAATCGATTCAAAATTCAGCAGCCCGTATTGTAACACTTACCCGAAAATTCGATCACATTACCCCAGTTTCGATGAAGCTCCACTGGTTACCGGTTCGATATCGTATAATGTATAAAATTCTTTTATTAGTTTTTAAATCACTTAATGGCGCAGCACCTAAGAACATTTTAACTCTTATCCAATATAAAACACAGTCACGAATTTTAAGGTCATCATCACAGCGACTCTTGGCAACCCCGACAGCTCGATTGAAAACATATGGGGACCGTACTTTTGCTGTGGTGGCCCCTAAACTATGGAACGCTCTCCCATTGGATTTAATAAGAAACGTTTGAAAATGTACCTTTTCAAAATTGCTTTTAACTTGTAAATAACATTTTTATATTCTAGCTTATAGATAGTTGTTTTATCCTTTTAATTTGTTTTTATTTCATGTGTACTGAATTCTATTCTTTTTTACTTTATATTGTAAAGTCCCATGAACAAGTAGTGATAATGGCGCTATATAAATATTTTATTATTATTATTATTATTATTATTATTATTATTATTATTATTATTATTATTATTATTATTAAAATTATTATTAGACCCCTAACTGGAATGGAGATTTAAAATTGGGATTTGAAGTTAGAAATTGGTAGACGGTCACCAAACAGTTCCCCATTAATCTGCTGTGCCCTTGTGGGGTGTCAACTGTCTTGTGGTGTTTCAAAACATTTTTACCCCATTTCAATCCCTTCTTCAAACTACTTCAAATTACACTCAAAGTTCACGTGTACCCCCCCCCCCACCCCCTTAACACATGACCTATTGTTGTAGTGCATGCTAGTCTTTGAAGTTTTACTTACTCAATTATTTTTAGGTCCTTTGTTATACTATCTGAGATAAGGCTAAGCTATTTTAAAAATAAAGCTTCTATCTCTGTCACTTCCACATGCCAAGAGTACGTTCAAGAAATCAAGACACTCTAATTACTAGTTTCTCACCCGCGACAATTTATCCGCGACCCGCGACAAATCACCCGCGACCCGCGACAATTTACCCCGCGACCCGCGACAATTTACCCGCAACCCGCGACAATTAACAAGCAACCCGCGTCAATTTACCCACGACACGCGACCCGCGAAAATTAGATTGTTCAGCCTGAAGTACAGACACACACTACACAGAACATTACATGGACATTTGTTCCCTAGCAGTTGGTGAGGTTCGCCACCACAAGTAAATATCTACTTTAAAAATGTGTGAGACAGACACTGAAGTATCAATTAAACACAGGCGGCATCAACTGTAAGTTCTGCAAAGGAATTTCAGTGGAATCTATTAGCCAACATACCTGAAGCCAAGACGGAGCAAGTTTCACTTCCCGTTGAGAGCGCCAAGGTATGCTGAGTAGGCTGGGTAGGCTGTATCGTTCTGTTTTTTATGTTCTTATCTTCATCAAAAGAGGCCAAGAAATATGATCAGGATAAATAACGTCATTTTTAAGCTCTCGGATTAACTAAAAACTCGCAAACGGCTCGCAAGGTTAAATGGAGTCAAAAAGGCTAGTATAAACTAGTCTGCATAACAGGCGCTTGTTTAGCCGAGCGCGAAGCTCGAGACGAGTGGAGGACAGTCTATTCGTGCTCTTGCGCTCCCCGAAAAACCTAAGAAATTCGCCTGAAGGTTAGTTTTGAATTGACCAATCTAAAAGCTTTCAATCGCAATTTCTCACACCAAGGGAGTCCACAGAATATCGAGCATAATTTCGAACAGAAAAGCGATTTTTGCGAGCATTGCCTGCAGGCTGAATAAGCCATTTTACGAGCAGATTTTATACAAGCCTACTTCAGGCATCGATAGTTCAGCGTGCGGCAGAAAGTAGTTAAAGGAGTATGTTGTTTACGATCATTAAGACGGGAGTTAAATATCGTTTTTTGAGCGCTTAACATGGATTTCACGTACATATCTCGTTCGCGTCTCAAGCAATCAAAAATCCCTCTGCTCACAAAGCTATCCAGTGGGATATTTTGTCAATTTGTTTTTGGTGATTTTTGGGGATACTTGGGAAGAGATAATATTTCTCAAAGGATTTGTTAAATTGAAGGAAATAGGAAATTGGTAAGATTTAATAAGGATTTAAAATTGGAATTTGAAGTTAGAAATTAGTAGACGACACCAAACAGTTCCCCAGCAACCTGCAGTGCCCTTGTGGGGTGTCAACTAACTGGAAGTGTTCAATACAATCCCTTCTTCAAACTCCTTCAATTTTCACACAAATTCACGTTTATCCCTCACCTTAAGGCACACGTCAGTACAAATCTAACCAGTGGGCAAATGCCACACATCGTCTGAGGTTTACTTAGTTGCCATTTCTGTGTCTTTGTGCACTCGATGCCAATCCGTTCTTATATCTGTTTGAAGGGACACTGTCACGGCAATTCTTTTTATATGTTTGCTCCATTTGCGAGGAAGCACTTTTTTTTATTTCCGGAATGGCCCGTGTAACACAAGGAGGTAGATTTCAAATTATTTCTTCGACGGAAAGAAACTAGTATTATTTTATGGCGATCGACACAATCATGGAACTTGAAAAAGTTAACCTAACTTTTTCAATTACAATCCATTTTCCCTTCGTCATCAATGGCCATAGACAACCGCAGATAGTTTCAATGAACATGTTTTAACATGTTTCATAGAGAAATCGCAAAAATTATAAATGTTACGTTCCACGGTAGCAAACACATATTTGGGTTCAGTTACAAACTACCAACGTGACAGTGTCCCTTTAAATAGTTGTTTGCAAGTCCGTTCTGCTTTGATAACTTTTTACCATAATGCACTGCGCAATCTACTTAAAATGCGCTAAGGAACTTGCCAGAATACACTTCACAAGCTACCTGCGCATGCAATAAGGATCGTCGTGTATTTGGTCTGGTAAGTCTTTTCTTTGATAAAATTGATTTTAGCAAATGCAAACCCGTTGCGAAGCTCAACCAGTTTTTAAAGAAACGATTAGTCATTTACAGAGTCTAAGCAAAATTTGTCCTTTCCGGGCGCTTTTGAAAGTTGTCTATCAAGGTAATCCGATCCGGCGTCATTCAGCACACTTAGTCACATCGCGCTTCACTGAATTTTAAAAATAAAATATGGATCTTTTCTGACATGGAAAGATTTTTATCTCTATTTCAACGGTTAAGATTGAGCTCCTTGTGCTGCGATTTTTGAGGTATAAAATGCGTCGATGAAATGTACGTATACTGTATTAGCGGTGAATACGTTCGAGAAGCTCTTGAACACTTTTTTGTTAGTGATGCAGTTAGCACTTGATATTGAAATTTCCGTAGTATTCCATCAAAAGCCGACAGTAAAAGGGAAGTCAGCTTCATTGGTAACCAAATATTTGCAATGAAAGTTCTAGTGAAAAAGGTTTGTGTTGACAGGGAGCCGGCGTTGCAAGGTAATTTATACAGTCACTGAGTCCTAAACACTATTTTAAAACTAATTAATGCGGATTTCATGCATGTGTACTTGTAAAGCACTGACAATCTCGTTTATCTATCTGCAAGTCAAGTAAAGCCCTGAATAAACAGATCACTTGCCCTATTTCTTTTTTAAAGACGCAAGATATGTATTCCTATTCAAGCCGAATACATCTTTTTTTTAGAATTTAACAATCTAACATGAATTGCTTAATAGCTATCAAAAAGTATTTTCAGGCAGTAGCAGGGATATCAGTGTCATGACCTTTCCCTGGTTTAACAATTTGCATTTTATTGTTTACTACCACGAAATGCTTTAAAGCCTCTGTACTTCTTAGCTGTGTGTACTATATTTCGGCTGGCCAAACCAGCCTTCTTCAGGTACAATGAGAATTTACATTGGAAGGGGTGTTTATGTAGTAATAACCCGGAAACACGTAAAACTAAAATGATTGACAGTGTAAAATAAAATACTAGAAAAAAAATGCCAAAAAAGATCCTGAAGGTCTTAACATCCGCGAAGAAACATATTAGTTAATTTTTTTGCCATAAAGTTCATCGTGTTTTACACTTTTTCGTAGTATTTTTTTTACACTGTCAATCATTTTAGTTTTACGTATTTCCGGGTTATTACTACATAAACACCCCTTCCAATGTAAATTCTCATTGTATTGTGAATTTATTGAACGGCTTAAAAAGCTTTACTGTACATCTATCCATTCTTACACTAAAATTTAGATTGGGGTTATTTTGGCCTAGAAAATCGGATGTAAAATTTAGCCATGTCTTTATCAGATATAAAGACACTTATTAAAAATTAATTTCTTATGTATTTCCTTCATGAATTATTGATGAGTTTTTTAAGAATGATTTCAATAGTCTTATATATCACATTCGAAAATTAAAATATTAAAAAAGTTTCTCTTCTTCCCATGGACCTATTCCAACAAAGTAAAAGCTTTCCTTTATTTTCACAACTGCTTAAGTAGTGCTCACTACTGCGAAGACACTCACATATTCATTCAGAAAGATTGTTGTTGTGTGTTTACAAGCGTTTAAAAGAGCACTGTCACCGGGATTTATGCTGTTTTGGGTTCAATTCTGCCAAAATTACTGCCTTCTACCTGTTATCGTGCAAAAAAAAAAATGCTCCTACAGAATCAGCAAGATGAATTCCAATGAAATTCTAGCAGGGAGAGTTAACCATAATCATTTTTTTGGCGATCGTGGGGCGTCAACTGTCTAGCGGTGTTTCAAAACATTTTTACCCCATTTCAATCCCTTCTTCAAACTACTTCAAATTACACTCAAAGTTCACGTGTCCCCCCCCCCCCTCCCCCCACCCTTTAACACATGACCTATTGTTGTAGTGCATGCTAGTCTTTGAAGTTTTACTTACTCAATTATTTTTAGGTACTTTGTTATACTATCTGAGATAGGGCTAAAGCTTCTATCTCTGTCACTTCCACATGCCAAGAGTACGTTCAAGAAAGCAAGACACTCTAATTACTAGTTTCTCACCCACGACAATTTACCCACGACACGCGATCGGCGAAAATTAGATTGTCCAGCCTAAAGTACAGACACACACTACACAGAACATTACATGGACATTTGTTCCCTAGCAGTTGGTGAAGTTCGCCCGCCACAAGTAAATATCTATTTTAAAAATGTGTGAGACAGACACTGAAGTATCAATTAAACACAGGCGGCATCAACTGTAAGTTCTGCAAAGGAATTTCAGTGGAATCTATTAGCCAACATACGTGAAGCCAAGACGCAGCAAGTTTCACTTCCCGTTGAGAGCGCCAAGGTATGCTGAGTAGGCTGGGTAGGCTGTGTCGTTCTGTTTTTTATGTTCTTATCGTGATCAAAAAAAGGCCAAGAAATATGATCAGGATAAATAACGTCATTTTTAAAGTCTCGGATAAGCTAAAAACTCGCAAATGGCTCGCAAGGTTAAATGGAGTCTAAAAGGCTAGTATAAACTAGTCTGCATAACAGGCGCTTGTTTAGCCGAGCGCGAAGCTCGAGACGAGTGGAGGGCAGTCTATTCGTGCTCTTGCGCTCCCCTAAGAAATTTGCCTGAAGGTTAGTTTTGAATTGACCAATCTAAAAGCTTTCAATCGCAATTTCTCGCACCAAGGGAGTCCACAGAATATCGAGCATAATTTCGAACAGAAAAGCGATTTTTGCGAGCATTGCCTGCAGGCTGAATAAGCCATTTTACGAGCAGATTTTATACAAGCCTACTTCAGGCATCGATAGTTCAGCGTGCGGCAGAAAGTAGTTACAGGAGTATGTTGTTTACGATCTTTAAGACGGGAGTTAAATATCGTTTTTTAAGCGCTTAACATGGATTTTACGTTGATATCTCGTTCGCGTTTCAAGCAATCAAAAATCCCTCTGCTCATAGAGCTATCGTGTGGGACATTTTGTCAATTTGTTTTTGCTGATTTTTGGGGATACTTGGGAAGAGATAATATTTCTCAAAGGATTTGTTAAATCGAAGGAAATAGGAAATTGGCAAAATTTAATAAGGATTTAAAATTGGAATTTGAAGTTAAAAATTTGTAGACGACACCAAACAGTTCCCCAGCAACCTGCAGTGCCCTTGGGGGGTGTCAACTAACTGGAAGTGTTCAATACAATCCCTTCTTCAAACTCCTTCAATTTTCACACAAATTCACGTTTATCCCTCACCTTAAGGCACACGTCAGTACAAATCTAACCAGTGGGCAAATGCCACACATCGTCTGAGGTTTACTTAGTTGCCATTTCTGTGTCTTTGTGCACTCGATGCCAATCCGTTCTTATATCTGTTTGAAGGGACACTGTCACGGCAATTCTTTTTATATGTTTGCTCCATTTGCGAGGAAGCACTTTTTTTTATTTCCGGAATGGCCCGTGTAACACAAGGAGGTAGATTTCAAATTATTTCTTCGACGGAAAGAAACTAGTATTATTTTATGGCGATTGACACAATCATGGAACTTGAAAAAGTTAACCTAACTTTTTCAATTGCAATCCATTTTCCCTTCGTCATCAGTGGCCATAGACAACCGCAGATAGTTTCAATGAACATGTTTCATGTTTCATAGTGAAATCGCAAAAGTTATAAATGTTACGTTCCACGGTAGCAAACACATACTTGGGTTCAGATCCAAACTACCAACGTGACAGTGTCCCTTTAAATAGTTGTTTGCAAGTCCGTTTTGCTTTGATAACTTTTTACCATAATGCACTGCGCAATCTACTTAAAATTCGCTAAGGAACTTGCCAGAATACACTTCACAAACTACCTGCAATAAGGATCGTCGTGCACTTGGTCTGGTAAGTCTTTTCTTTGATAAAATTGATTTTAGCAAATGCAAACCCGTTGGGAAGCTCAACCAGTTCTTAAAGAAACGATTAGTCATTTACAGAGTCTTGGCAAATACTCTTAATGGACAAATTTTAAAATAGATAAAGCAAGCAGGGCTTACTCTTGGCAACATTCGTGGCGTTCTAAC
>JAEMWC010000300.1:657500-710000 GCA_016490735.1 Pachyseris speciosa
ATAAGACTAACGACCAATCTACGGGTAGTATTTGAGTCACATGTATACCTCTCTAAACCACAATAAAAATCATTAACTTTCATAAAAGTGTCCTGCTCCGCTAATTAGTATGCATTAACTTTCATACAGATCTCTACTGATTAACATTACAAACACGACAAACACAATCTATTGTTTCATTTCACAAGTAACAAAAAATATTCGCGTGAGACCTTTATGGGCTTTAAAACGGCGAGCCGCAGGCTCGCCTTTTTAACTGCCCATAAAGGTCTCCCGCTCATATTTTACGTATTACATAAAATACGAATTGCGAATTTATTGAACGGCTTACGAAGCTTTACTGTATATCTATCCATTCTTACTCTAAAATTTAGATTTTGGCTTATTTTGGCCTAGAAAATCGGATGTAGAATTTAGCCGTGTCTTTATCACATATAAAGACACTCATTACTTGTAGAGCCGTAGATTAACAATGATGACCTCCGCAAGTATTAAAATAAAAGAAAGACGAAAGCAAAAGTCTAGTTTGGATGCGATATTAATTTGGTAAAATAAATCCCCTTTTCGTTTATGTAATGTTTAATAAATGAGCAGGAGTGTTTTATCATTACAAGTCTAAAACACGAGGCGTAGCCGAGTGTTTTAAGTAGTACATAAAATATGAGCGGGAGACCTTTATGGGCAATTAAAACGGCGAACCGCAGGCGAGTCGTTTTAAAGCCCATAAAGGTCTCACGCGAATATTTTATGTTACTTGTGAAATGAAACAATAGATTCTTTTTGTCGTGTTTGTAATGTTAATCTGTAGAGATCTGTATGAAAGTTAATGCATACTAATTAGCGGAGCAGGACACCTTTATGAAAGTTAATAATTTTTATTGGGGTTTAGAGAGGTATACATGTGACTCAAATACGACCCGTAGATTGGTAGTTAGTCTTATGAATTATTGATGAATTTTACAACAAGTCTTAAAACACTCGGCTACGCCTCGTGTTTTAAACTTGTAATGATAAAACACTCCTGCTCATTTATGAAACATTACATAAACGACAAGGGGATTTATTTTAGAAAATTAATATCGCATCCAAACTAGACTTTTTTTCGTCTTTCTTTTATTAAACCTGTCCAATATTAGTCCAGTTGCCTTCCATGTGACGCAAATGTCAACGGGCGGTCTTTGCATTATTTTCTTTTTAAGATTAATACTGATTTCACCTGTTTATCAATAGATGTAAGCATTCAAAGTTTCCTCCACAGATCTGAATAATAGCTTTCAAAATCGTCCGTCTTTTCGACAGGCACTCAGTCAGTACAAGACAAGCTATCCACAGTCGATCGATAACTTCGCAGCCGCGGTGCCCTGAAAAAGCTTTGTACTAAAACATCGCAGCGTCTTCCGTTTTGGTCAACTATTTGGGTGCTGTGTAGCTCTCAACAGAATCAGAGGACGTAAGTGAGTCTGCGTTTTTAATCTTGAAAGTAGTTTTAATTTTATTTAGTACGTAAGGTGGCCCCTCCAATCACCTATGAAGTGTGATTCAGTATATTTCTCGGTACTAAAGGTTTGGAAGCTTCATTATTCACGCTGCGTGGGTTTCGTGTTGTTCAAGAATTCGTAGTATTTCAGTGCCTTAACTCTTCATCCTGTCCAAAAGGGGTTTAGAGGAAGAATGCCGGTGTACACGCATGAACAATTCCTGTCGGATTTCTCTCTACAACACAGTACGACTGTGACAGGAGAACCATGATTTTAGACTGCAGTCTTGAAGCTCTGCGGCTCTGGTCTAGTCATTCTATATACTTTCTGTCCACCTTGACTGATATCCGATAGGGAAAATGTACTAATAAGGCGTGGCACTGGAAATTCGAATTGAAATTGAGCGCTTTTATTCTATTCGTCCAACTCAACTTCCGTCCTCCTACTCCTCTCCCCCCCCCCCCCCCTTTCCAATGGATAAGAATACCATTTGGATATCCCGAGCTTTCTTAGTTTTTGATCAGGCTTATTCAACGCCATTCCTCACTTCCAACCACAAACGAAAAGCAATTTGAAGCAGAGCATTTTTTTCTTCTCAGTTCAGGTATTTAGCTTTAACCATTTTGCGAAAGGTTTTCAAACACATATTTTCTTAATCTTTCTCCTACATAGCCTTTGCAACCCGATTGTAATTGGGTAGAGACGAATGTCAAATGTCCTAAAATCACGTGAAATCGTTTGTGCTTGAAAACTGATATCACTGGGGTTTTATATTTCAGTGCCATATTTGTTAAGCTGTGGCAACTGAAAATAAGTTGTCACAATGTCAGTGAGTCAACAACAACTTCGTGCCTAAGTTTTCCTTCAATTAAAGCTTTTCAATTTATCAACGCAAAGCCGAAAAAGCAATTCTGATCTCTATAATCTCGAAAGACATCTTAAAGGTTCGCAAAGCGTTTTTCGGTGATTCGAACACTAGAAGCAGCCTTTTTTCACTTTTTGTATAATTTTCTAATTCTCACAAAACTGGTCCTGAATTATTTATGAAGGTGCAAGAGCCAATAAATAATCTATCTATTGAGCATGAAAGTAACTGATAAATCACAATTGTTTCTTACCGCGCTTGTCTTTTTTAGCCGAGCGCAAAGGGGGAGACATGGAGCGCGAAGAGCGATACACGAGCGCGGAGCGCTAGCATTAGCATTACGCTCACTAGTATTAGCATTAGCATTAGCATTAGCATTAGCATTAGCATTAGCATTAGCATTAGCATTAGCATTAGCATTAGCATTAGCATTAGCATTAGCATTGGCATTAACATAATAATACTTTAGCTGTAAAGCGATTTTGTAACAGTTATTAATCAACACAACAGGAAATGGGATTATCTCAATTTTTAATTCACCTCACTCTATTCAGTTTCCTGTTGTTTCTTTTTTTCTGATCTAAACACTAGCTTGGTGAATCGTGTGTAGATGTTGTATCAATGGTTATTCTGCGTTAGTGGATGCAAGTATAAATGTAATCGCCTTCATGACTAGCTGTTTTTGTACAAAAACTAAATAATAAACATAATTATAATAGATAATTACAGAGCTGTATTGTAGGGTATATACTAAGGTAAAGCATTGTATTGCTAATGTGTGAGTACCGTGTACGTACTGTACATATGTAGCGTATGTAATGTAGGTATAGTATTGCAAGTATTCCCGTATTGTCAGAAGTTTAAGTAACTTTTATTAACAGTAATTGATTGTAAATAGTGGTCTCTGCGTTGGCATCAATAAATTTGTTAAAAAAAAAAATAGTCACAGCCTGGTTCACACTTGTGACATAAGCACAAGCGTAAGCACACTTGTGACATAAGCATAAGCGTAAGCGCAAGCAAAAGTATAAGACAACGCTAGTGTGCATTGAGGTCAAATAAGCACAAGAAAAAGAAACATTTTCCTTATGCTTATTTCACAAGTGGGAATTGGTGTGAAATAAGTATAGGTATAAGCGTCATCTTGTTTCTTCCGCGTCTTGTTTATCCACCGATGTGACTCGCACTGCTCATGCGTAAGTCGCTAGAGTGAACGTCATTGTGCTTATGCTGGTGCTAACGCTTGTTCTTATATCACAAGTGTGAACCAGGCTTACTACAGGGATATTTTGATAGGGATTCTATGGATATTCACTAGCAACAAAAAGAGCCGAACATCATTATAAGCACAATGCGTCCGATGTAACAAGGACAGAACTTTCTCTTTTCTTTTCTTAACAGTCAAATGAAGCATGCGCTATGTTTTTCCAGGCCCGACTTAATGTTAATTTTAGCCTCTTGTTTTCTTGCGTCAGCGTCATGTTTTATTGAAAAATGTCACGTCGCTCTGGATTGTAAAACTAAAGTGGTCTGCCTTATTTCAGTTTACAAATCGCTTTTGCCATTTGCCTCATTTCCTGATTAATCGTAATTATTGGTTTTGTTTTAGGTTCTGTATATACAACTAGTTGCAATGCCCAACAATTCATCGTCAGGAGATCCCGGCAACGACCGGTACTTGAAGTTACCCTTCGAGTTTTTCATCTTCCGTCTCAGCATTCAGATCGCCATCGATGTGTTTGGTGTGATTGGGAATCTTGTTGTTATCGTCAAAATCTTCAGGGGAACAAACGCGTTCTTTGTTATGACCCCTTACATTCAAAGCCTGGCATTTGCGGATCTGGGGATTATGCTAATCAATTATCCTTTAGCAATTTTAAGGACTGAATATCCAAACGGCGACTGGTTCTTGGGTGAAGAAGTTTGTTTGTACGTTGTTCCCTTCGCGGAGACCTTCTTCGGCGCGAGTATCTGGTCCATCAGCGCAATTGCCGCTGAGCGATACGCGAAAGTCGTCTGGAAGTTCACGGTGCCGATATGGTCTGGAGGAAGATGGTCTTCGAAGCGAATTCTGCTCATTGTTACCTCTATCTGGGTGGCATCGTTCCTCATACAAGGCTTGCCGCTTCACCTCTATTACAAATACCATTCTGGGATGTGCTATCCGGATTATCCTGTTTCTCTTCGTCGCACGTTGTCCACGATCAACGCCTTTCTGATGTACGTCCTCCCGCTCGGCATTATAGCCTTCAGCTACCAGCGGATTGGAAAACTAGTGAAAGAGAGAGCAGTGAAGCTTCGAGATCAGACGCCAAATCCATCCCTCGACTCATCACGTTCAACAATGAAGAGAAACGCAGAGGTCATATTGATTCAAATCAGTAAAACGCAGCGGATTCTCAAGCCGTTGGTGATTTTGTTTGCCATCACCATGCTCCCGTACCACGCGTTTGTACTGGCCATGGCTTACTGGCTTGAATTCCGTAACCAGAGCTATTTCAACATTTTAAGCATACTCGTAATCACTTCTGTGGCTATTAATTCGGCTGCAGATCCACTGGTGTACG
Source organism: Pachyseris speciosa (assembly GCA_016490735.1). Lineage (NCBI taxonomy): Eukaryota > Metazoa > Cnidaria > Anthozoa > Scleractinia > Pachyseridae > Pachyseris > Pachyseris speciosa. Next base: position 662,411 of record JAEMWC010000300.1, read on the forward strand.
GTGCAACCAACAAAAGCTTTCGCCGAAAAATTAGTGCCGCTTTCAGTTGTTTCCCAGGCACTTTTATTAAACGGAGACTAATAAACACAATCAGTGCGTCGCCCAGGCCAACACGTGAAACATATGTGTAAGCGCATGACGATACAGCCCTGTAAGCAGTCTAAAGAAAAAGACGGACAATTGAAGACAACTGCGGAAAACCATGAACCGTTCTGTTCAGTTGAAGAACGGTGTTCACAACTGTGAAATCGTATGACCGTTCAGACAGGTGTGAAATAGAAAGTACAAAGTTAGCTTAAAGGGGGACTGTTACTGCAATTCTTGCTCTACAAAAAGACTCTTATAAGGAGAAATGGAGAGAAGAAAAAATCTTGAACAGTAAATTCATCTTTGGTTTTATCCAAATTACGCGACAGTGTCCCGTTATTAAGTCCGACAGAGTAAATAACAGTAGTATGTAATAGAAAACAAAAAAAAACGTTTTCTTTTCTTTTTCCTGGCCTGCAACTAAGGAAATAGGAGACGTCTGCACGCAGGCTAGTTTTTGCAGAATGTACATAAAAATGTTTCCAAATAGAAATCTGACATTTTTGTTCGAGGATATGCCAACAGTGGAAGATTCTTGTTCTGGCAAAGCCATATCTCTAATTATTATGTAACAGTTTTTTAAGGCTGAAAAATATTACGCTGACTGTTGTCGTGCATGAAAAACTTTTCTGGATCTAGAGCAATGAACTCCTTTTAGGTTCATTTAAAAATAAATTGGTTGATGTAGCTAAGCAATTATTTTTCAACTGTGTATGATGTTGCATCCTATTAGGTTTGTTTTCACTGAATCATGGCTCTTTTCAAAAGTGATTTCATGCTTTGGAACAAGCAAACTTGCGCGATCTTTTTGAAACGCCATGACGGCATGAAGCAACTCGGCGGCAATGTATCTTACAAAGGATGAGGTTCCCTTTTGTTATTTGTGACTCACGGATGAATATGGGAGTGTACAAAAAATCCCCCCCCCCCCCCCCCCAAAGAAAATCTGGGGTAAAAACGATAGCTTCAGTTGATCGTATGATAACGTTACTATGTTTAAAAAAAGGAAATTTAATTATCAACATAATGAGGAAATTAAAGCCCTGCGTGATTAAACATACACACACACACACACACACACACACACACACACACACACACACACACACACACACACACACACACACACATACATACATACATACATACAAACAAACATTACACACACACACACACACACACACACACACATACATACATACATACATACATACACACAGTCATACATACACACACACATACATACATAAATAAACTTTATTAATGTGTCTTAAGATGTCTAGCCGATGGCGTTAAGAAACCTTCTACTAATTGGGGACACAATTAATAACCTACCAACTATTTTCTAATGAACTATTAAAAATAAAAACCCTGACAATATAATATAGTTAAAAATCTATTATCAATCAACTAATGGGATAAATTATCTAAAAGGATTAAGAATTACAAAGGGTGCAATTAGAACAATTTTCGTCTTCTACCATTACACTTAAATCAAATTTACGGATACGATTTTTAAAACTAAATAATGATGGGAGGGTTCTAATTTCGCTTGGTAGCTTATTCCACAACTTTGGTCCCAGGTAGGTGAGTGAATGTTTACCATATTAATTTCTTGGTCCTAAATCTGGGAATGGCGAACTCCGCTACCCTTAAGTTTTAGGATTAAAAGATTCATTTATGCCTTTCTTGTAAGTGTTAGTACTATAAATGTTAGTTATTGACGTACTTGGCGCCATGCACACGCAAGGATTGTCCATAACACAGGGCTTAGGCAACGAGGACGATAACGGTAATTATTAACACGTCATTTTAAAACGCAAGTTGTCGACCGGTTTTGTAACTCTTTCGCGACTATGACGTCGATCTAAAAAGCCGCATGTTTTTCATCTATGTTTGTTCTTCATGCGATAATAAAAATAAATTCGATATTCATAAGAATATCGCGCCATTTTCATGTCTGCAGAACTTTACAACAAGCATTTACCTAGATTACACACTTGTATTAAATCATATCAGATTAACCAACTTGTTGTTTTAAATTTACAGTGCTGTACATACATATAATCGATCCGAAACGTTTCTCATTTTTTCCAGTCGCTCATGTGTGGAAAACAAACAAATCATAATTCTGATTTGTGGGGATGAAAAACAAGTGTTTTCGAACATCCTCGTTTTCAATTGAAACGACTCGAAAACACTCGAGGGTACATTTAATAAGTGAAGCCACCCTTATGAATTATTACTGGCAGCGAGCGAAGACAGCGAAGCGCTACAGCGAGAACGGAGTGCGAGCTGAGGAAAATCGTTTTTGCTTGTGCCACCTGAACGCGCTCTCTGACTGTCTCGCAAGGGCCTGTGTAGCAAGCGTTTCCGTGGGATTTCCGCGCAAAGGAAGACCGAGAAACGAGATTTCGATGTTCTGGCCGAACGAAAATGGGGCGAGAGCAAAATAAACGATAGTGGGCTGGAGGTTTGCTCTCGCCCATTCGTCGTGCGGCCAAAACATCGAAAAATTCCTCTGCTTGGTCTTTCTTTGCCAGAAACCCACACCGAACGCTTGCTACACAGGCTAGTCTCGAAAGGAAAAATGAATCTTCTGCATTACAATAAGACGTCTGCATTAGAATGACGCGTCTGAATTGTTTCTCTAACAGGTCGTTGCATGTCGTAGTGAATAAAATGTTTGATTAGCACAACTTACATTCACGTTACCGTACCTGTGGTTTACAGCCTGATGTTATCACATAAATCACATAACACTTATGATACATGATGTAGATTGTTTGCTATAATTATATTTGTAAAGCATGACAAAATTAATAAAATCAGTTAGTAGATAAATGATCCAGTTTACGACAATATCTTACTAATCTTTTGGTGCTCGTCGTTATAGCTAACCTGGTGATTTTAGGATATGACCTTTGTCGAGTCCCTTTATTGAGGCCTTCCAAGGGGGTGGTGTGGTGTCGCTTTGTCACTCTTTTACGACTCTGTCTTTCGCTGGTTTAGTTAGGAACAAATGTCACTGTCGCAAAGAAAACAAGGAGGAATGTAAAGTGAATTGTCCCCGGCGGAAACGTTTGCGCGTACTATGCTTGCATAGTACGGACGATAAATATTTTATCATTATCATTATCATTATCATTATCATTATCATTATCATTGTCATTATTATTATCGTTATCGTTATCGTTATCGTTATCGTTATCGTTATCGTTATCATTGTCATTGTCATTGTCATTGTCATTGTCATTGTCATTGTCATTATCATTATCATTATTAGACCCCTAACTGGAATGGTGTTTCAAAACATTTTTACCCCATTTCAATCCCTTCTTCAAACTACTTCAAATTACACTCAAAGTTCACATGTAACCCCCCCCCCCCTCCCTTAACACATGACCTATTGTTATAGTGCATGCTAGTCTTTGAAGTTTTACTTACTCAATTATTTTTAGGTACTTTGTTATACTATCTGAGATATGGATAAGCTGTTTTAAAAATAAAGCTTCTATCTCTTTCCCTTCCACATGCCAAAAGCACGTTCAAGAAAGCAAGGCACTCTAATACTAGTTTCGCACCCGCGACAATTTATTCGCGACTCGCGACAATTCACCCGCGACCCGCGACAATTTACCCGCGACCCGAGACAATTTCTCCCGCGACCAGCGACAATTTACCTGCGACACGAGACCCGCGAAAATTAGATTGTCCCGATTTGCTGCAGCTAAAATCCTCGCAGGTTCTGGCCTTGAGCAGCCCACTTTCTCTTCGTCTTCTAAGATGTTTACTAAAACTTGAGTATTTTGACTTTGTTTGTCTATACATTTCATTGAGCATTTTGACTTTGTTTGGCTACATTTTAACTTAATTCGAAGAAGCGAAGTTTTTTTTTAATTGATTGTGGCGCGTTTTTAACCATTCAATAGGATCCTTTGTCGTGCATTGTGAGAACTTTGTAGTCAGTCACAAAAAAAACATGTCTTAGCGCCGAAGTTGTTATCGCAATGTTATAAAAGAATTGTTCCACGCTTTTAGCTGTGCATATATCGAGTTATGGATACACTTGGGAAGTTTGGAGAGCACTCAAGAAGCTTCTCTCGTGCGCTCAAAACTTCCCGCGTGCATCCACAACTCGATATACGCACGCTAAGCATGAAACAATTCTTGAGTAGAATGGTCTGATAACTACCCAGCGCTTCAATGAATCTGCTGACTAGCTTCCAAAAACTTCAGCTCAAAGTCCTTTTTCGGGGAATTTTCTCGCTCGTATTGTCGCTAAATTACGAAAGCGAAAGGGTAAAGACTCGAAGCTAAAATGCCAACACAAATAGTATTTAATTTATTTTATGTCCTGAAATGATGATTCAGTTATATTATTTTCGATTTGCTATGAACTCGTTGGTGTATCGGTAAAATATTCATTCATGCAATTCAGTTGCAAAGGTTACATCACGCCGGTTATTGCAAGTGATTAGTCCAGTGTTTCAGAGAGTCGTGCATAATAGCAGAATAAATAAAAACAAAAAATAAAAGGAAAATAGAAAAAGATGAATTATCCTGAAATTATTTATTTGGAATTTCCCTCGGCAAGGAAACCACGACACAACTAGATAATGAACTTTACAATTCACTAAAATTCAAACTTACGCAAGGACGAATAGAAGTTATATTCAACAGTCTATGATGAGGGCAATTGCCAATTGCAGATTTTTCATGAATTATGGAAATTTCTTTTTTCTTTTTCTTTTTTTTTTTTAATTCGTGAATGCAAAGCTATGAGCGAGCTAATGCAGTTTGCTGGGCAAAATGTCCCCCGGCGTTCGGTCAGTCTGTCACTCAGTCAGCCAATCGCTCGTGAACATTTTTGATCATTGCATAAGATAGCTTTTAGCGGGGTAGTAAAGGCAACACTTTGCCCGAACACTTTGAGGCTGTCAACGAGAATCTCAGGATCGAGCGATCTGGTTTATCATTCACGTTTGGAGTCGCACTACCATTCTAAAATCAATCGAAATCATGAAAAATTTTGCAATTTATAAAACACTGAACATCATTTCATTCACCTGCTGCATTCACGAGCTGCTACACATGAGCTCTTTGATTTATCGTTAAAATTGTCATTTTCTACACAACCTTAATGTGAGGGCTTTTCGATTCGTTGTGGTTAATTTGTAGTCATGCAGTTTGTTTACTTTCTGAAGCTCCAGGGAAAACAAGATAGCCAGGATGGTTGATTCGTTATTAAGTTTTTCTTTCAACGAACTGTAACTTTATTTTGACTAATGCATACTGAAAAAACTCTCCAAGAAAATAGAATAAATTTTTCACCTTCATGTACTGATATTGATACACTTAGCTGATTAAAAATAAAGTGACCATAGAAACAGGTTTTCCTTTTATCCCTACTATTTAAGAAAGTGAGGGGGTGGGGAGGAGGGCGCTTATTTTGCTATTTTGGCCGAGAGTGTAGGCGCTTATTCGAGGAAAGACGGTAGTTTTGTTTTGTTTTTTTTTTCCTGGTGCTGTTGCAGCCTCTTGTCGCGAAACTGCTTTTTCTTTTGAATTCAAAGTTGGTGTTTTATAAAGTTACTGGGAAATACAGAAATCCTAGATAGTGGATTTCAAATGGCAGTTCTCTAGAAAGCATGATGTATCCCTCAAGCCATACGGTATCATCCCCTCCACTATAAGCCTTAAAGGGGAGATTTTTGGACATACACTTTAAAGCATCCAAGTTTTATTGCCATGGCTCTAATGGAATTCAATACTCTTGCGTGGAGTTATGGAGGTAAGGGGATTATACCGGAGATTCTGCAGATGTTGTTGTTGTTGAGTGGTTAACTTGATTGGATGGGCGGCTGTTGCATGCGGCTGTCTATGTGTAGTCGTTGCTCTTATTGGTTTTCAGATTGGAGTCAGCTGCTGTTATGATGTACAAATCTTTACATGGGATGAAAAATATAATACTATTGTACAAAAGTTTTCAAATTTCTCGCCTTACCGCGACAAAAAATGATTATCGAAATCTTCATGGGGAATTTTAACAGGCACTTTGAGGTCAGGAACCTGGACTGTATTATTAGAGGTTTATACCTTGCTGAGTTTTCCCACGATATATACACATTGGCAACCTCCATGAAGATTTCCATAATCATTTTTTGTCGCGGTAAGGCGAGAAATTTGAAAACTTTTGTTTTCGTTGAAGTTGCCTGATGAGTGTGGGCATATAATTTTGAACCATACGAAACAGCACTGTCGCAATAAAACGATGATTACTCCTGAAGCCTGAACTCCTGTGAAGTTATAGTGAATGCTCCTCAATCAAATGAGTTGAGCGCTCTACGAAATAAATTCTACCCAGGAAACAAGTATATATATATATATATATATATATATATATATATATATATATATATATATATATATATATATATATATATATATTAGAATCCATTGAAGAGCCAATTTATTTTCAGTATTCCTTATTCGATATGATGTTATGTCGTTTCGAAACACAAATGTAAAGCTCAGGTCATGCGCATGATAGCTGATGATGGCTGATCATTTATAGTTTTGATTTCTGAACTATCACTGACAGACTATCATGTACTGTTTGACGAGGGCTTTTAAAGTAAATGAAGCTGTCGTTCTGAAAGGAATACATGGACAGTGGATGTACTCTTTGATAATATTTGTATTTACCTCATAGGTCATAACTTCATATCCTTCCGAGGAACAGAAGACAAATATTGATGGCGAGGTTGCCAATATAGTGAAGTACCTAGCCCTGGGTTTGTTCAACACATCGTGCAAAACAGTGATGCACACTCCAGAGTTGTCTAAGTCTATGAAAGAGCTTGTGATTAAAGAAATTGATAGTGAACTGGAGAAACTATGTAAAAAGAACACAAACAGTGTTCTGCGTCAAACAAAGCGAAAGGAAGTACTAGAATTCAAAATTGACACGCTGACGCAAGAAATTGAACAACAAATTCCCTTGCATAATCAAACACTGCAGAGCATTTGCTGTTCTAAGAGGGCTTCATCAAAAGCGAATCCATGTGTTAAGGCAGTATGATAATCTTGAGCGAAAAATTTTCTCACAGTTTATTTTAATGCAGTTGAACTTGACAATGGTGTCACGATGTCACCGAAACCTTCTATTTGAAAAACATTGCATATTTAATCAAGAAGTATGTTAATCTTGAATGAAAAATTTCTGGCAATTCCCCCCCCCCCCCCCCCTTCATAATAAAAAAAAAAACGTTTTCCTCATCGATTGCCGGATTTCAGTGTCTTTTGGCCAGTGTAATGCTTATTGAAATCTATCGAGACGTGGTGGAGAGGTGGACAAGGTGTATTGTCGCCGTTTTCCTGAACAATCCTTTGTTGTTGGTAATACCGTTACGTGTTTTTGTTTTTGGCTTTTCTTATTGGGGGGGGGGGGGGGGGGGTGGGCGTGGAGTGGGGGGAGCGGGAAGGGGGTCTTCCACTGTTGTTACCTGAGTTGCTCGATAATGTTGCTGGTGTTATTGTTAGTGCTGTCGTTAGTGTTGTTCTTTAGTGTTGCTTCTGTTGTTTCTCCTTTATTTCAGCTGCCTCTTTTTTGTGGTTTTGTTTGTTTGCTTGCATTTTTCACCACAGACTGGTGTGGATTGGCATTCCTATTATTGCAGTCGCTGCTTTTGTTGTTGTTACTGCTGCTGTTGACGATGATGCTGTTGTTCTTGTTGAAGCTCCTTTTCCGTTTGTGCAACGGACGCTCCTATTAGAGGCTGGGAACATTTTAAAAGTTTTCGTAATGCTCTACGCATATCTTTGCTTCGACCAAAGTTCAACAAAGGGTTTAACAATCCATTCAGCAGAAATAGGAAATCATAAAGGCGTTTATAAAGTAAAACGTTTGATGCACCTTTTACGTTTAAAATTATGGGAATAAGAACACCTGGCAGAAATGTCACTAACAGCACCAAGAGAATTAACCCGAAGGTGTTAGCCGTTCGTCTTTCCCTCTCTAGTACAGCGCGTATGCTAGACGCTTCTTCAGGTTGGTTTTTCTTACAGAACAAACCGAGATAAGAGAAACTAATCACAACGAAACAAATAAGATAAAATGCAACAGACGCGACTTGGCCAACTGGTGGAAATCGGTCTGAGAAGTTCCGTGATACATAAATCAAACACGATATGATCACGCTGAGGAACCATGGCACACAAATCATCTTCATGACACGTGATTTAGTCACGTGATTACGATACCACCAAGGTCTCCTTACTGCCAAGTAACGCTCTCTGCTAATCATTGCCAAGTTGCCAAGAGTTGCTAGTAAACACAGGGGCCCCAGAATTTTTATTGCGTCGTGAGGAAGATTAGGGCACATGTGTTCGTGTGTCAATATCCTCACAAAACCGACAACGCAATACGGTGCGTAAATTAAATCAGTTATGGCCAGGCTGCATAGCATGAGTAGTGGAGGTCGTTGAAGGCTTTTGGTTCGTGCCACAGCGTAGAGGACGAGGGCGTTACAAATAAATGACATGAGAGCCAGCAGTATGTTCAGAGGTATAACGACGTGGTTGGTGATGTCTCGCGCCTGGTGTTGAAATTCTTCAGGAAAGATTCTCATCAGACATGCTTGATATGGGGTCTGGCTGGAGTTCTCTGGAGTCATCTCTTACCTAATAATCCAAGAATGCAATTAAAAAAGTGTCCCTAGTAAACATATTAATGCCCAAAGTATACATATATTTTTTCTTCAGTTTGTCAAGAGTGCAATCGATTTTTAACAGGCCAAGATCAATAGAACGCCAGGACATTCTTCTTGTTTATGAAGATTATATAAATTTTGGTTGAGGCTGGGATGCCTCGGATGGCTGGAGATTACTGTGAAGATACCATTCCATCACACTTATTCAGCAAAGGTTGCATCTAACCAACGATATCTAACCAAAAGTCCGTCTTGATAGATTTAACGTTTACTTTTTTGATATTAATTTGCTCCAACATCTGCTTAACCACGAGTTGAGAACTTGTGTGTCAATCAGAAAAATTGTTTTTTCTTTGTTTGGTTGGTTGCTTGTTTTCTCCTTTTTTTATTTAAGAAAAGAAGATTCATAAGTTTGGTTGCAATTTTGGTGTGACGTCGCTTCAAATTTATACCGATTTCAAGTTAAATGCTTTTTACAGTCTTGGAGCAATGGTCAAACCTGAATTTGATTTGAGCCGGGATAATAACACAATACGGTATGCTCTCGCGTCTCGATCTGTGACGGTCGAGCTTTGTCTGCAAATGAACTTTTTGTTGTTCATTAGAGAATTTCCCTCATCTATCATCTTTCCAAGTCCGCCATTTGTTTATACAGTTTATACAGAGCTCTTTAATACCGCAGATGAGGGAAATGGATTTTCTCTGACTTTCATTTTTATTACATCCCAGAGCAAAGCCGGATTGACAGTATCAGCAAGTTATTATTGCTTCCTGTTTTGATCAATAACAATTTTGATTTGTTCAATGTATTCTTCGTCTTTCAAAACAGAAGTAGTGTTTAAAGGGAACCTCCACTCTTACAAAAATTTCATGTTAAATTATTGAAAATAATTACTAGCTTCGAAATTTTGTTTCGAAATTATTTTTGTCTGTTTTAGTTTAATATTCGGTTGGATCTAAGGCTGAATCGGTGCCGGTTGATCATTACTGTTTTGCTATGAGTTCTGAGATTCTTCGCAAAGCATGCGAATATATTCTTGGTTTGCACCCACGTGACAGGGCGGCCATGTTGGAGCTCAAAACAATAGTAATTTTTTCGAAGAATTCACATATAAAAAATAGAATTTAGTTCCCAGCGGAGAGAAAGGCCATTGTTCTTGACCTCCAACATGGCTGCCGTGACGTCACTTGCAAACCAGCAATAGCTTCGAAGCCTAGTACCGTCCTGTTTATTTGTGAGTCGATCTAAGTAATTAGTCGGCACTTTTCAGATTTTGTTTCGTATTGCAACGGTATGAAAAATAATTTTAGTGAACGCTCAAATCAGGTGAAATTCAGAGTAATGTGTTTTTGACACGTGTTGAAGTTTCTGGCAGTTTTTACCGCCTCGTATGCTTATTATTTTCATATCGTTTAATTGTTTAACTTGTAGATCAAGACGGTAACTGTAAGTTCCATAGGATAAATTCCGTCTGTTTAAACCAAGAGAAAAGGATTATTCCTGTCAAAAGCTAAAAACCTGGATTGACATGCCGCCTGTCGGGTTTGTGTTGATGGAAAATTGGGGTGGCGAATGACTCTTCAAATAATACGTGTCTCACAGAATTTTTGTCAAATTTCACGGGTCTCGCCGTCTCAATTTTTTTCGCAACGTCGACTTGGAATCTTTATCGCAGAAAATATATTAGTTTCCCTGTCTCGAAAGTCTCGGATTTACCATTCGCCATCCAGGCCTTAAAATCAACCAAGCGCTCTCACCTCATCGCGGTTTGCGAACCTGTAGCTTGCGCGGCAGGCGTAGAAAGGGGAGGGGGCTGGGATGGAAAAAGCATTGGGAAAAGGAGAGAGGGAACGCCTGCTCCAAGAACCCCCTTTTGTTCATTTCTGCGTCTCCTGGCGGCCGCAAATATTCCATCGGCTGATAGACAATGAATAACTTATAAATGCAAGTTTCACATTTTCAACAAAAATAACCATGATGGCGGCGCCACGCAAGATTTAAATCTCGTCAGTATGAGAAACATTATTTTGAAACGCGAACAAGAATCAGCCATAAGGGCTTTATTAACCGGTAGAGACGTCCTGGTGGTTTTACACACTGGATACGGGAAGAGTTCGAAGAGCTACGAACGGGTCTTGTTATTTTATTTGTCTGTATGCGTTAATCACTATTTGGCTTCATTAATAACTCGTATGTAATGACCAAGGAAATCACAACTTTGGCCGTTATCTGAACGCTTAACTGAAGATGAAATCTTTGAACTACGCTGCTAATGGCTTGTCAACTTTATCTAATGATGAAATTCGCTGATGCCAAAACAAGATTCTGTACGCAACCGCAGAAAAAGTTAAAGAGAAGCCCTTTCGAGAAACGTTGATCAATTCCACGTGGAATTTACATCGAAACGTCTCGCTTATTGTGGTGGATTAGTTGCCAGTTGATTCTGAAAGATCATCGACGTTACAGTGCATGTGAAAATAACAAATCGGCATCCTTTGACGAGTTGTCACCTTCATCTCTGTCTTCGATCTCAGCGACAGTGTTCTCTACACAAAACTGCAGCTACTTCCTTGAAATTTCCCCCTCCGCAGAATCTTACACCGTTTTCCTTGTTTTCGTTCAGGAGTAGTTGACGTTTGCTGCTACATTCTTGCGCATCGATATCCTCCACGGTCTCACAGTTCGTCGCCCAAAACGCCGAAATAGAGTTGACATTACTACAGTTAACAGTATAACTCCGCTGCATTTCTTACTTTGCGGCCACAACTTCTACAAACGCATTCCGTTCGTTTGTATTGTTTGCGATCATATGGAAACAGCCCTCTTTGCGATCGTCTGCAATCTGCGATATGCGATCCGCGATCGTCTGCGATCATATGAAAACCAGGGTTTTGGCTTTCAAGTAACAGCAGCAAATCCACCAACACTGTGCCTGGGCTTTCTTGCCTTGTAGATATTTGGCATGGTAAATAAATTTTCGAAAGACGCCCTTGAACCGAATGAAGTTATGCAGTTATGAACTCTACTTAAGCAGTGGTGAAAATTAAGTGGCAGTCCCGCTAAAGCCTGGTTTCCATATGATCGTCCGGATCGTCCCGATCGTCCCAGTCGTCTCAAAAAATGTTCAGACGATCGGGACGATCATATGGAAACGCTACCCAGACGATCGCAAACGACCCGGACGACTGAGACGACCTCGATCGCTTGGATAGAATTGAGTTCTATCCGGACGATCGGGACGATCGTGTAAATTTTGAAGCGATCATATGGAAACGCTCTCAGACGACTGAGACGATCGGGACGATCGAAGGCTATCCCAGAAGTCATCACTCTTATTTCACGTGCTCCATTTCAAAATGGCGGCAGAAAACAAGTATTTGAAGCGATCGAGACGATCATATGGAGACCAGCAATCGTCTCAGTCGTCCCGATCGTTTCGAAATGTTTGGAAACGACTGGGACGATCGGGACGATCCGGACGATCATATGGAAACCAGGCTTAAAAGCGGTCCTCTCGACTTGGCGACCAAAACAAGTTTTCCTTTATTTTTTGACCATGAAAAGGGTTTGGTACACATGTTTAAAAAATGCTATAATTATTTTCCAATTCTTTATTTTTGCGCCGACGCAGGCCCAAATTGAATTTTGGCTCACCTGCCCGAACTGATAGCGATCCAAAGTGTAAATTTCACAGATTTTGTCAAGCGCGCTCTGACTGCAAAAATCTAGCTCACTGAATTCTAGTTTGCTACAAGTTAGGTGTATTCAGTTAGTTCACAGACAAAATGCAGAAACTTACAAGAAAATCTTACGCATTCCAGCGTGATTAAAAGACACCCTTCTCTTGAGCCTTAATTTGCATATCGAAAACTAACCAAATGGAAGGAAAGAAATCTCAAGAGTTTGGTCTAAATCGTGATAAAAAACCACATCAGAGCAAAGTCTATACTCCAATGAACTGGTATATCGCTTCAAACCGGCGGGTATCACCATAATCCATGTGTTTACATAATTTAATCGTTGGTGTCAAAGTCATTTGCATAATTCTAAAAATCGGCGAAAAGATTTTTTTTTTCCCGTTAAGATTCTTTTACTGGCCTTCTAAACAATGAGCCTTAACTTCCTTTAATGATTGTATGCAATAGAAATCTTGTGTTGTGGTAAATAGCTGCATAAACGTAATCAGTCTTTATTGCTTGCGAGACCCACAAAGTAAACATTGGCGGTTGTAAGTAGTCTATTGAATAAATTTCGTTAATTCACGTTGTGAACCACGAGATGGAAAATATCAAATTCTAAAGTTAAAGTTTTGCAATTTGGTAATTGTAGATATTATATGCATCTTGAGGGGACACACAAACATAAAATACATTATGCTAATAATTTTGAAACAACCACATGCAAACATACACTCACGGCGTGCCCACGGAGAAAATGCTCTGAATGCTTCCAGCAAACACAAGCGACCCTATTCAATGGCACTACTTTCTGCAAATTTCTTTCCATCATTGATGGTTTTCATGCGGCTACGGTCTTCAAAGTTTCCAAGCTACAAACTCAACATCGCGGACCGTTAAATTAAACCAACAAGAATAACTCTGCTGTCTCTCGTTACATTGAACGTGACTATGCTAATTCGTTTGTTTGTTGTGTCATGGGATGGGAGGGGAGGGAACAAAATGTGAGAGGGTGACGGAACAAATAAATAAGAAAAAATTCTGTTTTTGCAATACATGTATAGACAAGTATCTAATCGGTAAATAGCAAAAGAAAAAAGGAATTCCTTGAATATTATTTCAGTCCATCACACTGTTTCCAATAATAGACCTTTTTAGCTTGTTGAATTTGTTTTCCCAATGTAGACCATGTGATCTTCCCAAGGGGGGTTGCCTTTTGTCTTTTCATAAATTATGCGTACACATGAACGTGAATAAGGCGAAATTTCAAAGAAACAGTTCTCTAGGGTAACATCACGTGGTCTACATTGATAAAACAAAATCTACAAGCTAAAAAGGTCTATTATAGTGAACACTAACATGACGCGACTATACAATTCTGTGGTAGGAGTGGCCTGAAGTGACCGGCAACTACAGATGTATGGGCTTTCATTTTATCGGCATAATCAGCACTTTTCGCTTTTTATAATAATAATAATAAAAAAATAATAATAATAATAATATTTATTTATATGGCGCAAATTCAATTATACAAATTTCAAATGCGCCTCACATATATGAAATCAAATCAACTCTAAATAAATCAAAGCAAATCACAAGTTGGTTTTTGTGGAGAGGGGAAAACCGGAGTACCCGGAGAAAACCCTCTTGGAGCAGAGTAGAGAACCAACAAACTCAGCCCACTTATGACGCCGAGTCCGGGAATCGAACCCGGGCCACACTGGTGGAAGGCGAGCGCTCTCACCACTGCGCCAACCCTGCTCCCTGTATGCTCTACTGTATTGATTATACAGTAATTTGTGCACACGAGGTTTTTTTAGTAGTACCTAACCTTTGTCTTTTTCACCTCAGTGGATAATATAGAATAAAGTGCACATTTTAACCCATTGGCACCCAGCCGTTTTTACGTTTTCGGAGTGATTTTCCACCTATAAAGGATCCATAGCATTTCGTGGCTCTTTATTTCAAACTACCATGGAAAAGGGGTGCTGTCCTAAGGCACTGGAGGCTCAAGTTTTCTGAAAACGTCATTCTGACGTAGCTATTTTTCATACGTGGAGCCACCAGAACAGCCCAAGTTCGGTTTGCTTGCGATTTTTGCTAAGTTAATTTTTTTTACAGCCATTTTCCATCTTTAGTGGCTGCCTGATGAGCATCATTAAGCGTGACGGTAGCTAAGAGTCCACTTTCTCAAAGAATCGAGCAAGGTGATGTACTTTGTTGTCGAATTTGGCTTGTTACTCTACGAAATGGGAATCTGGCCGGTCGGACACTAAGTACCTTTGGGACTCGACTATTGATGAATTTCTGACCTACCGCCGCATATTTTGGAATTTGTGAGCACTGAAGATGACCACAAGGAGGAATTTTAGGCTTTAGGTTGGAGTGGCTGTATGTGAAAGAATTGGGGGAAGGAACGGGTGCTGTGAAAAATTCTCGTTATTTCCCAGCATCCAGTGCGGTCGAGATGTTGAAAATGGCGGGAAGGCCCGAATGCACTGCAACAAAAGACTGTATCTACGCTCGGGAGAAGAATATGAACCAAAAATGTCATTTCTAAGCTAGAACAAGGACTGAATTTTTTTATGATGGTTGAAGTTTTGTTTTTTGACGATGATTTCTTTAAAAAACATAAAGTAGGGGGCATTTTCGTCGCTTCTCTTTGACGTTAAAAATGGTCAGTTTCGTTCTTGTCCAAACTCAAAAGGCCATCTTTGGTAAAAATCGCCACGTTTCTTGCGTTTATTGGATATCCAAATTTAGAGGACATTTCATTTCGTGCTCACAACTGACAGTTAAGGCAATATTCGTGCGATTGAGAAAGTTGCAATGTTTTGAAACATGGGAGTTTTGTGCGGCTGGTTTTGGCCGGCACGGGCGCCAGTGGGTTAAGGGTACAATTTATTTTTGGACTTTTCTGCTTATTTCTATTCCTTACTCCTATTCTGTCATAGAATAGGTGGATTAAAGATGAAAGTGATCTGCACACAGCTCGTCACAGAATAGTCTGGATGGAGCAACTGAATCTGTTTTCGGCAGGCCGCGCATAGGCTCTTACCGATAGTGCTAGCACTTTTTCGCATTATTTGGCTTCGCGGGCATTTTTTTTTTTTTTTTTTTTTTTTTACATTTTATCCCAAAAAGCACAGCTAGCATTACTTTGGATTTTCGACTGATTATTTGTATAATTTTGTTTCTATGTCGCTGTATTTAGAAATTGGTGAGAAGGCAATTTCCAGTGATACAAACAATAATTCCAAAATAATGTGGCCCTCGGTAATCATTTTCAAGTTTTTATTGTCTGTAAATGTTCTTCTTATATTATGCAGTTAGGTTGGTAGTAGGCTCTTACCGATAGTACTAGCACTTTTTTTGGCATTTTTTGGCTTCGCGAGCATTTGTTTTTTTTTTTTTTTTTTTTTACATTTTATCCCAAAAAGCACTGCTAACATTATTTTGGATTTTCGACTGATTATTTGTATAATTTTGTGTTAAAAAGCACAATCTGACTTTATTTATGTCGTCCAAGGCCGCATTTTGCCCTCATTTTAGTCAAAGGAGCCGAGGAGGCCTGGGGAATAGGTTTCATAGGTCAGCGATTGCCTTCTAGAACCCAGTCCATCACATTCGTTCCAAGATGGCGTCATCCACGTTGTCATCGAGGAACAATGGAAGTCAGCCAGCCAAGGCAGAGATAGTGTGGGCAATGATGACCCAATAACAAGCGATGATTAACTTCTAGTATCAGAAAACCTCAAACGTTGTGTTGGACTAATGGAAAAAAAAAAACATTGATCGTTACATTTTGTTGTTGAAAAATGTAACTGAAAATCTGAAAAATGTACTATTCTATGTTTAAAAATATCGGGAAGAAGTGAGCATTTTTATGTTACCCACGAGCACTTTAAAAAAAAAATTAGCATTATTTTAGCACTTTTTTGGAAAAAACAAGCACTGCTTTAAGTACAAAGTACATTTTTTTTACGAGCACTATCGGTAAGAGCCTAGCCGCGCAAAGCCTGCATGGAAGGCGCTAGAAAAGAAAATGGAACTGAGGAAGCGGACGCGCGCGCTAACTCCCTCCCGTCCCGTCGCTCCGCTCCCTCCCGTCGCACTCCGTGCTCTTTCCTCTCGCTTTTCCTCTCGCTTTCCCTCTCTAGGTATGCAGCTAGGGGAGAATGTCGGATAGCTAAACCTTATTTCTGTCATTTTCGAGCGAATCTATGTTTTCAGTCTTCAGCGAACAAGGAAAAGGATCTGCCAGCTGCACTTATTATGCTCCTCTCGGGTTCAGACAACTTCTTGTTTTTAAACAAAATGTCATCAAAACAGGTAAATTTCCCGTCCTTCATAGCCTGCGTGACAGGCGTAGAAAGTGGATGGGAAGGAAGGGAAAAGGGAGAGGGGAGTAGCCCTCTACCTGTCCCTCCCTCCCTAACCCCTTTCTACGAGCTTCTACGCCCGCCACGCAGGCTAAGTCCTTGAGTATCCAGTTGAGAATTGAACGCTCCGTTCTAATTAACATCGCGGTCTCCGCAATCAGTGCCAGGAAACTGCAGGAAACCCCCTACCCTATTCCTCCATTATTTTCTTTTCCTTAATAGGAGCTCGTTCCCAATTTCGGCTTAAAATGTAAGCAGTTCCCGCTCCAATTTTCAGCTAGCTTCCCTCGTAGTCGTGAGAGCCGGCTAATTTCAGCACCTTCTTCGCTTATCATCGTTTCTCCATACAACATAACCCTTTTCCAACCGCTTTTCAAATCTCCTTTCAAGTTCTGGTTAACAATTCCAGATTACGGATATTAAACTCTTTACCTTTAAAGCAGATCTAGTAGGAAGCTTTATTTGACTGGATCTTTTTATTTTTGACCTGTACATGTCAACATGTGTCATAGCCTTTGCACAGTTTTGCCGGTCAGGCCAATCCTACCCCACATCAAGTTTGTGTTCGATCACGAGC
Source organism: Pachyseris speciosa (assembly GCA_016490735.1). Taxonomy (NCBI): domain Eukaryota; kingdom Metazoa; phylum Cnidaria; class Anthozoa; order Scleractinia; family Pachyseridae; genus Pachyseris; species Pachyseris speciosa. The sequence goes on from JAEMWC010000300.1 coordinate 679,849, forward strand.
CCTGGTTCGATATATTATTAGAGACAATGTGATGGACCAAAGCAATGTTGAAGGAATTCCTTTTTTTGCTATTCACCGTTTAGATACTTGTCTATACATGTATTGCAAAAACAGATGTTTTTCTTATTTATTTGTTCCGTCCCCTCCCACATTTTGTTCCCTCCCCTCCCATCCCATGACACAACAAACAAACGAATTAGCATAGTCACGTTCAATGTAACGCAAGACAGCAGGCGAAGTTATTTTTGTTGGTTTAATTTAACGGTCCGCGATGTTGAGTACTTTGAAGACCGTAATAGCCGCATGAAAACATCAGTGATGGAAAATAAATTGCAGAAAGTAGTGCCATTGAATAGGGTCGCTTGTGTTTGCTGGAAGCATTCAGAGCATTTTCTCCATGGGCACGCCGTGAGTGTATGTTTGCATGTGGTTGTTTCAAAATTATTAGCATAATGTATTTTATGTTTGTATGTCCCCTCAAGATGCATATAATATCTACAATTACCAAATTGCAAAACTTTAACTTTAGAATTTGATATTTTCCATCTCGTGGTTCACAACGTGAATTAACGAAATTTATTCAATAGACTACTTACAACCGCCAATGTTTACTTTGTGGGTCTCGCAAGCAATAAAGACTGATTACGTTTATGCAGCTTTTTACCACAACACAAGATTTCTCAGGGGCACCCAACGAGCCTAATCAACCAAAAGCTTAGAAGGGCATTTTAAGTACCTAATGGTGTTTGAAGTATGTTTCAAGTAATGTTTTCATTAGCTAGAAGAATTTCTTCTGTTCGGATTCCCTAGCTGAAATTTTAATTGCCCGAAAATGTTAGGGAACAAACTCTTCCTTTGAGAAAATGCTAGTTGAAGTTAACTTTCTAGGGAACCTTTTTTCTTTCCGAAAATGCGAGCTGACGTTTTTGACTGCCAAAAACGGCAATAACGACCTTTCCGAAAACGTCAGGGGCTATGATTTCCACATTACGAATCTTTTAGGCCACGTTTTACTTACGAAAATCCGAGTGCATTTTTAAATCAATGCCGAAAGCCTAAGGCGAACTACCCTCCACCGAACAGATATCTACCGAAACTTGTCGTTGGGTGCCCCTGATTTCTATTGCAAACAATCATTAAAGGAAGTTAAGGCTCATTGTTTAGGAGGCCAGTAAAAGAATCTTTATGGGAAAAAAATATCTTTTCGCCGATTTTTAGAATTATGCAAATGACTTTGACACCAACGATAATTATGTAAACACATGGATTTTCGTCAATTTTGAGCTCGTGGTGTGTGGAAGCTACGGTGATACCCGCCGGTTTGAAGCGATATAACAATTCATTGGTGTATAGACTTTGCTCTGATGTGGTTTTTTATCACGATTTAGACCAAACTTTTGAGATTTCTTTCCTTCCATTTGGTTAGTTTTCGATATGCAAATTAAGGCTCAAGAGAAGGGTGTCTTTTAATCACGCTGGAATGCGTAAGATTTTCTTGTAAGTTTCTGCATTTTGTCTGTGAACTAACTGAATACACCTTGTAACTTGTAGCAAACTAGAATTCAGTGAGCTAGATTTTTGCAGTCAGAGCGCGCTTGACAAAATCTGTGAAATTTACACTTTGGATCGCTATCAGTTCGGGCAGGTGAGCCAAAATTCAATTTGGGCCTGTGTCGGCGCAAAAATAAAGAATTGGAAAATAATTATAGCATTTTTTAAACATGTGTACCAAACCCTTTTCATGGTCAAAAAATAAAGGAAAACTTGTTTTGGTCGCCAAGTCGAGAGGACCGCTTTTAGCGGGACTGCCTCTTAAGCCTGAAATTTGTATGGGATTCGAACCCACGACCTCTGCGCAAAACTTATCGTTTCATTTCCTTGAGATCAGTAAGATTGAATGAAAATAAGCCGTATGAAGCTGTCACTTGGGAAAATGACGTCAGAGATTCATTTACATTGTAGAGTCTTTGGACGCAAAAAAAAATACCATTTCCCTTTCACGTATGACCATATCCTTTAGATATGTTGCACTCTAAAGACGTGTACTACTAATTACGCGAATAGAAAAGGTAAGTCAAAGTTTGATCGTAGTGGCACTTTAAGGGACTAACTAATTGCACCTTTTTTTAGTAAAATTGTGGTGATAATTAGTCTGGAGCACTAATCCTCTCCATATAAGGAGTTGCGATGGAAATATCTGTGGTTTTGTGATACTGTGGGCTCATACTGAATTGATACGTCATGCAAATTGGCAGTTGCTGTTAGGTTAATCGGTCAACGACCCTGATTCGAAAACTTTTGTGAGTCGCTTTATAAGTGTTTTTTTCGAGCTACGTTTTTCTGCAAAAGCCCCTAGGCTGGCATCACTAAGTTGGAATGTGGGTAAAGACAAGCCTCTGAACGAGACGGGAGGTGAGAGGTAGTTTCATGCTGATTGAAATGCTAAACACCCTTCGTAGCAAATATGGCGGTTCACAACTGAAGTCGTCTCTTTGATCATTTTGTGTGAGGATTCCAGGACTTACGAAGGCAATTTGGGCAAGTTTTCACTGGTACGAATTCAATCGATGCCATATTTTGCTGGTAGTACTGGGTGGCCCGACACTTATAGAAAACATTGAAATGGGGAATGGAAGAGTTGTACGCTCAGCATGGCTGAATTACCCAGAATTGTTTTCGGGCATGAGCAAGACAACTTGAGATACGCGACACTGGCTCAAATAAAATGGCTTAAGCATGGCCCGTGGAAAAAGTGAGAGGAAAATTTCTAGCCAGATGGCATGGCCTACCCTTGAGGTTTGCTATATATGTATGCTTTTGACTTTGGGACAATGTTTTTTATTAAACATTTGACCAAAAGACTGAAAGACTGACATTTTGGACTAACATTTTGGACGGTGACATGCAGCAGAATTCGGGAATGGCAGTCGATGATGATTGCAAAGCATTTCCACATTATCGTAACGTTGTGACAACATTTAAACTAGAAATAAATCATGAAAACAAAAGCGTTATTTTCTACGCATATATGCGCAGTTGGTCCGTTAAGGGTTAATATTAACCTACCTAAATGCATCTAAAATGACGCTTTACTCTTAATGCCTGGCGTCTGGGAAAAAAACGAAAAAGACGAAAGGAATCCCAAAGTAGAAGTCTAATGTTTTTACAATTGAACAATGTTGGCCCATTGATTAAACTTTGTTTTGTTCCATATGTCCGTATATGACTTGATTCGTCAGGTAATCTGCTGGTCGCCGACCAGCAGACCAGAGGTTCACACGTCCACTCATCGTCTTTCCAGTCCCTTATTACTTGGAAATTAACTCTGAAAGCCCATGAAAGACCTTTCTAGAAGATTCAGTGTTAGCCATTAAACTACATTTTGTTCAACTGATGCAGCTGAATATATTTTTTAAAGATCAGAACAAGTCTTCAGATAAGTGATACAAATCTTGGCAGGTTGTTGAAAGTCTAACCACGTCGCTTCAAGTTTATAACTTCTCTTCAAATGACGGAAACCTGCGACGAAGCCTATGTTTACAGTTTGTTGGAAGTGTAAGAAGGACTCGTTTCAAATTTAATTGTCATGTCTATCCAAATGATTCATAAAGTTCCTAAAGTACTATTGAAGAAAATGTCAAATATTGTTTATTTTTACCTTTAGTTAAATGACACGACATGCTCTTATTCCGCAAGTGGACAAGAACTAATCGATAGATGCATTCGTTGTAACAAATGTGGCAATGCCTTTCAGTTCATTTGGGAGATTTCCAATCACTAGATTCTCTGCCATTCAAAATTTTGGATCGAAGTTGAATTATTAGCAACATAACTTGTTGAAACTGCTCTTCCGGGAGAGGAATTCGGGCGTTTGACGTTTGTGACTGAAATCGACAAAAAATGGAACTGGCGCAGTTGTGCGTTGGAAATGAATCTCTTTGTCTTGAAAAGGTAGGTATAAAAAAAATTGACATGAAGGTATTTTAAAGTAAACGGAATTACAAAACCGTCAAATGCCTACCAAAAAGCATTTATAAGTTCACCACTCAATGAAGTTATCTAGAAATTACAAGATGGTAAATTTAAAAAATATATATATGTGAATTGAAAAACACTTAGTGTTAAAAAGCCGTACCTGTCTTCACAGTTGGTGAGTTGTTCCGCGAATGGCAGTGACAGAAGGTTTTGAGCAAACACGAAATGAATTCATGTGAACGTTTTTAATTACTCCGTTCGAGAGTTCGTCGATGATTTGTTCTGTACGTGAATTATTGGCTTTGTTGTCTTTTTGTGGTAGTTATTTACTTAAGCCGAGAGATATTAAAAATGTCCCATAAAAATAAATTTGGAAAATGTTATGGAGTTGTATTGGAGACAAAAGTTATGACAGAAATTCTCTTGCCTTTTATATGGCGAGAAAAATGAAATTTGAAGAACAGCGTAAAACTGATCTACTAGGAGATTTTAGTTCGTCCACGATTTACTGCCTGACTAATGTGACGATAACAGAAGCTCTCAAAAGTAATTAAAAGAAGCGATTTGTTTCTTCATCTCAATGGATTTCTTTCTTGAACGTCGGTAAACGCAAAGAGATTCGGAGAGTATTGAAAGAGTTTCTGCGACCTTACCAACGATTGCGGCAGCTGTCGTCGTCAGTAGTCAACCATCAATCAAGAGAGATTTTCTTCAACACCAAAAAGAAAAATAAGCGCTTAAAAAGCGCTTGTGTCTACTGCTGCAATCTTATCTTTTATTTGCTGGGTGAAAAGAAATATATAGTCGGACATTGAAATTGTAATATCACTTTGATCCAAGTGTGATCACAGGTAGCTATGTATAAAATTCAGGCTTATCAAAAAACGCCGGCGACCGGTGATTTGACAATTGCCTCGGCCGCTACAATTCTTCGCTAGAAAAGAAAACTGTAAAGGGTAACAGTAGGGTGTTTTTATCTTTCGAAACCAATAATTGAGTGCTTCGCATTTTGGAATTATGTAGAACAGTTCTCATTGATTTGCATTGTGTGTAATCTGACATGTCGCCGGCTAGCTGCAAAATGACCGCGTGTTGTTTATTTTTGTTCCCAGCTTGATAGTGATCTATTTAAAAATGTTATTGCTGAGGAAGTTAGCAAAGTTTTTTTTTTTTGTAAGAAACATTGTCATTTCATGATGTCAAAAGAATAATAGCTGAGTTAATCTTTTGTCTCACGACTGAGTGACAAAGATTTGGATCGCGACGTTCGACAGCTATACTGCTGGTCTTCATCAGGCGATGGTGTCGACTGGCTGCGTGTGAGTATAAGAAGCACCGTGGCTGGTGGTGATTGGTGCGTTTCGATCCTCGCTTAGGCTGTTGTTGATTGGAGGATTTCGATCCTTGTCGTTCAGATTAGAAATTGTTCCCTCAGCGGTCCGCTTTGGTACTGATCGGCTGTTGTGTTTGACCGTGGGCATCCACGCTTCAGGAATTTCAATTCCACTGTCCCTGTTGATGTTGTTAGGGTGAAGTCTTATGTGAATAGCCTCTTTAACCCTACGGGTGTACCAATGTGGGTCTAGGTCAATAATTGAACTTCGTCCCAGAGCGGCTAATGTCCGGTCGCGTTGCTATGTTCTGAAACGAACCACATACGAGCTAGTTCTCCATGAAAATTCTGTTTTCTATGGGATATCCATGTGCGCAAGAAAACAAACACAAAGAAAAACGGTATTACAATCTCTCAGGGAAACCTTTAAGGCAGTTTGCAATTTGTTTACCATAAAAAATATACCATGCCAAGGAAAGCGAGAAGCAAAACTTATATAAGTTTCTTTGGGTTAATGATCACTGTAGTTGTCTTGGCTGTTAATGACGATGCTTTTTGCAGATGCAGAGGGCTGTTGTTGTTGATGCTATTGTTGTTATATAGTGTTATCGCTGGCGTTATTGTTGAAGTTGTTGATAGTGTTGTTTGTGTTTTCTGTTTCTTCTGCTAAAGATTTTAGTGTTGCTTCTGTTGTTTCTTTTTTTGTTTTAGCTTCTTTCTTCGTTTTGTTTGTTTTAGCTGCCTCTTTTATTTTCGTGCTATAGCTCGAATGCAAAAAAGTCTGACTAACCTCGTTCCAAAGTCAGCCCCGTACTGTCTTATCAATGATGCCCTCCTTATTTGCTGTCTACTTGGAATTTAAATTATGCTGTGTTGTTACGGGGGGGTTCCCAACTTTCTAATCGTAAGCACACTCCATTAAGTGAAAATTGCTAACTAAAAGTGTTATCCTTTGACAAAGTTCCATTTCAATGTGTCGATTCATTATATAATAAACATAAACGAAGTACAACCCAAAAAGTTATTCCAACCAGCGCTTAACCTATTGGCACCCGTGCCGGGCAAAACCGGCCACGCTGAACGACGTCCCATATACCGCTTGTGACGTCATCACTTTTAATGTTCACGGAAAACTTTTACATGTAGCACGTGTAGGGGGAAGAGATCTTTCAAGCTATAGCCAAATGAAATTCCGTCAAACAGGCCGGAGAAAACGCGAAAAAACAAAGTGACGTTAAGCCGAAAATCTGAATGAAAATCTTGTGTCACTACCCATCTGCACAGTTGAGCGTTGCAAATGAATTTTTTTGTCTTGAAAAGGTAGGATATCATAAAAAAAATGCCATGAAGGTATTGTTAAGTAAACAGACGTACAAAAGCAGTCGAATGCCAATCCAAAAACAGTATGAATTCACCGCTAAATGAAAACAGCTGTACAAAATTGCAAAAAAAAAAAAAATAATAATAATAATACGTGAAATATTACGTTAAAAAAGCGTGAAAGCCCTACCTGTCTTTACAGTAGGTTGGTCTTTCAGTCATTGGAAGTTACAGAAAGTTTTGAACAAACCGATGAATTGAATTAATATTAACTTTTGTTTCTTCCGCTTAATGGATTTCTTTCATGGCCTTTAGTCGACGCATAGAGAGGTGGAGAGCACTGAAGAAGTAGCTGGGACTTTCCCAAGTATTCCAGCTGTCATCTTCGGATCGGCCATCAGCCATCAAGTGCAGTGCCACTTGTCGAGATGGTAATGGTAATGGTGCTAATGGCTTTACGTACCGCATAATCGTGACCAATCGTGACCTAAATACTGATGCGCGAAGGATAACAGAAAAGAAACTCTCAAAAGTAATTAAAATGAGCGGTTTGCTTCTTCGGCTTAATGCGCTTCTTTATTGACCTTCGATCGACCCAAAGAGATGCGGAGATCACTGAAGAAGCTGTTGGGACTTCCCCCATGTAGTGCCAATTGTCGAGATGGTAATGGTAATGGATGCTAATGCATTGATATTCCGCGCATATCACATAGTGATATGGCCATCTTTCGTCAAGAAGGGAATCCCGAATCCTCTAGTTAACTTTGGATTCGAGTTCGAGTTCGAGTTGGACTTCGGGTTGGAATTCGACAAGTGGCTTCGGGTTGAAAATTGCTTTTCAGAAGTGTCATGTTTGAGACAAATATAAAACACAAACCTCTTTTAAGACAAATATGAAATAAAAACCTCCATTAAAAAGACAGTCTGTTGAGAAATATTTCAGGGGCTTGAGGAACATATCCAGGGCTCTTCAGAAATTCGAATCCGACTGCAAAAATGTTAGCTAAAGGATTAAATAACAAAAGTCAAAGCGCAAGAAGATGTATTAATTCCGTTTTAGCCGGGCAGTTGTTCGGTTTCGGTTACTTGGTTGAATTTACATCGAGATACCTCGAATATTGCCTATCAATCAACACCGCATATTAAACATCTTTATTTACTCCTCAAAAACCAAGTTTGTTTGTTGTTATAAAAATCACCACGCTTTGTTCACTCGATTTTTAGGTTTGATTTCTTTTTCCAAAATTGTGTTACTTACTACCATAACAATGTTGTTTGTTTTTTCTTTCACTAATGCTCCGGATTTACTTGATCGTGACGTCCAAGCTACCAGTCGCGGAAAATATTTCCGACCCGCCGGTGTCAAAGGGATATGATCATATCATAACCCTTTCTATACCTATGTGCTGAAAAGTCGATTTTCTCCCTTTTTCATGTTATCCATCTCATTAACTTGTGGGACGTAAGGTTTTTATGAAGTGCATGTCACGATAAATCTACGGTGACTTCAACATTAATGTTATTGACTTCTATCTAACTCGAAGTCCAGCTGGAAGCCGAACTCGACCCAATCTCAAATATAGTGGCAACAACAGTTCAAGTGCAGCTACAGGAACAGCAATGTAGGCATTATTGAAAAAATACATCCCATTTCCTAATTTAACCTGTGGCTTGTACCTCCTGGAAGGGTGGTCTGATAACCATTCCACCTTTTCAAGGAATTTGCTGACTAGTTTCCAAAAACGTCACCTCAATGTACGGCTTTTTCGGGGAATTTTCTCGCTCTTATTGTTACTAAATTAACAGAGACAAAGGTTAGACTCGTAGATAAAGTCCTGACAGAAAGGTTTATTTATTTTATTTCGTGCGCTGAAATGATGATTCAATTATATAATTTTCGATTTGCTATAAACTCGCTCGCGTATCGGTAAAGTATTCATCCATTTGATTCAGTTGCAAAGGTTACATCAATATTGCATATTTTTCATGAAATATAAAAATTTCTCTTTTTAACTCTTGAATGCAGAGCTATGAGCTATAGCAGTTTGCTTGGAAAAAAGTCCCTCGCTCTGTCAGTCTGTCTGTCGCGTTCCCGAACCAAGTCCTTGCGGGAAGAACACACTTTAGGTCTGATTTAAACAACGGATTTATTCCTTATTACAGAATTACGCAACGCAGTAGCTACAAATAATGAAAACTATGCAAACAATGAACAGAATGAGTGACAAAGATAATCGGAAAATATTTCTCCAGCTCCTAAAATTCTCCGCTTAAACTCCAAGCCCGTCTCCTAAAACTCCCCCCAAAATCGATCCGGTTACAAAAGTTATGAAATGGGAAAGATAGCGCTCATTAACTAAATTACACTCCTCTCCCAAGGATTGGAATAATTGCTCTAGCAATCTAATCCGTAAAATTTTCGTACAATCAAAGTTTCAAATCAACATCAACAATTGTGGGCTAGCTTAGACGATAGGATGTTCTGTATTCTCAGATTCCTGATAGGGTTAAGACTCCTCTTTCTGTCTTACAAGGAGGACAAAGCTGCAGATTAACCGGTCATAGGTTCTCTAGCTCCCTCCTTTCCATGAAGAAGAAGAAAAAGAAGAAGAAGATGCTTTTATTTTGCTAGGGTATCTCTTTACAGTTATAAAAAAAAACTGATATCCTTAGAGGCCCTAATACTAAAAATACTAAAAGCTACTCCTAACTAAGCTAATGGAAAATACCCTAAAAATAACATAAGAATTTATTACGAAATACGATTAATAAAAGCTATGAATTACGATTAAAAACTACACATCTATGATAATAAAAAGCTTTCTTGGTGCATTCTAATTTAACGGAGGGCAGACGGAGATGATTGCTTTGCCGCGTTCTTCTCTGTGAAATGTCTCTATTAAAATAAAAATAGTCCGTTAAAAATTGCGGGCAGCGCTTATTTAAACATTTCTTCACAAGATTTAGTACGTGAATCTCAAGTCTAAGCCCCAGCGTATCATATTTGAGGTGTGCTAGCGCATCATCACTGCTGTCGGTTTCCATGAAAATCCTTGCCGCACATCTCTGTAACTTCTTTATATTATCAGCATTCGTACGTCCACAACAGTTCCAAACGGTATCGCAGTAATCAATAACAGGAAGTATAAATGATTTGTAAATTATACTAGCAGTAATAATAATAATAATAATAATAATAATAATAATAATAATTAATAATTCCATTAATTTCTATAGCGCATTACGATGACGCAATGATCTAATGCGCTTTACAACACTGGCCGGGGGACTTTTGCCAGACAGCTTATAACGCAGTTTACAATTAATGAAGTTGAGTTATGAGTGCTCCCCGTAATATCAATATGAAATTAAGACAGACACTAGGGGTGGTCACTGCCAGAGTATGCATACTAATGTTCCTCCTGGTGCGACCAATAATTCCTATTCTCTTGCTAACTTTACTTATTAAATAGTTCGCGTGCGCGTTCCATGATAGCGACTCATCCAAAATTACTCCTAAGGACTTATACTCAGCAACCCGTGTTAGCTCCTTACCATCGATATTTATAGAAAAATTAGCAGTTGCTAACCTTGAACCAGTGCCAAATGAAACACACTCTGTTTTGCCCTGGTGAATAATTAGACTGTTGTCTAAGAGCCAATCATTAACCTTGGCAAGTTCTCTGGTAAGAGTACTACTGATTTCTTGGGCGTCACTAGAGGTGAAAAACATAACTGTATCGTCAGTGTACATCAGAATCTGGCATCGTTCTCGAACTGTAGGCAGATCGTTGATGAACAGGACAAAGAGTAAAGGGCCAAGTATTGACCCTTGTGGAACACCCGATGTAATAGGACATGGATCAGAGATTTCTTTACCAAAACTCACGAGTTGTTTACGGTCTGTCAGGTAGTTTCGGAACCAGTCTAACTCAATGTCCTTAAGTCCGTATGACTCTAGTTTGCTAATAAGTATTTCGTGATCAACAGAGTCGAATGCCTTGTGCAAGTCAATAAATACTGCCCCAGTGAGCAAACCATGGTCCATGCCACGCCGGATGTAGTCTGAAAAGGCAATAGCGGCAAATTCAGTTGAATAGTTCCTTCTGAAGCCACACTGGAAAGGGCTGAGCAGCTTATGTTCGCTTAGAAAGCTGTATAGTGGATGATGTACAACCCTCTCTAACACTTTGGACACAACTGGTAAAAGCGAAATCGGACGGCAATTACCCATATCGGTAGACATTTCCTTCTTATACAGCGGAGTTACTTTTGCGTGCTTCCACTCACTCGGCACAGTTCCCTGTGACAGTGATTCATTTATGGTAACTTTGGTTTTTCGTACTTTCCCGTCTGAACTTCGTGTAACTTCTGTTGTCCTACCTAGTGGCCAGTCGTTGCGGTGTGACTCATTATCTTTAACGAGCACAATATCTCCGACATTGGCGTTACGTCGGCGATTCTCCCACTTGGGTCTTTCCTGTAGGTTTTGAAGATACTCTTACTTCCATCTTACCCAGAAATGGTCGGCAAGATACGGGGCCTTTCTCCACCATTCGCGTGAGTAAATGTCCTGCTGAACGAAGTGACCAGGGGCAGGTGCAAGAGGTCGTGTCTTCATGGTAAGCAGAATGGCAGGAGTCAGGGTGTGTGGTTCGTCGATGTCTGAAGGTATTGTATCGATGGGGTGGCTGTTCACAATACCAGTAACTTCGGCCAAGAGGTTTACTAGGAGTTCATGGCTTAGCCGCTGGCGTCCAATGTCCAGCAGCGCTGCGTCCAATACGTGTCGGACTGTATCGATTTGACGCCCCTCCGAAATGCGATGCGTGTGGGGGATTAAATATCCATTCACAACCTTACTCTGCCGCGAATCTTTGGAATCCGTGATTGGTCCATCTCTTAGAGTGCATCATTCAGCTGCGACTTTCCTCCCACAAATTTGATGCCTTGGTCGCATCTGAGTTTCTTCATCGGTCCGCGAATGGCAAGGAATCGGCGAAGTGCGCAGATAAACGAACTGGCCTGATGGCACGGCTACTTAGACACGTAAAGATGAGGCCCCAGTGTTTAGCGTTTGCGGCGCCACCGCTGCGTCCCCTTGTAGTGATTTCCCAGGGACCAAATAAATCCAGGCCAACATTAGTGAACGGTGGGCTGGTATCTGATCGATCGGGAGGTAGATTTGCCATGTGGTGTCTTACGTTTTCCCTTCCTAACCTTTTGCAGGTCACGCAAGATTCGATTAGTCTTGACATCATCATCTGTAGGTCTCCGATAACCTAGTAGCCCACATCACGGACAGTCCCGCTTGTGATTAGGCGGCCTTGGTGATGGACCTTTTCGTGGAAGTGACCGATGATCAGCCCCGATACATGATGTCCCTTTGGAAGGAGCACAGGGTGCTTCTCTTTGTATCCAAGAGTGGAATTTTTTAGGCGACCTCCAACACGAAGCAGCCATTTGGATCCAAGAAGGGATCTAGTCGCTTCAGGTTTTGACCTTTTAGGCACTGTCTTCTTCTCTCCATGCCAGTTGACCATAACGTCTTTAACTCCGCGTTGGAGGCTTCTTTTTGTACTGCCTTTACAACGATCTAACCTGCATGTTCGAGCTCTGCTGCCGATTTAATAGGTGAAAGGTTGGTTGGCTTCTTAGAGAGCTTTCCATTTCTCCCCTTGAAATCTTTTATAGGCGAGATGAGACTGGCGATCGCATGCTTCACGGACTACCCAAGTTGAAAAGCGTTTGAATCTTGATCAACCAAGTCCTTGCGAAACGTGCAACTTGGCGACACAGGCGGTCACTTCTCGTTTCTCTTCCGGGTTGCTTTCTTCCAGAGATATCTCCTGAGGCAATTATTGCGGCTGAGATAGTTGACTCAATAAAATTCTGATCCTGAGATCCACCGGGATTCCATCAGTCTGCTTGGGGACATGCAGCGACGTGCGAGATCTGCAGGGTTACTTGCGCTATCGATGTATTTCCACTGGCTAGGTTCAGTGGCGTTGCGGACTATTTGGACGCGGTTTGCTAAGTAGACGTAGAATCTCCTGCTCTCATTCTGTGTATAGCCTAATATCACCTTCGAGTCGGAGTAGTACATTTTGTCGTTGATTTCATCATCAAGTTCTCTGCGTATCATTCTCACTGCTTGGGTGGCTAGAACCACGCTGCAAAACTCCAGTCTGGGAATGCTCGTTGAGTGGGTGGGCGCGATCTTGAATTGTCCGAACAGAAGTGAAACACTTATGTCTCCTCCAGCGCTGATCTCTCGCAAGTAAACAGCGGTTCCAATGGCTTCCTTGCTTGCGTTGGAAAACGCGTGTATCTCTCTTCGTGCGACGGTGCCAAATCCTTTGCTGTGGTAGCAACAAGGAATGGGAACCTCTTCTAGGATGGGAAGATTATCTCTCCAACGACTCCAAAGCTGGTTCATATACTCCGGGAGCGGATCGTCCCAGCCAAGAGGATTGTTGTTGTTAGCCTTCTATCCCATGATGACGAGTTGCTGTAGTATTTGCTTTCCTTCCAGGATTACTGGAGACGCAAGTCCTAGTGGGTCCTACACAGAGTTTATAGTAAACAGTACTCCTATCCGTGGAAAGGGCTTTTCTGGTAATGAAACGCGGAAAGTGAAATTATCCTTCTCGATATCCCAATGGACCCCAAGCGAACGTTGTGTCGGCAGCGTATCACGACGCAGGTCTAGATCGCTAAAGCTCTTTGTGTGATCTTCTGCAGGCAGTGTCCCCATGACGTCCACCGAGTTGGAGACCACTTTGTGTAACCTTAGGTTTGCACTGGCCAACATGGCTTGGGCGTTTCTGACTAGGTTAATGGTTTCGCTCTCCGTGAGGCAGGAAGTCAGCCCATCCTCTACGTAAAAGTTCTAACGAACAAAGTCTCTTGTTGCCTTGCCGTACTTGTCTTCGCCATCATCTGTTGTCTTCCTTAAACCAAAGGTGGCAATGGCGGGACTGGGTCCATTGCCGAATACGTGAACGGTGATTTTGTACTCGATTACTTCTTCCGAAGGATCGTTGTCTTTGAACCAAATGAATCGAATAACGTTCTGGTGCTCTGGTGACACGTGGTACGAATGAAACATTTGTACAATGTCGCACATCGCGGCGACATTCTCCTGACGAAAGCGCATCAGTACTCCAGTAAGGCTATTCATTAGGTCCGGCCCAGAGAGCTGCTCTTTGTAAAGTGAGACTCCATGAATTTCGGCTGGTGAATCAAATACAACACAGATTTGGTCCGGTTTTCTGGGGTAATAAACTCCTAAGTGTGGCAGATACCATACATGACCTCCACTTCTGGTCTGGTAGACTAGAAGACCAGTTGTTTAGACCAGTTGTTACCGACAATTCGGCCTGAGGGACAGGAACTGCAAGACCTCACTCAAAAACCTTGGCCATGAACTGTAAGTAAATCTTCCAACATTTTGAGTTTCTTCTTTAAGGTGCACTATAGGCCGCTGAGAAATTTGACAGCTAGAGATCGATTGGCAGGCATTGTGATGTTAGAGGGACGAAAGAGTAGCGGCATCTGCCAGTTTTCGTATTGGTTTTTCTGTATCCCAGTCTCCATATTCTCCAGAAAGTGCTTGTCTTCTTGAGACATGCTCATCATGTTGTCGTCTGGCGTTTTACGGAGAAGATCAGCTCCAATTTCTCCTTTCTCAGCGTAGGTCCGGCCCAGAGAGCTGCTCTTTGTAAAGTGAGACTCCATGAATTTCGGCTGGTGAATCAAATACAACACAGATATGGTCCGGTTTTCTGGGGTAATAAACTCCTAAGTGTGGCAGATACCATACATGACCTCCACTTCTGGTCTGGTAGACTAGAAGACCAGTTGTTTAGACCAGTTGTTACCGACAATTCGGCCTGAGGGACAGGAACTGCAAGACCGCACTCAAAAACCTTGGCCATGAACTGTAAGTAAATCTTCCAACATTTTGAGTTTCTTCTTTAAGGTGCACTATAGGCCGCTGAGAAATTTGACAGCTAGAGATCGATTGGCAGGCATTGTGATGTTAGAGGGACGAAAGAGTAGCGGCATCTGCCAGTTTTCGCATTGGTTTTTCTGTATCCCCGTCTCCATAATCTCCAGAAAGCGCTTTACGGAGAAGATCAGCTCCAATTTCTCCTTTCTCAGCGTATCTTTCTCTGATCTGGTATTGGTCTGGGTATGGTACGATTTCTTGTTGAACACAATTGCAATGTATATCTTGACTGCTCCAGGAAAAACCGAATGGTGTGTCTGGATATTCGACTGCTGTGCGACGTCCTGAAATGTGAACGTCGGCGCATACATCTGCGATTGACTGCAGCTTGTCGCGGCCTCTTCCTCTGAAACTCGCTGTCTTTCTGAAGCTCCAGGGAAAACAAGATAACCAAGATGGTGGATTCATTATAAGTTTTTCTTTCAACGAACAGTAACTTTAGTTTGACTGATGGATTGGAAGGAACTCTCCAAGCACATAGAATAAACTTTTCTCATACATGTACTGATGCTCTTGCACTTAGCTTATCATAAATATAGTGACAACAGAAACAGGGTTTCCTTGTATCCCTTCTATTTAAGAAAGTGAGTGGGAGAGGAGGAGGGCGCTTATTTGCTATTTTGTCTGAGAGTGCAGGCGCTTATTCAGGGGAGGGCGCTTATTCAAGGAAAGATGGTAGTTTTGTTTCTTTGCCGAAGTTTGTTGGAAATGAAGACCGCTAAGATGGCGGATTAAGTAGACAACCGACAGATTAAAAACATTATGTATTCTTCATGTCCTATGATGTCATCGCCGTCGTCAAGTTCGGATTGGCAAGAAGTGTAGCGAGGGGTACCTCAGGGCAGTGTTCTTGGACCAATGCTTTTTTATATTTTCATAAATGATTTATTCCTACAAATTAAAAAATGCCTGGTACTATCGCGAGATCATTGGAATGATAGCTAATCCCAGCAAACACCAAGGGATGATACTAGGAAAAACTGACCATCAGTTTAATTTCTCAATAAGTGACTCAATGGAACTTTTCGACGTTACAATTGATAAGGATCTTACGTTTAAGCAACATGTGTCCTCTTTATGTAAAAAAGTAAACAATCAGTTTAGCGTTATGACAAGATTTGGCAAACTGATGTCTACCGAAACCATGCTACTTCTTTAAAAGGCATTCATACTTCCTCACTCTTATTATTGTTCTATGGAGTGGCATTTCTCTAGTAAACAAGATTCTGATTAACTGGACCTTCTAACCAGACGTATTCTTCGATTTATTTACAAGGATTTTAACTCTGAGTACAAAAGGGCAGGAACTGCAAACCTTAAGGATAAGCGCTTAGAAAACATGATTGTTACTATCTTCAAATGTTTTCATTTTTCTGATTATCCAAATTATTTGAAAGATATGTTTCGCTTGCGCTCTAGCACCTATTTTTTAAGAGGACATAATATCCTCTGTTTGCCTAAACCATTGACCACTTCTTATGGTATCAATTATTTTAGTTACTTGACTGCAATATCCTGGAACTCTCTTCCTGATCATCACCGCACTTTCTACATCAAGATAATTAGCAAGTTAGTTGTCTAGGTAGTTTAGCTATCTTGTTTGTTATATAGAATTAAATTTTTATTATAATTAATTATTAATGTAGTTGGCGCGAAGATATTTGCACTTGAGTGCTACTCTGTAAATTCGA
This sequence comes from Pachyseris speciosa, assembly GCA_016490735.1. Taxonomy (NCBI): domain Eukaryota; kingdom Metazoa; phylum Cnidaria; class Anthozoa; order Scleractinia; family Pachyseridae; genus Pachyseris; species Pachyseris speciosa. The sequence goes on from JAEMWC010000300.1 coordinate 696,182, forward strand.
GGGTAAATAAAGTTTATTGATTGATTGATTGATTGATTGCCGTTAGCTGTGGATGACAAAGACAAGATGTCTGGACACAACATGAAGAAAATGTAGTTGTCATGGCTGTAATAGTGCTGATTTATGCAAGCGGGGATTGTTTTCGTTGTCCTTGGTGCTGTCGCAGCCTTTTAATTTGTCGCGAAACTGCTTTTCCATAGGTTTGTTCTTTGAAGTTCAAAGCTAGTGTTTTATAAAGTTGCTGGGAAATACAGAAATCCAAGATAGTGGATTTCAAATGGGAGTTGTCTAGAAAGCATGACGTATCCCTGAAGCCATATACGGTACAAACCCCTCCACTGCAAGCCACAAAAGGGAGATTTTTGGACATACACTTTAAAGCATCCATGTTTCATTGCTACGGCTCTATTTGAATTCAATACTTTTTCGGCTTCTCTATGGGTAGTCGCTGTTCTTATTGTTTTTACTGTTGTCGTCACTTTCGTTGGTTTTTTTTTTTAGTTAGTGGATACGGAGGGGGGGGGGGGGGGAGGCTATTGTTGCTTCCGCTCTTGTTCATAAATAACATACTGCTGATAATAATAACTTTATTTGCAACATTTAATACAGAATTAAGGTTAGATTACCTGATGAAAATTATAAAAAAAATCACAATGGAACAAAAATATAATGCTTATAAAAAATAACACGATGACTAAACATTTGAAAAAGGAGAATACTAAACGGGCAAAAAGTTAAAAAAAATGAAGGTCATTCCTTACAATTGCATAGCGCATCCTTACTGCACATAATTTATGGCGTCATTTAGAGCGCGCTCACTACAAACATGGTGGATTTGCCTTGACATTGAGCTTTCTCAGCCCAAATTTCCCGTTTGTCGTCGTTTTGAAAAGAAACAAGGACGGTGACCACCATTTTTATTAGTGTTACTTACTCGCAAGAGGTACACGAAAAAAATATTTTGAGGAGAAAAAAGTTTAATAGTAGAAGTTGGATTATTTAATAATAAATAACAAATTATTGCTTGTAATGCGCTATTTACGATAAAAAGATCATATAGACGACGTGAAACTCTACATTTGTAGCCAGAGTTGTGCATGAGATGATGACGCAGAGGTCCAATTTCGATTCCTTACATTGTTTGTAAGATCGGCAATTTGAAATCACTAGACTGAAAGATTATAGCCCAGTGAAACATTTAGGCTCTAGGTTTCACTACTATTCATAGTTTTCGCTACATAATAGCAATTTTTGCTGGTTGTTCAAGTTTCGGACATTCCCCGCGCAGCTCAGTAAATAAAAACACTTAGAATAACGGGAACGTAGGGCGAAAACAAGCACGGTGGCCACATCTTTTCATTGCATTTTTTAATGTCCTATACATGATCAATGGTGCCAAGTTTTAAAAAGAAATCTGGGTAGTAGGTCATTTTCAAGGAAATTACGTATAGTTTGCAACGCCTCGCTAATTTCACAAGAGTATTCTTACTACGTTACATTGTAATTAAAGTTATTTTGTTTAATTAGTGTTGTAATTTTCCCTAAGTTTATAAACGGTCGTGACTAGAATGGATACTGCATAGTCAGGTTACACACTTAGTTTTATGTATATAAAGTGCCAAACTATCCTACCAAAGTTTTACTAAGTTTAAAAAAAATCTTTGAAAAAATCTTTGAGAAGAGTTGAACCCGGCTTACTGGCGTCACATCCATATCCATATCCACTACACCAATGATTGGTAGCTGCCGAAGCAGGAAATTTGAAACAAATTTATGTGGTGTCACCATAATATATGAAAGCTAACCATTTGGAAACAGCAGATCAGTGCCTAACCCAGCAGTTATTCTCTGCCCAAACAGAGTGTTGTTAATCTGCCAATGCGGGTTATCACAGAGGTTGTTAGGTATTTCCATAAAACGTCACAAAATGTCCCACCTTGGGATATGCTCTATTGCACATGTGTCATGAAGTGTCTCACCTTATTTTGGAGTACCATTCCAGTCACAACCGTTTATAAACTGTAATACAGTACCTTCGCTTCATATTTATGCATCAATAAACGAGATTCCCTCTCCTATTCCGTGTTTTGTGACTATTAAGATAAGTTACAAGATTAAGGTTAATATTAGCGCGTGATACTGATATTCTGATGTGCGCGGGATTCAACTTCCTAGAACTTAGGTTATAGCCATGATTCACTGCCCTGTCTAAGAAACGTCACATTCTAAGATACGTTTACTTCTGGTGGTAATGTTGTTGTTGCCTCCGTTGTCCTTTTTTCTCACAATGCTGTATATTTCCTTGTTTCTGTTGTTATTCCTGTTGTCTATGTTGCTGTTGTTGGTGATAAGGCTGGTTGATATTTTGTTATTGCAGCTATTCTTTATTAACGTTCTTGTGCATTCGATAGTGGTTGTACCGCAATCTGGGAACATTGTATTAATTTTCTTAATGCTCTTCGCATATCTTTGCTTCGACCAAAGTTCACCAAAGGATTTAACAATCCATTTAGCAGAAAGAGGAAACCAAAGAATGGTTTATAAAGTATAATGTTTGGGGTACCTCTTGCGCCTAAAACCAATGGCACAAGAACACCAGGCAGAAATGTTACTAACAACACCAAGAGAATTAGCCCGAAAGTGTTAGTCGATCTTTGTTCCCATGCCAATATTAGGCGAGCGTTAGGTGTTTCTTCAGGTTGACTTTTCACACAGAATAGTCCAAGGTAATTTAAAGCAATCACAAAGAAACAAATGAAATAAAATATAAGAGACCCGACTCGTCCGACCGGTAGAAAGTGGCCTGGGATCCTACTGGGTAAGTAAATCAGAAATGTTATGACGGCGCTGAAAAACCATTGCACACTCGTCAGCTTCATGACACGGGATTTAGTCACGTGAGTACGATACCACCACGGTCTTTTTATTGCCAAGTAACGATCTCTACTAATAAGTGCCAAGTTGCCAAGAGTTCCTAGTATACAAAAGGGAGCCAAGATCTTTATTGCGCCGTTGGAAAGATCGGGACACGTATGTTCATGTGTTAATATCAACAGAAACTCGACAAAAGAATAGGGTGCATAAATTAAATCAGTGATGGCCGGGCTGCATAGCATTAACAGTGTTGGTCGTTGAAGGCTTTTGGTTCGCGCCACTGCGTAGACAACGAGCGCGTTGAAAACAAATGACATGGCAGCCACCAGCATGTTCAGAGGTATAACAACGTATTTGGTGATGTCTCGCACCTGGTGTTGCAAATCTTCAGGAAAGATTGTCATCAGACATGCTTGATAAGGAAGCTGGCTAGAGTTATCTGCGATCATTTTATCCACCTGAAAATTAAAAGGCAATGTCTTGAACGAGGCGAACATTCGTGTGTATTTAATTATTTACCTAAAGGCAACGAAAATAGTGCTTTGCGCTGTTTTTCTGGTGTTTTGGACTAAAACCATTAAAGACGATACGAATCTAAACGTAGAAAGTCCTATGTTTCCACAATCGAACATTATCGGCCCAATGATTAAACTGAAATGCCTTTGCTCCAGTGCCCGTATATGGCTTGATTCCCGAGGGAATTGAAGCTAGCATAAAAATAAACTTAGCTTCCTCTTGGTAGCCAATCCGTGGAGAAGTTCACATCTCTACACAGCAGCTTCCCAGTCTCATTTTACTCGGGACTTGTATAACTCTGAAGGTGCGTAAAGGACCTCTTTAAGCGATTGAACTTTAGCCCCAAAATTTAGTTCAACAACTGCAGATGAATCTTGAAACCGTCGAAGGTTCTACATATGGTCGTAGAAATGAATGCCAATTGTTTGTTTCGAATAATTAGATTCTCAAGAAACAATGATTCTCAAGAAAAAATGTTCCAAAAGTTTCGTACTTTCATAGAGTAACAAAATACTGGAATGAATTTTCTGTAAAGTTAAGGAAAATGAATCTTTCAATGGATTTAGGCACGTTTTAAAATCTTTAATTTACTCAAAAGGATGCTGCTGCAGCTTTTTGATACTACGATTTCATATGTTTTGTCAATGTCAAATTTTTATTTTGGTCGAGGTTTAACCCAAATTTTATGAACTTTTACATAATATTTACACGTTAAAGTGCCACTACGATCAAATTACATGAATTTATACATTGAATCTATACTGAAACGCATTGCACATAGGTCATTACATATAATTGTTCTCATCCTTACCACTAAAATGAAGTTCCAGCCCTGTAAAATGGAAATATCGAGCTTACAAAAGTGTGGGTTTCGAGTTCCCCATTACAAAATTATGTTACGGGAGCCTGCGATGAATGCGGTGATTCGCAAAGCGGTCATTATGCTGTGACGTCATTAACTCAACTCGTTTCCCGACAAAGAGAATTTGTGCCACAATCTTACTATAAATTCTATTAGGAAAGCAAGGTCTAATTTATCATCCAGCGATGAATTTAAAAGCTTAAGCTTAAGAAGCCATTCAGAAAGCTTCAGTGGATCGTCTAAAAACAAAGAGGCCACGAATTCAGCTCTCACACAACGGTTGTGTTTGGAAGTTGCACCAAGAAAGAAGCAGCTCAGATTTCTACGAGAGAAAACTTCCCCTTAAGCGGTTGGAGGGCGTTTGATATTTACTGGAGGAGAACACTGAGGTGACCAACAGACTGAAAACGATCGTGCATGAGACAAATCAAATTTTCTGTTTTTGTTTAATGTTCTCTGGCGGTTTTTACCGCCTTTTATGCTTTTTATTTACATATCATTAATTTCTCACAATTTTGCTTAATTTGTTTTAATTTTTCTCAGTTTTCGCTTCACTTTCGTACGTGATTTCGAAATATTTAGTTTATAGCGCGGGGAGCATCTTTGTTAAGAATATATGGTAACCCATCTGTCCGAGAAAATTTGGCTGTGGTCACCGTACGTATATCGTACGTACGTCCACCCCTCCATGTATACCCAATGAAATGTCCTATTATAGTTCACCCTCTGCTGTTGCATGGCCATTTCAAATGGGCTTACATACTTTGAAGACTAGAACTTTATGTTGACAAAGAAACGAAAGGCGAAGTTGAACGTGGTAGAGAGCGACTGAGAGCACGGAATAGGCTAAGCTTTCATTTTGTGGAAAACATTGACAATCATACTGCATAATTGATTTCTTGATTCTTGATTTCTGCATTCTGAATTTCACGGGCGAACCTGCAAGTTTATTACTGGTCCATTCGGTGTTTACTTTGTGTTGTGTTTGTAATGCGTTTAGAGAAAAGAATTAACAAGGCATTCCTGGAGATGTTTTCTGTCTCACTGACAGTTACAGTAAAAACGCGCTTATAAGAACCAGGTGATTTAAGAACCTAAAGGCTGAAATTTTGCATTCTAATACCCAAATATATAAGAACCTATTCAGCCTGACAAAGAAAAATAGGTTGTTATATTTAAAAAAAAAAACACTCCAGATTTGATGTTCAAATTCTGGATTTTAATTGTGAAAATTTTTGTAGTGTACTGCTTTTTAGTCTTACCAATAAAATATTATTCATTCCATAAAACTTTGCTGTAGTTACAAATACAGTCACAAATGCTGTGATGTACATTTAAAAATCTGTTCAAAACAGTTTTTTTTTTAATACAGAAAATAAAAAAAAATACGGGACTTTTCTCTTGGACCTTGATCCTGTAAGTGCCCAGATGTGATTTTAGTCCATGTGACAAAATATCAATAAAGTAAAGAATGTACATGTCCTTGAAGTTTTCCTTTGTTCATCTGACCTGTGTAAAATTCCAAACCCTATTTAAATAATTTCTGAGAAAACTGGATGCTTGACGACAGCGAATGGGGATGATGACGAGAAAATCAGACCACAGGGGCATAAAACTTACACGTTCTAGGGACAGTCATGTACAAAACATCTACATTGATGTGTCCATTTAATTTGATTAAATGTAGATTGACATTTGTTTACTTCCTCAATTTTTTTTTATTCAACATACACTGTATATACTGTAAATAGCCAAACATGTTTTGTTCTGTAGAGCATGAATTGATTGGTAAACAAGACAGGCATATTTTTGCTTATCTTGGTTTAGATAATAGTCTTCGCACAACTTGTTATTCGGAGTATAAAATTTCTTCATCTTCTAAACGTTCACGGGTCTGCTCTGACGAAAATGAAGTGTAAGCAACACTTTCTCAAACTCGAATGACATAATTTATCCAGTGTCCCGCTTTATATTGATTTCAATATAGTCATAGAGCAATAGAATTGAGGATGAGGAGGAGGGAAAACAATAGAATTGAGGAGGAGGAGGAGGAGAGAAAACAATAGAATTCTGGTGGCTGAATCCTATATAAATATGAAAAATTACACATTTTGTCAGTTGATGTTGAGCTTCGATTCAGTTCACATGAGTTGGTCCTGTCCTGTTTGTCAAAATGATTTTTCCAGGATAGATAACATGCAAAGACACATGAACAGTAAACACAGTTATTCCAATTTCGCTCCAGTTATACTGATGTCTCAAGAAAAGTGTCAGCGGATTCAATTGGTTCATCCATTTACCTGCATGGTTGCAGAGATGACTGGTTCGGGAAAAACGTTCTGGGTGCAATCACTGTTACAACAAGCTCAAAACGTTATCGATCAGCCACCGGAGAAAATAATCTGGTGTTATTCACAGTGGCAACCCACTTACACCCAGTTATTGATGATGATACCGACAATCGAATTTGTCAAGGGGATTCCGCCTTCTCTAGAGAATGATTTCTATCTGGATGTCAACATACGCAACTTGATTGTCATCGACGACCAAATGATTGAAGCAGGAAGTGATAATCGGATCGTGAACCTGTTTACAAAAGGATCCCATCATCGAAACCAAGGCAAAGGCAACCGAAGCATCAGCTTAAACAGTCATTATTTGGTCCTTTTCAAGAATACTCGGGATAAACTGCAGATTTTGACTTTAGCCAAACAAATGTACCGAAGAACAAACTGCTTTGTTTTTAAAAGAGTACGAAGAAGCGGTGCGAAGACCATTTGGGTATCTTTTTGTTGATCTCAAACCAATGACTCCAGATAGTTACAGATTGCGAACAAATGTATGACCTGGCGAAGAAAGATTCGACAAAGGGATCGAAGAGAGTAACATTTCCCAGAAACTGCTCCAGTATCTCAAGCAGTAAACCCAGATAGATGGAATAATATGGATAACCTTCTGTATCGTACAAAGCTTGCAGAGGACGAAAGAGCGAGGCAGTGCATGCAGTTGCAAAACAGGTTTTTAACATATAAACACCAGCTCAATTCTTTAACACCTGAAGCAACAATTCTGCCTCAACCTCAAGGGTGGAAACACATTTCTAACGAGGCTATGGTAAACAATTTGCCAACAGTGCCACCAATAACGATAGAACCGACTCCAGGCCAAGCGCCACCATGCAAAGGAGCCAGCTCCACATTCCTTATCTACCATGGCAACCTCCACGCCCGCACCTCCCTCCCTCCTCCATCAATCTTTGTTCCCCCTCCCGCAGTCGAAACGCTGTCGCCAGCAAGAAAGCGTAAACGCCCACAATTAAAAAGTATAAATTACTTGGACGATTAATCGAAGAAGCTTTCAAGACGATCGCGACGTTTACACAGGAAATCACCTTACAAGTATTCCAAATATCAAGAAGACGATTGATTTTTCCTCCACACGAAGTTCACTGACGTTTATTCATTTCAAATCTCTTTCTATATTCGCTGAGAAGAGGCAATAAAGTTTATATTTGTCTCTCAAAGAAACGTGTAATTCATATAAGTCACGTATTTAATAATTTAACTCTTATTGTTGTTATTGTAATGCAAGTGGTTTCAAGGGTGTCCCATGGGCCTCTTTAATGTAGAGTTGGTATGCAAATATAGGGTTGAGAGAAGAGTTGAGATCCATTTTGCATAACGCGTGGGTGACTAACGGAGCGGAAAGCAAGAGTGACACTTCCAACAGAGGGAGTTCGTTTATTTCGAACACGTAATAGATTCCTGACTGAACAATCCATGTTGACGAACAGTGAGCTAGTTTGGACCGGTCTATTGTTGCTGTGGTACTAGAGTGGCGCTCATTAGCATGCCTATCCACTTATTAGTATGCAGGAACTCATAAGTGTTAAGGCTTGACTATTTATAATGAGACGACCCCGCGCAAAGATTTCAAAGTGCTTCCATTTTCTACAATATAATAATAATAATCACTTTATTAAGGTCTCAAATCTATCTAGCTGAGCACAGATGCTCTACTAATTGGGAGACTAAATCAAATCAACTCTAAATAAATCAAATCAAATGAAATTGGTTTTTGGGGAGAGGGAAAACCGGAGTACCCGGAGAAAAACTCTAGGAGCAGAGTAGAGAACCAACAAACTCAGCCCACTTATGACACCGAGTCCGGGAATCGAACCCGTGACACATTGGTGGAAGGCGAACGCTCTCACCACTGCACCAATCCTGCTCCTACATATAAGATGACTTATTCTCATCAAATTTTGAGTTAAAAAGGTATTTCACTTGTTTTGTCTTTAGTGTCAAGTGACATCTCTTGATTAATGATGTCACGATGTGTGTTTTTGGAAATGGGGAACGTTTGCTCTTAGAAATTCTAAAATCTTTCTGCTTAAAAATGTTTAGAATGCCATTTAAATGTAATGTGGTATAGGTCATTTTCATTGTGAGATATTTGGACATTAAATATGCCACGTGACCTATGACCAAAAACAACTCCTCTTCATGTGTCATAACACAGGGGAGCAGGGATGGCGCAGTGGTGAGAGCACTCGCCTTCCACCAATGTGGCCCGGATTCGATTCTCGGACTCGACGTTATATGTGGGTTGAGTTTGTTGTTGGTTCTCTTCTCTGCTCCGAGAGGTTTTTCTCCGGGTTCTCCGGTTTTCCCCTCTCCTCAAAAACCAACATTTCCAAATTCCAATTTCATCTGCTTGTAAAGCGCAGTTGATCATATGCACATGGAAAATGCGCTATATAAGTTCTAAATTATTATTATTATTATTATTATTATTAATTATTATTATAACTTCAGGGATGAAGCGAGAGGAAGGTCCTTGCTACAAAGAACAGACGGGTTCATGTTCAAAGCAAATTACGGTATGTAAAAAACTTAAGTGACTGTTTACTTTGTTGTAGAGTTACTGACTTGTTATCTTGGATTTAATCCTTGACAAAATAACACTAGAACAGAAGCAAAGTTGCTCGCTAACAATCGCTTCAACAGCCGCTTCGACATTAAACTGGTTTATTCGTTTTCACCACAACAACATGCAACTTCTTCGTCTTCTTTGAAATTTCGTCTTAAATGGTTTTATTCGTTACAAAATACGTGTAGATCCTGACCGCACCTGTAGAAGAAGTTTCACAGGATAAATGCTGTCTGTATAAAACGATTATTCGTGTCAAAAGCTAAAACCCTGGATCGATATGCCGCCTGTCGGGTTTGTGTTGTTGATGTAAAATTGGGGTGGTTTAAAATATGTGTCTCCCAGAATTTATCTCAAATTTCACGGGACTCGCCGTCTCGATTTCTTTTGCAAGGATAAGTAAATCTAAGGCTCGCAGAAAATTTATTAGTCTCGCATTTACCATACGCCAACCGATCCCTTAAAATGATTCACACCAAGTAACCAAGCACTATCACCTCATCGCAGTTTGTGAACCAGGAGAAAAGGGAAGGTAAGGAACTATGTTTGATCTGCTAGTACTAAGTTAGTTAAAGGAACATGTAAAAAACTTTCCGGAGTTGCGCTGGGCGCAACTCGAAGGACGTTTGGGTTTTATGAAGAAGTGAAATAATTTCTTCCTGTGTATACGAACAACTTAGTGGTGCTCATTTCCTTATGAAAATCTAGTTGTTTTGATCGATTTCTGCAGCACGATTCGAGCGGCTGTTGAAGTCTTGAACCTTACAAGGACTTCCGAACAAATATATAAAGTAAGCAAAAAGTTATTAGAAATTAGTGAGATTGAATGAAAGCTGTCACTTGAGAAAACGACGTCAGATATTCATTTGCATCAAACTTGGTAACCAGGTTGCAGGAACAAATCAATGTAGAGGTTTTGGACGCAAAAGATACCATTTTCCTTGCACGTATGGCAATATCCTTTGGATTTGTTGCACTCGTAGAAGCTTACTTCCAATTACGCGAATTAAATCGTAGTGCCACTTCAATGTACAAATAGGATGAAAACTGTAACTATGTACTCTGAGTTAATAAATAAATCAATAAATTAACTAATTAGGTAACCCTATATGCAGGGAGCTATTCCCAGTTCAGAGCTTTCCTTCAATGCTTGTATTTTCTTTTTTTTTTTCCTCAGGCTGTATTGAGCAACAGTTAAAGTAAAGTTAAACTAAAGTACATAATCAGTTGTTTAGACCTGTGAACAAGTCGGCACTCCGCCTCATATCAATGGTGAGAATGGTGATAGTTTGCTGAAAGTTTAAGAAAGTCGCTTCAAGTTTAATAATATCTCTTCACATCTTTAAATCGATTTCAAAATTGTTGACTGGTTACGTTGTTGAACGGTTTATGAACGTCGCTTTAAAATTAATAATGTCTTTTCAAATGACCTTTTAAAACGACCCGAAAGTTTTTGGTTCAGAAAGTATTATTGAAGGAAATGTTCAATTTTGTTTGTTTGTTTTATCTTTATTAACTGGACATGCCCCTATTCCGCAAGTAGACAACAGCTAATCGTTAGAACCATAAAGATGTAAAAACTGTGACAATCCCTTTCAGTTTATTTTGGAAGATTTACAATCATTAGCCTCTTATGCTATTTAGAATTTTCAATCGTAGTTGAATTTCTGAGTGACTGAAGTTCAAATACTAAAAGTGAACATACTAAACAAATGAAAGACTGCACTGTCAATAATACTGACAGAAATCAAAGCATGGTATTTTGCACTTGTTACGTACGGATGTAACAACAACAAGAAATACCCAGTACACAACTGCCAGCTGACAATTAAATAAATCAATGATGACACAGTTTGCGCGCCATGGTGCTATTTAAGTAAGTTTTTGTTGGGAAATATCTACCAGGCCTAAGGAGGTTAAATAAATTCTTTAAAATGCTGACCGTTTCTACCCTGAAGTCAGCATTCGCGACTGTGGAAATTGACGAATAATGGACTTATCTTTAAAAGGCAGAAAAGATAAAAAAAATGTTATGAAGATAACTTCAAGCAAACAAACATACAAAAGTCAAATGCTAATAAAAAACAAAAATATATAAATTTACAGCTCAATTACACAATGGTGAGTGTGAAAAAGTTAAAAAGCTCAAAAATCTTACCCGCTATCAGGGAGTGACAGAGTGACTGAGGGTTTTGAGCGAATACCTATGTGCACGAAATGAACTAATTTAAATTTTTAATTTCTCCTAACCAAAGCTCATCAATGATTTGTTTCTATTGGTGGATTAGTGGATTTGTTGCTAGTTGTGATAATGTTAATTATGCGCCGCCGATAGATATTTAAAAAAATATCGCATTAAAATGATTAATTTCGTAAGTATTATTGAGTTATATTTTATCTCAAACATTTTCACGGAAATTCTCTTGTCTTTTAGGTGACAGGAAAAAACGAATTTAAAGAGCAGCATAAACTCTACTCATGAAGGTTTTAGTTTGGGCTCTGGGCCAGGATTTGGTGCCTTGCCTATCATGATCAAATTTGTTTACTGACTAATGCGTCAGCAATAAGAGAAACTCTCAAAAGTAATTAAAAAGAGCGGTTTCTTTCTGCAGCTTAATGGATTTCTTTCATGACTTTCGGTCGACACAAAGAGATGTGGAGAGCACTGGAGAAGTCGCTGGGACTTTCCCAACGATTACAGCTGTTGTCGTCAGCCGTCAACCACCAAGTGCCAATTGTCGACATCTTTCATCAAGAAGGAATCCCGAATTAACAAGTTTAACGCTTTCTAAAATATTTTGTGTTTTTCCAAAATAGCATTTTCCGCAAGAAATGGGCTCATTATGGGTAAATTCGAACGGGATTCCGCAAAAAAACGCCTTTTCTTGAATTCTCTTACAATTGAGACATCATAGTTGTAATATTTAGCGAAATAACACGGAAGCAATGAGTTTTTGAGGTCACAACTTTATTGCAAAACTTACGGATACATAAATTGCTCCTATATTAAAACGCAAAAATATGAAGTACTTTGCGGACTGTTAAGTTTTCTGGAATTTTATAAACAAAAAGGATGCCATTTTCACAGCCCTTACAAAAAAGTTCAGTATATGTATACATATTTGTCGGATGGCAGACATATAACACCTAAATCTTCGATTTTATTCGAAATATTCATCAATGCACAGAAAAACTAATGTTTCAGAGGCATGTGAGCCACTGTTACAACAAAAACAGATCAAAAGGAGATTACACCACTTAACTCAGACACTATCTGGACACTGCATTTCAAAATTAGAACCCATGCTGCAGAAATTCTGCGGCCTCTAATGACCCAAGCTGCAGACATTCTGCAGCCTCCAATGACCCATGCTGCAGAAATTCTGCAGCCTCCAATGACCCATGCCGCAGAAATTCTGCAGCCTCCAATGACCCATGCTGCAGAAATTCTGCGGCCTCCAATGACCCATGCTGCAGAAATTCTGCAGCCTCCAATGACCCATGCTGCAGAAACTCTGCGGCCTCCAATGACCCATGCTGCAGAAATTCTGCGGCCTCCAATGACCCATGCTGCAGAAATTCTGCGGCCTCAAATGACCCATGCTGCAGAAATTCTGAGGCCTCAAATAACCCATGCTGCAGAAATTCTGAGACCTCCAATGACCCATGCTGCAGAAATTCTGCGGCCTCCAATGACCCATGCTGCAGAAATTCTGCGGCCTCCAATGACCCATGCTGCAGAAATTCTGCGGCCTCTAATGACCCATGCTGCAGAAATTCTGCGGCCTCTCATGACCAATGCTAAAGAAATTGCAATGTGTACTTAACTCCTAACGGTCGTAAGATTTTCAGGAACATAAAAATATGAGGCTTTACCATTTTCAAGGTTCTAAGGTCAAATTGACAAAACTGTGAACAACAGAAACATTAATAATTTATGAAATGTGCATTGTTTCATGAGGGGAAACCAATCAGGTGCAAGATAATAAACTAAAAGCCACAACAGCCATTATCCCTGTTTTCTATTTTCTTGTGGTTTAATATTGCATGTGATTGTTCACAACACAGCATTCCAAACATACAGTATTTTGGTATTCATGTTTTTTGTCAGTCTCACATAATAACCTTTGAAGAAGGCAAAGGAGCAACACTTTCATTGAGGACTCCAGCAGGGTAATTCCAAAGTGATGCATATCATAATGAATACATGTATTTCTCCAGGCTCTATTCTTGCATTTTTTTTCTGTTTGGCTCTTCACACTGTTGGCCTCTTTTTCTGCATCTTTGACTGGAGGACTAACCAAGGCAGTCACCAACTTTTCAGGATCCCTTTTTGTACAGGCCTACCAAGCAAAATTGAATGCTAAACATCACCAACAAAATTTGAACTCATTGAACTACAGTGGATACCGCTTATTGGAGTATACATGTAGTTCATGTAGGGAAGAGGGTCTGCACTAATAAGAAAGTGGTATGAACCCATGATCCTATTTTAAAACAATAGGTGCTTAAAAAGCTTGTGTGTCTACTGCCATAATCTTATCTTTTATTTTCTGGGTGAAAAGAAATATATGGTCGAACATTGGAATAATATTGTAATATCACTTTGAACCAAGTGTGAGCACAGGTACATGT
>JAEMWC010000300.1:715000-810000 GCA_016490735.1 Pachyseris speciosa
AGCACAGTCTTCTCTTACACGTTTATACAAGCTGTGCAAGTCGCACAAATCTGCTCAGGCTGGCATCTCTTCGCATTGATCTTGCCATAAACTGTTATGCAAATTTAGTTTGAAGTTTGTTACAATTTGAATTTATTCACTTTGCATATGCTATGTTTACAAAAATGTAAACAAGGCCATCATATATCCATCCAATATCATAATAGCATGATCAGAATTACTGAAAGTACCAGTATTTATCAGTGCAGAACCTCTTGCTGGCCAAGTTACATGTATAATAAATTCTGTTTGGTCGCCTTGCTCAAGTATTTACTTGCTTCATTCGTCTCGACCGTTGAAGCAGTTTGCCTACACATGGTCCATTCACCTTGTTGGGCAAGTAATAATTTAGTTTGTTTGCCTTGGTGGGCAATTTACTCGATTCATTAGCTTTGTTGGGCAAATAATAATTCAGTTTGTTTGCCTTGGTGGCAATTTACTAGATTCATTTGTCTCGTCACCCAGGGAGACTTTGTACATATTAGGGGCCTGGGAACTGCTAACAAACAATGACACAGCAAAATGGACAACTTCAAGATCGAGATTCAGGACAGGATTAGAAAGCTATCCTGTGCAGGCAGCAATTAAGATTGCTTGCATAATTAATTATGGGTCAAGGGCATCAGCCAAGTCAATGTCATGTCCAGGTTACATCACAGCAAAACAATGGACCCTTAACCCAAACGATCAAGTTACACAATATAGAACTGACACAATAGAATGCCATAGAATTAACTTGCCATGTTAAGAAATGTTGTATCTGTTATATCTAAAAAAAACATTGAGGACATATCCACATCTCCACCCAGGACGCGAGACTAACTTTTCAGCTTACTAGCCCAGTGGCTAAGTGACAGGTTTGATTCACTAGCCAGACTTGTTTACCAGAAATTAATCCTGTCAAGCAGCTTCAGTTAGGTTTTTTTTTTCAACAACAGTACTGATGTGCAACTTATTAGAACTAGGTATGTTTTACATTCATAAATTAAATTCTTTAGAATACCTTGAAGAGACAATATGGTTACAAATCTAACATAGCTACAGTGTATGGACCAAACTAACTTTTGAATTGGATGTTAGAATGTTTCTTTACTCCAGTTAAGTCCAAAATTCTTACATCAGGCACACAACAGTCTCTAAACACAGCAGTTTGAATAAAAAAAACAATACATGTACTGTTACAAATGCAAAATGTGATCTGGGTTTTAAGGGGCTTTAAATAAAATAACTCACTAGAACAAAGACAAATTACTGGCATGCAACGTTTTGCAGACATTTTATTGGAACTGTGCAATTTCATGTGCCAAATAAAAAAAACTACAATTTTTCTACTTGTCAGTGGTTGCTAAGCTTAGCATCTGCATTTGTGTTGTTTGCCTATTTTTGAGCTGTACTGTAAGTGTTTCTACAGTGGAGACACCAAGTGTTAACATGAAGTCACACAAGATCCTGTTAAGACAAGAATTACCTCTTTCACGGCAGGCTGTTTGGACAGGGAAAATGAGGCAAATCTCAATGACCAGCAGTACATTGGGGAAATGTAAATTTTTAAGTTTGTTCACTTGCACAACTCAATTTCCCTTTGTGATACATTTGAAAATAATTGTCATTTGGTTTCCCTCTGGTCCTCTAGTGCTTGGAAGTTTTTACTAGTCTGTGGCTAGTTTGCTACCATTAGTCTCTAGCCCTGTCCGCCACTCTCCTTTCATCTATGAAAGTAGAATAAATACCATGTATTCCTGACAACAGAGCATCCCCAAGCAATTTTTGAATAATTATTGTATCCTGCACTTACATCAGCTTTTCCACTTAGTAATGCTCCCCCACTCCTCACCTCTGCCTCTGAAAACAACTTGGAAAGAAATACATACTCAAGGGGCTTAATTATGGGATTTTCATTAATATTTCAGATATACACTGGACAGTATAGAAACCCCAGAGAAAGCAAGCACCATTCAAGATGATAGATGATTTTCTTGCAAGTCTGGAAGTTAGCAGCTTTGTGGCCTTGAATTTTGACAAATATGACAAGGAACCAGTCATTGGCAAAGTCCTTTCAATGGAGGAGAACCACTTCCAAGTGCATTATTGAAAGGGATCATACTTAGGCAAGTGATCTCCTCAGCATCTTCCACAAAGAAAAGCAGAGCCTCAGCCATGGATGGAAAGGCTTCCTAAAACATGCAGTGTGTAGTTCTTTGGATCCCAGTAAAACTAAGTTGAACTTTTTTCAAATAATTTTATGTAACCCAGGGTAATTTACAAACAAAACATTGTCATTGACTGAGGACTGTAAGACAAAGGAGTGGAACTGGTAATTTTGTAAAATTAATGTTCTTTTATAAAAATATTAATAATTAATAATTTGAACTTGTGTGGGAAGGAATCTTAGATGATATTAATTATATGTCTTCAAGTCATCCAAGAATTTGTGCATTTTTGATAACAGAAAGTAAGGTGTGGGACACCAAACATTTCTGAAAATTTCTGATCCTTTAGGTCTGCAGAATTTCTGCAGCATCTGATCATTGAGGGTGCTGTAGAATTTCTGCGGCATCAGAATTTCTGTGGTATCTGGTAATTTAGGGGGTGCAGAATTTCTGTTGCATCTGGTCATTTAGGGGTGCAGAATTTCTGCGGCATCTGGTCATTTAGGGGGGTGCAGAATTTCTGCGGCATCTGATCATTTAGAGGGTGCAGAATTTCTGCGGCATCTGGTCATTTAGGGGGTGCAGAATTTCTGCGGCATCTGGTCATTTAGGGGGTGCAGAATTTCTGCGGCATCTGGTCATTTAGGAGGTGCAGAATTTCTACGGCATCTGGTCATTTAGGGGGTGCAGAATTTCTGCGGCATCTGGTCATTTAGGAGGTACAGAATTTCTGCGGCATCTCATCATTTAGGGGGGTGCAGAATTTCTGCGGCATCTCGTCATTTAGGGGGGTGCAGAATTTCTGCGGCATCTGGTCATTTATAGGGGGTGCAGAATTTCTGCGGCATCTGGTCATTTTAATAGGGGGTGCAGAATTTCTGCGGCATCTCATCATTTAGGGAGCTGCAGAATTTCTGCAGCATCTGATCATTTAGGGGGTGCAGAATTTCTGCGGCATCGACATCCACCTATCATCCTATGGTCCACAGATTTTTTGTAGGATTCAACCCAAATGATTATCATGACAGTGATGACATTCGATTTTCTCGGACATGCTCCACATTGCAGAAATAAATACGTCCTTTTAGTTGATCCTTAAAAAACGTCCGTGAAAACACACTAATTTCAACGTTTCTTAAAAATCTGCCGACAAAAACCATAGATTTATCTTAAAAAAAGCTATTTTGGAAAAACACAAAATATTTTGGAAAGCGTTGTTTGGATTCGAGTTGAGTTTGAGTTGAACTTCGAGAACAGGCTTTGAGTTAGACCTCGTTTTTGACAAGTGGAGTATTTGAAACAAACATGGAACTCGAACCCCTTTTAAAACAAATGTGAAAGAAAAGTCTCTTTTTAAAAGGATAATCTGTTGGGATCATATGATAACATCTTTTTACAGCCGTGTGCTGAAAAGTCGATTTTCTGCCTTTTTCGTGGTATCCATCTCTTTAAGTTATGTGGGGCTTATGGGTTTTATGGAGTGTCTCTTACGGTACATTTAGAGGAACTTTAACATTTATATTATTACTCGTTCCAAGCCTCTCAGGCCGCACGAGTAATAATCTGAGCTGCGTGTTTTCAGGTTTTGTTCAGTGTCAGTAAAGTGCAGTTGCGAGGGATTGGGGCGAGAGGAGAACAAACCGAGCAGTGTTTTGCGTATAAGTCTCCTGAGCTGTGAGATTTCAAACGTAGTTACGCTTGTTGAAAGTATGTATTTTGTAGACATCTGTCCTACAGTTAAGTGTATGTTTCTTCATCGGTTTCAGCAACATATTGAAAAGGTTTGAACAACAGCAAAGATGTTATTAAATATTCGATCATGCACGCGAAGAATACTAAAGATCTTCAAAAATAATTTGCTCACCGCTGAATACACTTAGGACAGATAAATAATAATTCTTTTTTAATTTTCATATTCTTCAGGCTTAACAATTCGTTTCGAATTAGCTAACGTATAGCTTCATCCGTAGCTGAACCGTATGCTAAACCACAAACATCGCATTGAATATCCAAAACGAGTTTTTTTTGTCAAATTTGAGATTTGACCGTGTAGCTCTCCAGAGAAAAGATAAAATCGATTAGCCTAGCCGGGAAAGCGCTCCCGGAGGAGACTGTGGTTGAAAGGATATTCAGAGAGGCTAGAGCAAACTTCATGTTTTTATTTTAATTCGAACACGGCCGCCGATGTGGATGTGCTGGAGTGAGTGGACCGCTTCGTGGCTTGGTGTTGTAATGATCATTTCTTATTTATTTCCCGAAAGAGTTAAGGTTCGTTTGACATGAATGCCTTAATACAGGTGATATGGTACGAATTTGTTAGGCAGGTGCTAGCTAGCGGAGATGTGGAGGTAATAGTAAAGGCGGTTCCATCGCGGGGCAAGGGGAAAGTGTCGTGTATTTTGGAGAGTGTTGTGATCGCTGGTTTTAAGTTTGTCAGGGAGTGTCAGGAAGCTACAATTTTACGTACAGTCATGGTTGTTAGAAAGAGTATTAACATTTCCGTTCTCTGTTCTCAACATTTCTGTTCTCTGGTTGTGTAAACAGTCTTAAAAACAAGATATTCAAGGAAATTGACTCTCTTGTTAAAAATGGAGGATCACGAAAAGACAAACATCCCCAGTTTTCTGTACCGTCTTGACGAAGGAAACATACTTGTTTTAAAGATGGAAGTTGTTTCTATCCCGTGGACGTTTACGCAAGTATTCGGAAGAGTTGTAAATCAAAATGGAAATCAGTCGTTTGGTAGAAGAATCTTCAAGATTACCTTAAAACTAAGTAAGATATCACCGCATATAGTCTCTGAACAAGCGTCAGAGATATCAATAGCATTATTTTCGTTTTTTACTTCATTTCACATTATTTCCCATTAGATATTTTACATTGGCTGAATGCACCAGTCAATGTAAACCCTGACCCACCACCCCCACGCCGGTATATGTGGGGCTTTGGTGGGGATTTATCACCTCATTGGCAGCTCTTTGCGCCCTTGTGCTCTTTGTGGGGCATTTGCTTTTTTTTCCATTCTTCTCTTGGGGGATGTGGGGAATTAGTGGGGGATTTGTTCAAATCCAAGATGGAAACTATAGGGTGGCGCATTGTCTTCCCCTATGTTCACAAAATATTTCCCCACATGGTGGGGAATTTGCAGTTTTTGTACACCATTCAGAACCAATCCCCACCTATACATACATACATACATACATACATACATACATACATACATACATACATACATACATACATATCCTTGATTTCCGTGTCTAGTCATTCTAGCGCCAAAGCACTAATTGGGGACTCTCTAACACATACGTATGTTACAAATTTGATAAAAAATATTAATTAAATAATAAAATATTGATTAAAATAATTATTAATTGATACTGATTAGAATATTGAGTAAAGTATTAATTGTAGTATAATCCCTAAGAATAGATGCACTCGCAATTACTATTACTATATACCAGGGTGCGTGGGTTTGGGGTGGGTGGGAGTTGGTGGTTGGGGGATTCGAGGTTTATTTGACTGGTGCATAACCGACTCCTTTGCATATTCAAGGATTGGAAATCAATCAGTACCTGAATAGGTTAGCACAGAGGCATATGCTTTTTGTTATCAAACATAGTTATGTGATTGCCTTTTCACACTTGTTAGCACTTTACCATTTTATAGCTGCAGTGAATGGAACTCTTCTGCAACACACTGACATATTTTGCAGGTGCAAGATATTTGCTTGATCTTGGTTCTTTCACCATGCCTTGTTAGTAAAAGTATTACCACTGTTTCATTATTTTTTAACTAATTATTAAATTGGCTGAAATAGGTTGCTGAACAACAGGTGATAAGTGACAGTGGCATCAAGCGGAAATTTTAGGAAGCACTGATATGCCTTGGTATTACAATTTCCCCAAGTATAAAATCTGATCTTTACAATAAATTATGACGCAGAATGTTCAACATCACACAGAACTTGAGGAGCATTATGAAAGGCAAACACAGGACAGACATGTTATTGCTGAGCATAGAGCTAAAGCTAAGGTTGTCATCTAATCAGCATTTGCATTTATAAAACAAACCAAAGAATATTAGTCCTTTCCCTGAAAATGTTTTGAGTAGAGAACGGATTGGGTTTACATTTTGTGTAATTGGAACAGTCAAACGTTTCTCATCATGGCTTATCTATAACCGCTCACTTCTGCCAGATGTGTGTCTGTATACGAGTATGAAATCCAGCTGTAATTAATTTATGAAAGGGAGAGTTCCAAACCTCTAGGGAATACTATTGTAGTTGTGGTTGAACAGCTTAGAAATAAACTCTGGAGATCACGGTACTGAAGTTCTGAGTGGAGTGGTAGATAGAGCAGCGTGATAGACAGACGACGTTATTAGAATATAGTAATGATGTTGAAAGTTAAAGGGGCACCGGTCATGCCTTGCATTTGGATAAACTCAAATATGTGCTTGGAGCACCAAAATGTTGCAAAGGTTTTGCAGTTTTCCTGAAGAACACTTAATACATGTACTAAAACTATTTGCGGTTGTCTATGGCCACCGATGACGAGGAGGAAATGGATAGCAACTTGAAAAAAGTTAGGTTAACAGTTTTCAAATTTTGTCATTGTGTCTTGGACAAATCACTGTAAAAAAAATACTAGTTTCCTTTCTTCCAAGAAATGATTTGAAATCAACCTTTTCGTGTTACTTGGGCTATCCATGTAACAGAAAAAGTACTTCCTCACAATTTGAACAAACTTATAACAGCAATTGTCGTGACAGTACCCCTTTCACCATTTGTTAACCATTGCAATAATGTGTCTTCATGTACTGCAACATACCTCTGGGGAAAATAACTCTTTAAAAATCTTAATAATTGATTCTGACAATCTTCAATTGTTTATGGTTCTTATTTTTATATTGCAGCAAGAAGAATGTTTCGTAATAAAATACTTGTTACTTTTTTTAATTGAAAACATTTCTTACTCAAGTTCTTATAACTGCATATACATACCATTTTTCTTACTGATGTTCTTAACTGCATGTACGTACATCGTACCTCAATGTTCGCCATGAGCGCTGAATAAAAGTACTAAAAACGCATTTGTACAGGGTTAGCCTCGACCTAAAGTAAAATATTACCAAAATTCCAGCGAGAAGATGACCTGTTTACATCTTTGTCTATTGTTTAATTTTCAAATTTGTTGCACCTTCCCGTTGGTATTGGTGAATATTTTACTTTAGGTCGAGGCTAGCCCTGTACAAATACATTCTCAGTGTTTTTATTCAGCGGTCATGGCGAATTCGAAACTGGGCTATAGGTGGTTTGCAGCCAATCTCTAGAGACACAGATAACAATGGTGAAACAAACAAATGCTGGTGGACGAACAAAAGGAGCTAATGAGAGATGTATTGTTTACGTCCACCAGCATGGCGGCGATGACGTAACGTGCAAACCACCTATTATACGGAACATGTTTACAAAAAATTAGCTCAGATTTACATCACTTTTTGTATGTGGCCTACTAATAATAATATATAGATTTAACCAAGCCTAAAAGCGGAGCTCCACGATTATTATCATGTTTTACTGGTATTGACCAACACCGCATGGCTTTCCTTGCGCCAATATTTTATGTTTAGAGCAATCAACAGGAATTGACTGCCGTTTAAGAACCTCAAAACATTACAAGAAAATAATACAGTCGACAAGTTTAGCAATCAAAGAGCGATCAAATATTTTCATCCAACATCGTTGCACAAGCATGTTTGAAGGTTTAGCAATCACTCTCAATAGTGCATTAAATGGCTTTCCATGTTTGATTAAACATTTTCATCCAAAATTTCGCATTACGAACAAATTTTTGATCGTTTAGCCACTCCAACAAACAAATCGTGCACAAACGGTAAAAAGCAGCCAAATGAACCACATAACGTCCAAAATTTCAGCTATAAAACGCAAAAATAATTTTTTGGACTCGCTTAGTTCGGTGTTTGGTCAAACACTTATTATGCGTTTAGCCACCAAACGTTATGTGTGACAAACACGATGTTGGATGAAAATATTTGATCTTTTAGCCGGGGCTTAACAAACATATTTCGTAGTAGGTTAAGCTTAGACATAAGCTTAAATGTCGTAGAAAAGAGAAAAAGGAAAGCAATCCTGATAATTTGGATAGGTAATCGCATGGGGATGAGTAAAATTAAAGAATTAATGTCACTTGTGTTTTCAGAAATTTGCTGAAATTTCCCTCTTCGCGCAAAACATAAGTGATACTTTACGAGGACACATTGCGATTACGAGTTAATAACATAAGGGCAAACGTTTCTTTCAGTTCTTAACACTGTAGAAACACAGACTTCGAAAAACATGTACAGTCAGAATTAAGCTCTCGTTCGCTTGCGAGCAAAACAACAAACAAACAATAGGTGGTTTGCAGCCAATCTCTAGAGACACAGATAACAATCGTGAAACGAACAAATGCTGGTGGACGAAAAAAAGGAGCTAATAAGAGATGTATTGTTTACGTCCACCAGCATGGCGGCGATGACGTAACTTGCAAACCACCTATTCGACTAGCTACTTCTTGGTGTCCAAAACGAGTAGATTATTATTTATATCCATTCGAGACAAAAATACATGTTTCCTTCCTGGACAAAAGCGACAACGACTAAACCAAATGCTAAGCTCCAACTCATTTAAGTTACATGAGTTGTCGAGCTTTCAACCACTTGAAAATACGCATCGATCCACACTTTATTATCCACAATAATAGCAAACTTTTTGTCCAAAGAAAGATTTTCTTCCACCAAGTTTGAGTTACTCGTTCCTCCCATTAATGCCGGTGAATTAATTATTAAGTGAACTTTCTTGGTGAGCTGTAAGATGCGGCGGTAAAGTGAACAAGCCCTTGAAGCGTTTACAATTCATTTTGGTTTTCAACCACGCAATCCTTGCGCCATACGAGTGGATCCAAAATTTAAGAATTTCCAGAGAAAAATCTTTTCCTCTTCCATTTTATCAGTTGAAAATTCACCTTCCGGAGTATCTTTTAAGTAGTTCTTGATTTTTATGCCTTTTACGCGAATTTAAAGACAGAACTTCGAAGGAGATGAAGTTGTTTTGCTCAAAATACAATCTCCTACCCAAGGTCCTCTGGCTCTTTGGCCAGCGGTTAGTCACCAGGAGAGACTCTGGGATAATGAAAATAAATCAAATGTTTTGATTGGCTGGCCCGTAACGGCTTCCAGATTTTCTGGGAAAATGGCGGTCCATTATCCCAGAGTCTCTCTTAGCGGGTAACCGCTGGCCAAAGGGCCTGAGGATTCTGGGTACGAGATTGCTCAAAATGAAGAAACCAACTGAATGTGAAATCTCGAACCGCAGAAAGCGCGCGAAAAATGAAGCCTCGTTTTGGCTTGGGTGTCTCGTTTTGGTTAAGTTATCCTAACTTGAGCCTGCGATCCAATCGAAAACCATTATCTGGTCAGCGGTCAAGTTAAAAAAGCAGCTGACCTCGATGAGCTCTAAACTTGAGGCTGCGATATGGCAACGTGATACTGGTCAGCGGAAACCTTGTTTTGACAGCTGTCAATTGGCCATGACACGGATGCCCTATATGAAAGATATACGCTGTAAACTAGGCGGCTGGAGTATGGCCGCCATGTTGGCCGCCATGTTGGATTATTATGATTATCATTAGGATATTATTAATTATTGGGCGACGTCGTCGTCGTCGTCGTGGGTGCCCACGAGCAATATCGCTAGCCATTTTACCATGAGAAAAGCAGTTGACGGGTTTCTATAAGTATGGTCCGCTATGAATTGTACTACCATATTGACTCTGGTGTTTTTTTTTTTTTGTTGTTGTTGTTGTTGTTGTTGTTTTTAATGCAAAAGACACATGTAGCTTTTTTCCCTAGATAATGAGAACAATTTTTTTCTTATCAGTTTATTTGCTACACGGAATTTTGTTCAAGTGCACTTCCATTTAACCGAAGAGGCTATATGTCGGTAGTAGCCTGGGAAGTTACTGATGAAGTGTTTGCAGAATTCAATGAAGCCATTATACTTCAGTCTTGCTAAATCCCATGTCTGCATGAACAGTAGAAAGGTTTTGTATTAGCGTCTAATTTTGAAAAAAAAAAGAAAATGAAATAAAGGTTCGACGAAGGTGCATAAATTAAATCATCAGTGATGGGCAAGCTCATAGTATTAGTAGTGGTAGTCGCTGAAGATTTTTGGTTCGTGCCACTGAAGACGACGAGGGCATTGCAAATAAATGACATGACAGCCACCTGAGTATGTCCAGAGGTATAACAACTTGATTGGTGATGTCTCTCACCAGGGGCTGCAAATCGCCAGAAAAGATTGTCAACATACATGCTTTATTAGGAATCTGACTGGAGTTCTCCGCGATCATTTTTTACCTCAAAATTCAAAGAGCAAGGCGAAAATTCAAGTGTATTTTGTCAACCTAAATTCTCTAAAATGAAGCTTTACTCCGTTTGTCTGCGTGTTTGGAACTGAAACCCTAAATCATGATACGAATCCAAAAGCATAAGGTCGAGCATTGCCAGCCCAATGAATGAAAAAAATGTCAAAACTTTGTTTGTCCAGTTGTCCGTATGTGGCTTGGTTCTTAGGGAATCGAAGCTGGTCGGGCAATCAGTAGAGTGGTTCATATGTCTACATATTGTCTCTGCAGTCCCTTATCACTTGGCACATACCTCTGAAAGCGAATAAAAAAAAATATTTAAAATATTCAAGTACTGTGGCTTTTTGAATAAATTACTTAGACCCGTGAACAGGTCTCCAGATCAATGAACAAAATCTTGACTCCTTGTTAAAAGTTTAAAAAACGTCGCTTCAACTTTAATAATTTCTCTTCAAATGACGAAGACGTGCGACAAAGTGTTTAAGTCAAGGTGGGAAAGGTTGACAGGTTCTTTAAAGTTTAAGAACGTCGCTTTTCATGATCAAATTTAATCATTTATTTCCAAATGACCTTTTAAAACGATTTGAAAGTTTTGTGCACAAAATAGTTTTGAAGGAAATGCTAAATGTTGCTTAGTTTGACCTCAATGGACAATCGTCGTGCTCTTATCCGGCAGCAAATGGAGAGCAGCTAATCCTTAAACCCTTTCGATGCAACGGCTATGGCAATTAGTTGATTTGGAAGAATTATAATCACTAGTCTTTTCTATTATTCAAATTTAGGGTCGAAATCGAATTACTAGTAACATACCTTGTTAAAACTGTTCCTCGGAGAATATTTCATGCATGAAGTTCAAATAGTGTAATACTATAATACCATACGAATTATACTGACAGAAATCAAAGCCTCTTATTTTGTATTTGATAAAGAGAAAAAAATAATCTTTTAGTCAAGATAGAAAGACTGGAAGTGAGCAAACACGAAATGAATTAATGTGAACGTTTTTAATTACTCCTTACCAAAGTTCACCCATGGTTTGTTACTATTGGTGGATTAACGGATTTGTTACTTTTTTGTAATAGTTATTTACATCTGCCGATAGATATTAAAAATGTCGTATTGAAATTAATTTTGTAACTGTTTTGGAGTTTGTCAAAGGTTTTGACGGAAATTCTTATGCCTTTTAGGTGACCCGAAAAACAAATTTAAAGAACAGTGTAAAATCTGCTTGAAGGCTTTAGTTTGTGTTCAGGATCAGCCTTCGTGTCTTGCCAATACTCACTGGCCAAATTTGTTGCTTGACCAATAATGGGCTAACGATAACAGAAACTCTCAAAAGTAATTAAAACAAGCGGTTTGTTTCTTCAGGTTAATGGATGTTTTCCTTGAACTTCGGCGGACGCAAAGAAATGCGGAGAGCACTAAGCACTGGGACATAAGAGGGCGGAGTCACTTCAAAGCTGTCTCGAGAGATTACTTTCTTTTAATTCTATGGCGAGATGCTACTAGATGATGGTTGGTATAGAAATTTGAAGGCGGTCAAAAATGAAAAGAACAAAAGACGGCGGCCTTATCGAGTAATCTACGGTTGTCTACAACAGCGAAGAAATAAAGAAAACAAAGAAAGTATTTTATCTGTAAATTATCGATCCACTAACAAATGAATTGGTTCTTGTCTGTTTAGGCGATCATTCTTCAGGTATGAAAGTGTACTGTGCTTCGAACGATTACGGACGTATTGAAAATTTGATTTTCTCCTTTTTAAAACCCTTCCGATCTCGCCGCAAGGATTTGTTGTCATTGTTTGTGGCTAGTGATGCATATTTACCGGGCCGCGAAGCAGCGAGTTAAATATCCCCCGCTAGCCACCGACATTGATTTTAATCCATGTATTCCAGCAACGATAGCAATATTTTCCCTCGCGCAAAGGACTGTCGTTGACAGATAAAATTTTTGAAGACATTTGTTTAGTTCTGGTGGCGTCATTTCTTCAAATGGAGCTGCAAACTCTCTCTGTATTTGAAATCATCCTGTAAAA
This sequence comes from Pachyseris speciosa, assembly GCA_016490735.1. Lineage (NCBI taxonomy): Eukaryota > Metazoa > Cnidaria > Anthozoa > Scleractinia > Pachyseridae > Pachyseris > Pachyseris speciosa. Next base: position 727,657 of record JAEMWC010000300.1, read on the forward strand.
AGTATCATTCAACTTTGGTTTTCAAGTGAGCAAGTGAGGTTACGCAAGGTTAATTTGCATTTGTAAATAAAACCTTTCTCATTGGTCATCGCTAAACTTAAACCATTACCTTTAAACACGGCCAAAACAAATTTAGTCGCTTTCTTTGTGTTTTCAAGGACTTTTTCGTCGTTAAGTTGGATGATTTCTTCGCTTGTCACGGATGCAAACCGGGACGCCATTTTTTCGAAATTCACACGAGGGAGCACGAAACTCGCGAGTTGCTTAGAGGTAAAGAGCAAAGGATATTCGGAGTATCACCAGCCAATCAGGGCGCGCCTTCAACGCCATCCACTATTTTAGTATATACTAACATTTTATATTTGCTATGAACTCGCTCGTGTATCGGAAAAGTATTCGTTCACGTAATTTAGTTGCAAAGGTTTTCTCATCTTTTCCTCTTCATATATTTGTTTCCTGTTTTATTCTAAAGTAGGTGGTGGCCAACTCCAAAGCATTCGCTACTTTGGCCACCACACACATCCTGTAATCTCTACCTTAGTCCAAGATATTTTTGTAATTGTTAAATGTAACTCTTGTACTTTTTTATTTTGTAATGACTTTGTAAATAGGGTGAAATATATGAATTGAAATAAATTTGTGCAATGTTCTTGAGAGCAATAATAGCAGAATCAATGATAAAAAAAACAGTGCTGAATAATCATGGAACGATTTTCAGTCTAGTTTCCCGGCCTCAGCAAGGAAACCAGAACACAGAACCAAAGCCAACCATAAAATCGCTGCTGTTCATCATTGGATTCCAGCAAACAGCAAACCGAAAAACTGCAACAGCGTATGATAGTATGTTCGCTTTATCACTCCAAGATCGTATTCGTGACCTTTTCGAAATCCGTTGCCATCCCGTACAAACCTTAACATTTCAAACCGTTTTAACACAGCGATACGTTATTGTAATGTGCAGGCACGCCCATGTGCGTTTATACCTGTCTTGCCGCACTTAGAAGAACTGCGAATACGGAAGCTTAGTTACGCGCCAATGCATGTGGCGTGGCGTTACTCTGTGACGTAACTAGGTAATGTCCCAGATTTATACATATTGGGAACACCAAAAAACGGTAATTTGTACCTCACGAGGAAGTCAGCATTAAAGAATTTGGAAGCAATCACGGCGTAGGATTCGGTAAGGAAACACAGTCAATTCCTTCTGCTCTGTTCATTTAGGTTATTGCGATAGCTGAGGGAACTAGTAACAATTGCTATGCTTGAATTTTCATATGCTTTTATTACATGTCAAAGGAAGGGAAAATATACTTCTTTGGCGTCTGACATCTTCGGCGTTAACTTGGAATGTTAGGGAACATTACATGGAAAATGATATTGAAAAAAGAAGCGTCGGGTTATTTCAAAGTTTTGGTTGATTCGAAGCAAACATACTGCTTTCTGTTTCGATCTCTTATCGAATTTACCCTCACCGCACTGGATTTTATCAAATACGTGCATTTCCGACAGTTGCTAGTGTTTTTGTGTTCTCTACAAACTATGGTTTACGTTATACCAAACCTGTACTTATGCCATCCAAGTTTTGCTCCACTAAGAGCATAGCCTAGCGCTGACCCTCGAGGTGAAAAGCACACAAAGCGACGAGGCAAGCTTCCTAGATTTAAATTAAACAAGTAAAATGTTTTGAAGCTTAAAAATCCATCTAAATTAATCTAAGCTTGCCGCCCTTGATCCTAGCAAAGAAATAGAGATCGAGATCAACTTGGAGAAGCCAAATTATAATTTAGCTTAAGGATAGTAACGGCTAAGCTCAGTGATGATACTGATTTGAGAGAGTAGAGCACTCACATTGCGACGAGCAACAACTGAAGTCCACCTCGTCTTCATTCGACCCATTCAATTTACAGCATGTAGATCAGTTGCATCAAATACAAACAAGCAGTGACTCGTATGAATGCACTCGCCACTGTCGTCGACTTTTGACACCTCGACAGTTTAAATGAAGAGTTCACCCTCAATTTGTGTGGATAACTTGGTGATTTACAGCGAAATTTGACGCTTTTTTATCATGTATCATTCAAACGTTTCTGCTCTGTTTACTTTTGTTATCGGCTTAACGAATTCAAAACACTTTGTAAAAGGGCTTTTTTTCTTGTTACTGCACCTCATTTTAAGTGTGTTGACACTGTGTACTATTTTCATCTGGTAAGAGGGCGTAGTTTATCATGTTTCTTCAATTATGTTCACTGAAAACGAAAAATGTGAAGGCAGTAATGAAGCTGAATATTCCATGCGTTAGGTTCCACCTGAAGGGCCTATCAGCATTTCTACTTCCTTGTATTATTAACTCAACGGAACGGTGGCAATTGAATTCAAGGAAAAAATTGCTTGGTTTGTACCCTGTTGATAAAGAATAAGAAAATTTATGTAATAAATATTAAGCTGCAATTGTCAAAGTCAAGCCGAACTCGATGAAAATTGAAAATTGAATCTGCTAAAAAATGCATGGCCATTATTACTTCCATCTGGGTCTGATTTATTTATAATAACAGAGCTGTGCGTTTATTTAGGAAGCTGTACAAAACCTCACGGGAGGTGGGGAGTGGGTTAAGAGTGTGAGAGGAAATAACTTTCTATTTTGTTTTTGTTCTTTTCATATTTCAGGTGCAACTGGTCAAAATCGCTCATTCGGTACTTTGCCGCACACAAAAAAACGCGGACAGCAGCGAAATGGTTCAGCTAACTTTGGTCACTTTTACATGAGTATGATTGTCATTTGTGATTGGCGGAGCGGTTTTGGAGTAAGTAAGTGGGTGATGCGAGAGTATTATAACAATTTGCGGTTTGCGGTATTAAAATTAAAATTCGGACGTGGCAGTTAAAATTACAATATAGAACATTTGAACTTATCCTATTGGATTGTTTTCTTCTATATCGATTAGCTGTGAATCTATTAGCTGATTTGAGGGGGTTTCCAGCTAATTACTGCTACTATTATTGATTTCATTGGTTTGAACGACATGAATATGATTTGGATAAAAACTGTGCCGTATTATTCTTTTCTTCTTTCTCTTCTTCTTTGGCAAGCCTTAAAATCGACCGCTGCTGCTTAGTCTCGCATTCTAGCAAAAATAAACGTCCTTAAATACAACAACGCATCAAGGTCGGTCAGTTGGCTTTACCGAAGCAAGATCGTATTTCCGTCCTTTTGAAATCCGTTGCCATCCCATACAAACCTTAAAATTTCAAGTCGTTGTAACAGTAATTTTATATGGTAATGCACAGGCACTACTCACGTTTATACCTGTCTAATGCTGAGCTTAGAAGACATGTAAATACGGTGGCTTAGTTACGCTCCAAAGCACGTGGCGTGACGTAATTGCTGACGTCACGCCGGGCTAATTGGTCCAAGCTTAAATGCACCGGGAACGCCCAGAAACATGCTTTTGGACCACATTTAATGCTTACGACGAAGTATACGCTAGACAATCAGGAAGGAAGAGTCTATTATTCGGTAAGGAAATTTGGTCAGTTCTTTTTGGTTTGTTCATTGACGCTATTTTGATACCTAGTGGGAAATTTGCTTAAATTTGCATATGCTTTTATCACATGTCAAAGGAAGGGAAAATATACTTATTTGGTGTCTTATTTGGTGTCGCGTTACGCGCGAATGTTAGGGAACATTTTATAGAGCATAGCCTTGAAAAATTGAAGGGCCGGGTTAATCCAAAGCTATACGTAGTGAATCGAAGCCAGCGTACTGTTTCGTATTTCGATCTACTATCGATTTTACCCTCACATAACTGGATTTTATCAAATTGCTGCATTTCCGACGTTGTCAGTTTGGCTGTTTGCTTACGTTATAAGAAACCTGCACTTATTTTGTACAAGTCGTTTTAAACTACTAAGGCCATGATAGATTTGCGAAGCACTTACAATAACTCCCCTACACTTTTCCCTTTGCACGACTTCAACGTAGAAAAGAGAGTTGTTTTAAAACCAGAACTGAAATGTTTTGAAACTAAATCAATCTAAGATTACCTCGATCTTAAGTGAAAATACATAACGAAATCAACTTGGAGAAGTTAGAAGTACAGATGTTGAGACTGAGCTCACTGATGAGATGGGAGAATAGTGCATTCACTCTTCAGTGAACATAAATATGGGTCACGGAGACAAATGCTGCGCCCTTGACTGAAGCCACCTCGTCTCCATTCGAACACTGCTCGGATTTCGACGATAAAAACGTTGTTTATGTGTACTGTTGGTCGCTTTGGAAGACCTATTTAATATGTAGCGTGCAAATCAGTTTCCTCATTACAGGCAAGCAGTGAATAATGTTCTTTCCACTGTCATCGACACTTAAAATAAAGAGTTCACCTCTCATCCTCTGTGGGTAACTGATGATTTGCAGCGAAATTGGACGGTTTTTTATCGCGTAAATTTAAATTTGAAGCTACTGCGACGCGAAGTATGAGTAAGGCATATACGTTTGTGCTTTGTTTGCGTCTGCTATCAGCCAGACCCATTAAAAACATACTTCGTGAAAAGGGCTGTTCTAGGTATTCCACTGTTTTTACTCGTTCGAGTACTATTTTCCTGTGGTGAGAGAGTGTAGTCTGTCATGTTTCTACACTTATTTCCACTGAAAAGCCAAAAACGTGAAGTCAGTAATTAAACTTAATATTCCATGCGTTAAGCTCCACTTATCAGCAGTTCTACTTCCTTGTTTTATTTAGCTCGACGGAATCGATGCAATTCAAGAAAAAATACTTTTTTGTATTCTGTTAGTAAATGATTAAAACAATTATGTGTCAAAGTCAAGTAATACTCGATAAAAATTGGAAATTAAATCTGCTAAATATATATTTGCATCGTCATGCCTTCCACTTGCATCTGAATTATTTACAACAATAAAGTCGTGCATGTATTCTGAACGATGCATTGTAGTAAACCTCACGGGAGCCAAACATTGTGGACATTAGCCCACGACGTAAAGGCGGTATTCCAGAATCTCCGGAAGAAATTGGCATCAAAAGCTTACAAAGTAATCTATGGGCTTACAAACACAAACGTAAATAAAAAAAATACTCCTGTTCATACCTGCAGCATTTGCCGAGATCATTTCCATTAGAAGAATGTATAGCGAATCCACTCCGAAAAGCTGACGTCGTAATCACAACGAGAAGTGGTTCGGCTTTTAATATGATTTTGGCTAATTTCTGGATCAAATAATCCTCGCAAAAAACTTGCTGAAATGCCCAAATAAGCGTTCTTTAACCAAGATTTTTCGGCTTTCCTGAAGTAGGGTCGAATTTGCCGAGGTGTTTCCTCAAAGTAGGCCGAATCCTCCATAAAAAACATAATTCTCGAGGAGATTCAAGAAATTAACCCGTTCTATTTCGATCATAAAAGAGAAGTAGAGCTGTGATATTCAATACATATAAACTGGAAGTTTGTGCGCTGAGTTCAGAATGCGGTATTTCGGCCAAATCTTTCTCAAATGTCCTCAAAAGGCATCGTTCGATAGCTTTCATCGTGGATTTTGACAGCCATTACTCGTTTTGGCAATACCTTAAGCCAGCGACGACTTCTTCTTCTTCTTCTTCTTCTTCTTCTTCTTCTTCTTCTTCTTCTTCTTCTTCTTCTTCTTTCTTCTAGTCGACCATTTCCTTGTATTCCTTCATGTCCTTTTTGTGAAGTTTTAGTTATGCTAACTTTTGACCCAAATGTTATAATTAGTACCGCCAGAGATGATTTGAGGTAGAAGCCACATTGCATGTTTCGTTTAAGGCAAATTTCATATCCAAAAACCAGAGAAGAAGAAGAGCATTTAACAAGTGAAATATTAGCCAAAGAAGACCAGGCCCGGCTTATTAGCTATGTTCTCTTGTAGGTTGTTGGAGGGGATCATGGACACTGATATAATAAGCATCGCCTTGGTGAAGGCAGCGCGCTCCCAGCGCCAGTTTTTACAGCTAGTTGATGAGCACCCGTGCCTGTATGGCGGTCCACACGTTGAAAACGCCGTTCGGAGGTATTTCTAGCAATACTACAGTCCATTCAATATTTATACAATAAACATGCACTGTGTTAGCGGGGCCTTTACTTCACGATCCTTGAAGCTCACTTTGTCGGTGAGCAGGCCCAGGCGAAACCAATCGAGATTCAACGTGAATTTGAGGCAGGGGTGGAAAAACTGAAAGTATCCCGGAGGCAGTTCTCAATTTTTCGCTCTTCTTTTTGCGATAAAGTGGTCAGATTAAGCTTTTACGACGTTCTGTATGAGGACAAACTTAATCCTTCCAACACCCTTTGCCCAAGCTTATTAGATTGAGACCCGAAGAAAGGACCCAAATCGTCCTTAAAACTCGATAAGCAATATATCTCACTTTTCTTTCATATATATATATATATTGTGTTTAGATACGAGCTCTACTGGCTGCCTCTTGTTGCTCGGTTTTCCATTCTGAAGATCGCAGCACCCCTTGACATTGCTTGGATTTGGCATGTCCACATGCTCTCTCCTCTAGACTACGAAAGGGACTGCAAGGAACTTGTTTCTACTCTAGTGGACCACAAGATCTTCGTCGGAGAACAGAGAGAAGCTCTCCTTAAGAAAGCAAGGATTTTATGGAACCAGTTGTACCGTAGTACTGAGGAACCCTTTGAAGTCGACTTGACAGCGCCTATCAGTAGCGTCCCCAGGTTTAAGTCGAAGATCCGATATGACATAGTGGCCGCTTGTGGTCGACAGAGCGTGTTCAGTTACCAGGTTCTCTTACCGCATTTCGATGATGAGATGTTTTTGAACAAAGCACTCATGCGATACATTGCGCATCTCCAACTTAAGAGAGACCATCCAGATACTTTCCTTGTTCCATGCTACGATTTTGACCTCATCTGGCATGCACATCAGCTTCATCCACTGATCTACAAGAACGACACCGTGAAACTTGGGTTCCTGGTTTGACTCTAATATGTCTATGTCTATTCACATTGGTAAGATCTGCAGCAAGGCTTTTTATGGCTTGTATAAAATTCGTCAAATTAGGAAATTCCTTAATCCTGAGTCCACGAAGACTCTTGTTCTCGCATTTGTGACTTCACATTTGGACTATTGCAATTCTCTTCTCTTTGGCGTCCCCAAGTACCAGATAGATCGTTTACAGAAGGTGCTCAACGCCGCTGCTCGATTAATCTTTAGGATTCCCAAGTTTCATCACATTTCGCCCGCCTTATTCCATCTTCATTGGCTTCCTGTGGTTTATCGCGTTCATTTTAAGCTGTTACTTTTAGTTTACAAATCTCTTAACAATCAAGGCCCAAAATACATTCAAGAATATTTACAGCCATACTCCGTTACTGGTCACCATCTACGTTCCTGCGATCAGGGCCTCCTTAAGATCCCCAGAACTAATTTTAAGACCTTTGGTGATCGCGCCTTTGCTTGCTCCGGACCATTTCTGTGGAACAAACTGCCGCGTGAAATTCGAAACAGCCAGAGTGTAGTCATTTTTAAGTCCAAGCTTAAGACACATCTGTTCAAACTGGCTTACAATTTGTTTTAACATTTTAAATAGTTTTGATATTTTTTATATAATATTTTGTAAAGCGCTTTAGAATATTTTTATAATTTTAGCGCTTTAGAAATGTAAATTATTATTATTATATTATTAAATTGCTGGGCAAGGTGCTAAAGCACAATGATTCTGTCACAGATCGTCGGCCTGGCTCAGAACTCTCAACGTCTGAGATAATGACGAGAGAAATTTGGAAAGAATCTGGCTTGGAGTTTGCCGTGAATGGCGCCATGTTTCGTGGGGAGCCCGAGATAGCCAAACATCCGGCATCTGTTGATTACTCTTTGATGGCGACACGGCAGCTCACCCTTGATTTGACCCGATTAGAGGTGAAAAGTCTCCCGAATCATAAGTCCTACAAAGTCAGAATCGACGTCGCCAACGGTAAAAAAGTTGTTGAGAAAAAAGTTAAAGGGCCAGTTGCTGTGGTACACAACCCATCCAAAGCTCTCTCGACTTTCAATTGCAAGTTCAATGAAGAAGAGGCAACTGCCCCAAAGGTAAGTTGCCTGGATACTCTAAATAGTGTTTATGAACATCTCGTATTCCGAAAGGTATTATCTTGCTAAGGTCTGTTGGTAAACGAATTGAACAAGTAATAACTAGTATGACCATCCGTCGTAGTTATTGAACTTTTTATTAGACTAATGTAATATTTTATTTGATTCATTTCAGCATTAGACATTTTATCACCACGTTTTGGGGGCGTACTTTGGTTTTCCTTTAACCTATTGTGCACTGCGTGTATGAGAACAAAGACTCAACGACTCATTTTTGAGTGAGTCGTAAAGGAAAAATACGAATGCTTATGGACAAGCTCACATCTCAGTCGCAATTGAAGACAGGAAAATTAATTACAGCACTACTATGCATTTGCCATCAGCGCGCTGAAACATGTATGAATTTTTTGAACCTAGGTTCGCGTTTACAGGGATGGACTTTGGTGCGGCCTCAAGCAGTCATATGACATGAATAGCAAACACCGTCTCCTCTGCCCAGGCTCAGAGGTCTCTGAGCCAATGACGCATGACTTGGTTATAGCAAGTAATCTCAGTGTCAAGCTTACTACCGCTGCTCATCCGCCTATTCTCAAAAACTACGTCTTCACCGTCTGGTTAGGAGGTCAAAAGCTCCAGCGTATGAACGACCTCGCTCAGATTTTGAGTGCCCCTAAGCTATTCCTCTCACCGGGTACCCTAGCTCGATCATCCACTGGGCATTTTGATATGTCAGTGCATCCGTTATTGGACTATCGCCAACAGAAAGCATTTTCTTGCCGAATAATGCACTCAGCTCCCCTGCGTTTCTCCTCTGTTGAGGTTTTCGACAAAGCCGAGAATGTTGATAGTACGGCGCATGTCATTCGCCCAGACATACTTCCAAGAAAAGAACAAGTAAGCAATCCACACAAATGTTGTACCATGGACCAGACGGAAGGAGAAAGAGCAATCCTCGTTCGAGGAAGCAAAGACTGGGGCATCTGTATCGGCAGATGGGAGGGGTATGTCAAAGGTGTCCCGGGTACCAAGAAAACACATCAAGGGCCAACCGGGATGCCTGTCCGTCAAGTTCTTTTCACTTTTTGGAACGCAGGAGTGGAAGCAAGTGGAACGACGACAAGGCAAGTTTTTCATAAGTCTTCTGGGTGACGAGATAAAGATCGACGTGGACTTAAGATCTGGAGTGATTTCATTTCCTTCTCAAGTGAACCATGTACCGGAGTCAATAGCACTTGGGTATGCCATAGCATTTCTGCATCTTCTCTGTCATCCTTATCCAGCCAAGAATTTAACCAAGGTGCCATCGTCCGGTTCGAGACAAGACAAGCCGCGTGCAATTAAAAATGAAGAACTACCTTTTCTAGTTGCAGTTGGTTATTACTCCACCACGGTACCAACTAACTCTTTCTTGAAGTATGACGTAGGAGGCGGTGCTTGTGGCGGTTGTGGTGGATGTGGAGGTTGTGGAGGTTGCGGAGGTTGCGGGTCTGCCAAACATGTGGAGATTGGGGTGAGTGTGGAGGCCTTGACTGCTGTATCGGTTCCGAAGGAACAAGTGAAGATTACAAAATGGGTGGAGAATGTGGTTCTTTTGGTAGCTGTGACTGGGAAGGGTGTGGTTTAGGAGGATTCGGATGCTCTGGAGCTTACGGAACGAGCGGAGGAGGAGCTTACAGAACAAGCGGAGGAGGAGCCTACGGAACTAGTGGAGGAGGAGAAACAGCTGAAGATTATGGTGGTTCTGGCAGTTGTGGTGGGGGTTGTGGTGGTTGTGGTGGTTGTGGTGGTTGTGGCGGCTGTGGGGGTTGAAGAGATGAATGAAAGTCCTCCAACAGGTACAATGATTTAAATATTCACTTTGCAATGACATCACAGGACTGTAGCGAGCAGGACGCAAGCAAGACAACGAACGTCCCTGATTTCCGTTTATACCGGAAATCAAGACAAGAGTAATACTGTTAGTTGGAAAATAACCGACCAGTCCCTTTTATAGCTAGCGCATATATTTAGGGAAAATTCAATTTATTCGAAATTGCAATTTCTTCACACTTAACATTCATTGCTTTCAAAAAATGGACAACCACTTTGAGTTTAAAACAAGACATGTTTCGATCGTTCAACGATCATCATCAGTTGTGAGATAGTTTACAGTTGTGATTTGAATTTATACTACCATTGACGCGTTATTACCATTGACGTGAATTTTTTAAAAATAACGGGCAATACTTAAATGCGCGAGACCTGGGAAAATACATTTTATGAGATAGGAGGTACATAGAGAGACTAAGTATAAACAACAAAATAATACAGCTATTGCACAAAATTGTCATAGTAAGTAAAACTAAATAACAAAAGGACTAACGCAATGGGAAACCACGTCAGAAAGAAAGAGTCAGCTCGGCATGTTTAAGCTGCTTGTTTAACGTGGGATTTTCCCAGCGGATATGAGCGCCTTCTTTTAAAATTAGCTGAAATCTATTTGGTGCAGAATCCAAAATAGAAACGCACCTCGTTTAACAAAGTCTGCAGCATGTCTCAGACTGTTGTAAATGCTGAAAAAATTGCGAGCTCCTGTCCCTACTCAGATGTTCACGAATGCGTGTTGAGAGATGTCGACTGGGTTCGCCGATGTAACAGGCATTACATCCTGCACAAGAAAATTTGTAAACAACACACGAACGGAGATAGAAAGGCACAGGATCCTTCACACTAAACATACTACCGACTGAAAGAAAAAAACAACTTGATTTCAACATTGGCACAGTAACGTTGAACGAGTTTCCGTAATCTTTTCTGCGCTTCCACAAAAACGGGACCTACGTAAGGTAAATTAAAATAGTAAGATGAAACAGATGGCTGAACCTGCGCGTTATCTGAAAGGCGGTTTCGAGTTACATTAACGCATTGATTGACAACCTTCTCTATAATATTTACAGGGAAGAGGTTTTTTCGTAAAATAAAAGTGAGATTCTTTATGTCATTATGAAAGCCCACCCAAGAGTTGTTAATTTTGTAAACCCTGTCAACCAGCGTTCTAACAAGACCAATTTTGTAGGAGAATGCAGTAAAACTGAAATTTTTATTACATGTGAAAGTGTATCCCTTCTAATTAGCAGACGCGAAAAAAGTCTTCCTTCGATAAAGTGAAAATGAGCCACATTGTAAAAATAAACTTCAACAGTGCAATTTCAAAACAGATGATAGTTTTTGCGTCCGACGCGTTAACATACATTTTAACGTTCTATTAGAATGTTGATATTTATTCGCATTTTATTGACTTTTAAGCGTTTTAAGGGTGTTGATGTTTATTCTCATTTGTTCGCAAGTTGTTTTCCATCGCCAATTCTGATACTTGGCTTATCCCAAAGTGTTCGCGAACGTGATAAACTATGTACAATCCTATTTTAGGAGCGTGATCTGTATTTCACAAGAAAAATTGACACTTAACAAGTGCGGCGCGCGCACGTATACAGTCAATCGGCTTGCTTTGTAAATTGGTCGCGTTTGGACGAACACGAAACCTTTCGTTAGAAACGTTGGTCCGTTCAAATCTGGCTTTGTTTCCAATGCATGGTTCGTAGATCGTAATAACATTACCCACTTCTGTTTTGCACCAAGCCTTTGTGCCAGTTAATCCAGAAATTGGATCGTTAGTAAACAGAAATTAGTTAATGCGCATGCGGCATGAACAGTGTGTCAGTTGTTTACTTGTCCACTTTGAATTTATTCCCGCTAGGAACTCTAACTTAAGTAGACGATCAAGAATGGTAAAGAACTGTGGAACTATGTGGTTCCATCTTAGTCACACAAGAACATTTTAATTTAAAAAGTGCTTTGCGTTGAGTTAATTACTTTGTCATGAATGGCTTTTGTTAAATAGGCTGGTTTTCACTAGCGCATGAGCACAACCATATTCATAAGCATAAGCACAAGTAAAAACAGCAGCGACATGAGCATAAACAGAAACATAAGAAGAATGATCCACTTATTTGCCTTATGCTGTTTTCACTAGTAACGCACTCGACATAACCATAAGCACAAGATAAACGAACACGTTTTGTTTTCCTTGTGCTTATGCCTATGTCGATTGACTTACTAGTGAAAACAGCATAAGGCAAATAAGTGGATCGTTCTTCTTATGTTTCTGCTTATGCTTATGTTTATGTCGCTGCTGTTTGTACTTGTGCTTATGCTTATGATTATGCTTGTGCTTATGCGCTAATAAAAAACCAGCCTTTACACACGAACATTTTAATAAAAAAGTGCTCTAAGTCAATTTAATTACTTTGTCATGAATAGGTTTATTTTTACCAAGTTGTTTGTACAAAACAGATCACGTCCAGGAAAGTTATGGCGCACGTACTCCAGCGATCACAGAGATTGGCTTTCAAGACCTTTAGATCGAATTTCTTTTCTTGGGAAAAACTTTTTCTATTAACCTTCAAGTTTCGGGTATAATTTTATTAACGGTTCTTGGGAAAAGAAACACGGCTAATGTGCCAGCAAAGAAGGCCGTTAAAGCCTTAGAGATTGCCGTCCAACACAAGAGTACATCCCCCAGCTAATCATGTCAGCGCGTCGTTTGGGTTTCGACAGCCTGATTTTAACGTGGTAGTGATTAAAACGACACATCTGAAGCTAGCCTCTGACCTGTAAGGTTTACTACAGCCAGGCAGTTTAAACTATTGAGAACACAATGAGACGTGTACTTTACTGCGCGACCACAAACAGCCCAGGCAGCCCAAACAGCCTCGCAACAAACGAACAACATCTTACAGATTTCATTACCCCGGGCCCCTAACACAATTTTTAAGTTCATAATCTGCACAAGATTTTAGCCTGACAAAGCCACGTTTTTCTCCGGACGAAGAGATTGAAAACGTTTTGATGTAACGTTTTGATGTCGACATAAAAAGAAATAAAGATTTTACATAATTCATTTTCAAAACTCCTTGCACTGGTACGGAGAATCTGGGCTTTCAATAAAACATATTCAGTAAAGGTTTTTGAGGAGGAAGAAATTTCGAGTAAACAGCATCAGGATCTTATCACCTGGTTGGGGCATTTAACTGTTCTTATCTCGGATTAAGTGAGATCTCCGTAAAACAATCTATGCTAACAAAGGAAAATAATTTTGACATTTTCAGTTAATCCTTCAAAATCCACCTTAATATTGGTGTCAGTACATAAGACAACGCATCATTCAAGGAAAAACTACAGGAATACATTATACATTCCCGCCTTATGGTGACATATTTTATAGTAACCCAGAACATTATGATTGATTTTATTTCATGCCTTGTTTTCATATAAACATGAACTGAGACATCGTTGCCTCTAGTTCAGTTTCTACGTGAATACTTTTTTATTTATTATTTTTTGTTTTAATTTTTAGCAACAAGAACACGAAAAGTAAATGATATTATCTTGAGAAATCGCGGATAATATCGCCTGGTACTTATTTACCCGGCGATGGCGAAGGCCGAGTGAGCCAGAATAAGGGGATATTCCATAAGACTGAGCATTATAATCGTTCTATTATTCAACTCACAGATAACAAAGCACAGTTTACCGAGTTAAGAACAGAAAAGCTGGAAAAGCCGTCATCCGGAGTGGATAATGAATACGTGGATGATCATCGCAGTTATGAATACTACTTAGGTAATCCCTACAATTGCATGGCGCATCCTAACTCCACATAACTGATTGCGTCATTTAGAGCGCGCACGAGCGCGCGCACATTAGCTGAAACATGGCGTATTTGCGTTGACACTGAGCTTTGTCAGCCAGAATTTTCCCTTTGTGGTCGTGTTGCAAAGAAACGAGCACGGTGACCCCCATTTTTTATTTCATAATTTCAATTAGAACAGTATCCTCAATAACTGAGAAAAAAGTTGGCAGAAATCTATGGCTACTTTTTTGGCAAATGAAATTAATTCTACAGAGGGAGACATAACGGGCCCAACAGTGCATGTTCAAATTATGTTTCCTTTAAACGATAAAAAAGGTAGGGTATTTGAAAACATTTTTTTTCTGGGACATAGTTGAATAAACAATCAAAGAAAGTCAAACACTGTGATATAACACGCTGCATTGAAAAATAATCGAGCTTATTTGTTGCGCACGGAGATTACCTAAAGTCACCTAAATAACCGTATTTGTCAGCATTGTGGCGTGAAAACAAGCACGGTGACCCCCTCTTTTTATTACGTTTTAAATACCTCCTTGTCCTGTAACAACAGCATACCAAGTTTCATCGGAAATCTATGGCGCGTTCTTTTACTAGGGAATCACCTTAAGTAGTAGCGAAAATAAAGCCTGAAAAAGAATTTAGGCTTCTACGGGATTCCAACCCACGACCTTTGCGATACCTATGGATAATAGAATCCTTGTTACTTTTGTGCGGCAATATAATCCCTCATCCAATCCATAAAAGGCATTTTTCATATCTTAATGCAAGCTGAAGCAAGGATTAATCTAGGTATGGAAATCATTTCCCTTCCTAAATGCAAATAGTGTTATAAATCTCGGCTGTATATCGCTGACAGAATAGCTAGCCAGCCGTATCTTGGTACAACGTTGAAAGTCCCACTCACATCCAAATAAGCAGACTCGAAAGCTCACAATCATTTCAAACAGTTTCAATGATTTGTCAAATAAACCTCTGACAGTTCTTCTGATTCGTGAACCTCAATTTCACATTATGAGGTAAGGTTAAAAAAATATTTTTCTTATCTGCCTTTAATTCGCAGCAAACGGTAAGTTAAAGTTAACATCAACTACGAAACCTCCTTGAGAATTGAATATTAATAATAGCCAAGTGCCGTGCTATGCATTAAGGGGCCGTTTACATGAGAAAACTCGCACTGGCGCGAGTTCCATAACGGGGTGAGGTTCATACCGGGGCGACTTTTGTCCTGGCGCGAGTTCACTCTGGCTCCCTCTCGCAGCTCTGTATTCGTTTACATGATACCAGCGAAAAATGTCATGTCGCACCGGAACGGGTTCAACCCGGTTCCTGCACCGGAGCGAGAATTTTCGCTCCGGTGCAAAATCTTGCGACGGTATCATGTAAATGAATACAGAGCTGCAAGAGGGAGCCGGAGTGAACTCGCGCCGGGGCGAAAGTCGCCCCAGTATCATGAGTTACAGTGCAGACATGTTTATTCCAAGTGGCTTCATCCTTATTGCCTGCTTAAAGAAACTCTTTAAGCATCTTCACTAACGACCTCATCAGCACCTTTATTTGTTGATCATTTCTAAGAAAGACTCCATGAAATTGTTGTAAGCGTTGGTGTCCTGGTCATCTCCATTATTTAGAACTTCCGTAATTTTGTTTGCAGCAAACGATAATTGATTTGTAGGGTAGGAAATGGAAGTTACATAATACCCAAAGGAGGTGAACTTGTTCTCTAAAAGTAATTTGTGATTTTATTTGGTGAGTTTCGTTAACACCAGCTAAATTTTCCATAATGTGTTACGTTCAGTTTTTACGATAATCTTGATGCCTAAAACGCCCTGAAAACTTTTCTTATTTTCATTAAAATATATAATTTTTCAGCTAAACGACCATCAAGTTCTTGAAAAACACTATTCCTAATTCTTACGATACTGAAAATCAGTGATGTTGGCTATTTTGTGTAAAGTTTGCAATGAAAATGCAACAAACACCCTGTATTTCGAATAACATTGAAAATATCAGTTTCCATTATTTGAGAGACATCATGTTATTAATTAATGTTACAGGGAAAAATGATTGCCAGAAACTCCACCCGTTTAGCTTATCAAGCTTGTCTGCTACCCGGCCTTCCAGAAGAAATCCAGGAAAAGGTGCGAGACATCACCAATTATGGACTAATACCTTTGAACTTGGTAATAACTGTCATCTCATTTGTCAGTAACGTGCTTGTTATCTTCACCGTGGCACGAACCAAATCTCTTCAGACACCTCCACTTCTGATCCTGTGCAGTCTGGCTGTGACCGATGTAATATATTCACAGTACTCCATCTTAAGACTTATCGAGGTATTGTCACATCAACACATTTGCCCAAGTCCTGCAAGCGACGAAGTCTCTGTACTGGGCGTTCTTTGTCTCCTGGCAACGCTAAGCAACTTAGCAATAATCAGCAGAGATCGGTACTTGGCGGTTAGGGAACCTCTATGGTATCGTACTCACGTGACCAAGTCACGTGCCCTTAAGATTATATGTGCGTCATGGTTGCTAAGCGCTGTCGCAACAAAAGTGATTTACTTAGAAAGGAAGTTCCAGGGGTTGTTAGCACCATTTAGTAGAATCACTTCTCTTGTATTTTATCTTGTTTGTCTGTTAATGATTACTATCTCTTACATCGGTATATTTTGTAAGAAAGCGCAAACTGAAGGTGTTGTCCACATACAGGCACTATTAAGAAGGGAGAAACAAACCGCCAACACCGTTGGATTAATTCTTTTGGTGTTGTTGGTAACATTCCTACCAGGTCTTCTGATTGCTTTAGTTTTAAACGCAAGTGGTATAAATACTCAACCCTTTCATCCGTATTACGGCTTCTTTCTCCAGCTTAATGGATTTTTAAATCCTCTGGTGAACTTCGGCCGTAGCAAACAAATGCGTAGAGCACTAAGAGAATTGTTGAAATGCTCTCGACAGGTGAAACCGTCAGCGGTTATGTCTGTCTCCGAACAAAACCAACTTAATTATAACAACGGCCAAAACGAGACACAACAACCAAAACTGCCGCCGCCACTGCCACAATAATATCCAGCAGATTCAGACCAACAAGAAACAGGTGAAATAATATTTATTACTATTATTATTATTATTATTATTAAAGCTTTATTAGAAAATGATCAACTATTAACAAAATGTTACGCACTACACTTTCAGCAAAAATTATCATTATCATCATCATCATCACTATTATTATTATTATTATTATTATTATTATTATTATTATTATTATTATTATTATTATTATTGTTATTACAAGTGAAACCGGAAATAACAATATATAATTATATATCCCATAAAAAGGTAATTATAAGGCAAAGAAAGAAAATGGTGGTCGAAAAGGGTAACTTTTAATGCCATATATTACGGCGAGACATGACTAACCTTCTTCAGGGGCAACACTGAAGCAAAGTAAAAATGGAGAAAACGGTTATAATACAGAAATAGAAATAATAGACGTGTACTGAAGCGGCTACCAAAAAAGTGGCATTCCCAAGGTGGCATTCCCAAGGTGGTAAGAACAATGATAAGTTGTGATGAATTTGCAATTTTGTTAGACTCTGCAACAAAGTTAAGACATAAGTAGATACTGCTACGTAAGGGGTAGTACGAGAAGAAAAAAGTACAATCAGTTGAAGGTTCAGAACCCCTGCCCCACCCATTCATGCACTACTGACTTATTATTTAGACCTTGTAGACATTGTTTCTCTCACTTAACTTCTCATGGTTTTGAAAGTTATTTGTTGCTGAGCCAGCAAGCCAGAGCTTACTAATAAATGTAAAAAAAAAAAATAATAAATGGTTGTATTGAAATTTGGGGGTTAAATGTTGTACAGACGGAAGATTGTATTCATATTTTTGTGGATATTTATTATGAGTGGGCTTGGATCGAGGCAAGTGTATTTGTACTTCTTTGGGAAAATAGTTGACAATTTTTCTTTATTATTTTTACCTTTTTTAGTTTTTGCATATTAATTCATTCATACCAGAAATCACAAGTGTTAGTTGAGAGAGAGAGAGAGGTGCTCTGAAAACACGCCGATCCGCTCTTGTTCTGACAGTTTTTTTAGTTCACGATAAACCAAAAATTAAATGTTTTGCAATTTTGGTTAAAATTACGAAGGAAGACATTGCCCGCTATGTTTGTCATCGAATCGTAGATTCTCCACACCTCGCGACTCACACGTCATTTTGTTTAACCAATCACAGAAAGTGAATCGACCTTCTGAAACGAAGCGACGGTTTGCTTGCGACAGCGCTGTAGCTGTGGTGAAAGTGGTATTTGCGGTCAAGTTTAACAAAGTAATGGGAAATTTCTAGTCCGAAGCTTAACTACATTCAAAACGGTGAAATGATTTTGAAATTTGGTTCATCCTGTCTCATAAAACCTTAGACCAAGTCAGTGGATTAACGAGCACATGAACGCTGTGCGATACCTCGTTCGACTCTCTCGTTCCGCCACTTCGACTAGGTCACCTGAAGATGTGTTAGACTGTGAAAAGATTTGTGTGGTGAAAGAGCTGTGGTGAAAAGCTGAAAAGGTCGCCAAAATGGGAGATTTGCCGTCAAATTCAACTAAGTAATGGAAAATTTCTAGTCCGAAGCATAAAACTTTAGATCAAGTCAGTGGATTAACGACGTCCACGTCAACGCTGTGCGATACCTCGTTCGACTCCACTCTCCTTCCGCCCCTTCGACTAGGTCACCTGAAGATGTGTTAGACTGTGAAAATATTTTTAACTGGCCACTCTGGGAAGAATTATATCAAGGCTTGATGGACGGCTTTTTGGATGTACCTAAAGCGTTGTGAAAGGGATTGTATTCGCGCCGCGACTGCATTCGACAACACATAAATTTTCCCGCTGTGCTTTGAGCATGACTAAAGACGAAGGATGTGCGATTTACGCAGTGGGCAGATGTAGCCTTTTCGACGATTGGAGAAGGTATTTATCGTTGACCTTTTATTTAGTCGTTTTCTTCTAAAAACTTACGGTCAACCGATAAGCCAGATAAGCGTTGTCTTTGTTTATGTGCCCAACTTTTGTATGGCTCGGTAAGAAGTTAAGCCTACTCTCAAATTTGGTTTTCAAGTTTATCGTCAGTTTGTTTGTGAAGAAGGTTTTCAGGATTTCTGTGTTGGACCCATTCTTATAGCAAATTACATTTTAATATCCCCTCAATTTAAAAAAATAGATTCAAATGAAATTTACCGTAAGCTTAAGCTTATAATTTAAACATTGTTGTAAAAAGGTTTTTCCTCAGACTACCATTGTAAATAGGTGCCACAAACCAGAAGCGTAACACTTTGTAAAACTGCCAAATCTATTAAAACAATTATTTGCTAATCTTTCTTTGTTTTTTTAGACTGGTTCTTGGTCGGTTTTGACATAAACTTAAGTACTTGACGTCTTCAGAGTTATTAAGCTTAGGTACTTTCCGCGTTTAGCGCGCACGTACACGAACTCGCACAAACAGCCGTGATTTTAAAACTTTTCTCTGTTTCTGCTGAATCTTTGACATACAATTTTTAGCTTTATAATTATGTGAACCCCCATGGATTACAACCTCTGTGAAAACGTTTTTTGTAGTACAGTAATTTTTCAGATACAACAAAATGTTTCGCCACTCGAATTAAACTTATGTGTCGGAATCGTGTAATTCATTAGGGTAATCCATTTGAAAGCACGAACTGTTCCACTATTTGTTTATGCGCAACTATTTTTCTTAGGCCAATACTTTGAATAATGCCGGGCTTTATTGTACACTTTGTTGTAATTGTCATAGGGAATTTAGTTCATGGACAGTATAAAATAAAGTTTTGATGTCTGTGCGAATGAAGGTAACGTTTTAAGTTCCGGTTGAAAATAAAGTAATCATTTATTCCCTCACTGTTTAAGATACGTTTTTTTACCTTCAGATATCGTATTTAGTAAAATTACTGAGCTTGCATCGGCTGCCTTAAACAACTTTAATTGTTTCATTTAATGTTAGCATTAATTTGATTTCATTCGCATTGCTGCAACTTCTAGTTTAAGTTTTATAATTTCAAGAATTAAACAACACTTTTTAGGTGGGACGTGCATTTAAGTGTACCACAAACGCGCTTTTTTTTGTTTTGTTTTTTAACAAACAGCAACAACTATCTGTATCAACTTACCTTCTCAAGTATACATTGTCCCTGAGCAGACAGCAGCCATAAAAAAAAATAATAATTAAAAAAGTCGTCAAAAGTTCCGTTTAAAGAAAATGCAAGTCCAGTCCGTTGTCCAGTCCTTGGAATTTTTTTTTCTAGCTAACCTTTTGGGGAGCGGCGTCGCAGTGAACAAAAAGCGCGCGAAAGTATAGCCTCGTTTTCGTTCTTTCCTCCAGGCCCTCTCCTCTGAAAAAAATCTTAAACATCGATCATCGCCTAAAGCAATTGAAATTAGAAGAAACTGACAACGCCATCATAAAGAGCATACTCTCAAGCCTTAGGCAAAATTTTCTTTTATTCCTACCTCAAATGGTTGTTGAGCAGGAAGCTGACAAACCTTTCAGTTAGATTTTCTACTGCCGCACTTTCTTAGGAAAAAGTAATCATGGCCATTTTTTTTAACACTATTTATTAAACTACAACTTCGCTTAAAAATATTCTTGGAGAAAGGTTTTAGTAAATTTTTAGAGCGAATATTAAACTTTGGTCCGTTCTGGTCACGTGACCGATGACGTCACAGCATTAAAATGACAAAAATGTATATTTCATAAAAATATCCACCAATATCCACATTTTTGTTTCCTCGCGTTTAATGCAACGCGAGATAGCACTTGTACCCAGACTCCCACTTTTTGAAAATTGTATATACCTCCCTTAATATTTATATTTTGTTCGGTACCCGGGCAGTCTGAAATGGCTCACACCATTGTGCTTCGAACCACGTTGACTGCTTTTTTATTAACAAAATAATTTCGTCACAGTGAGCAAAAACGCACTTGTGAGCAAAGTCACGTGACCAATGACGTCATCGCCCTTAGTCTTGTACAATAATTAGTTTATGGTAAGACATTTCTAGACAACGTGGGGGTCTTGCTGCCCTCAAACTGACCAAGTTATTTGGGATTGACGATTTTCCAGCTGCAAAGGATTCTGGGAAGGTTCTTATTATAATTATATTTTGTTATTTAATTATTATTATCATCATCATCATCATTATTATTATTATTATTATTATTATTATTATTATTATTATATGACCCTTGTAAGACGTGTATACTGACAATGTACGGCCTCCGCGAGGGCCCATGTACCAATTAGTTTGTGTAGTGGATAGTGTCCCCAATACCCATAATATATATATTTAGCCAAGCCTAAAAGCGGAGCTCCAAAAGCATTCTTTTTCTACTGGCATTTACATATAGTGTGCTGGTCATATCACCCATCTGACCTCACTCAAGCTACAGACCCAAGGCTGTAAAAAATAGTATGGAAAGGTGATCTGAGCCAGTGTCACAGTGGATTTGGACCCCCCGCAGATTTGCACCCTCCAGTCCAGATCTGCTTGTGGATCAGATTTGGACCCCCTAGTCCAGAACTGCTAGCAGATATGAATCCCCTTTTACGGATTTGGACCCCCACCCCTCCTAAAAACAAGCATTCTATTCAGTAAGGTAATAAAAATTCCTTTGCAAATTGAGTTTGGAGATGTTAAAAAGCAAAAAAATATATTGAGGTAGGTTTTTTTAAAACAATAATCTTTAATACTTTGTGTAAAAAAGAACCTGCAACGCTAGTTTGCATCTATAAATTTTTAAAACAAAACATTTCTTAACATCTTAGAGCAATACCTAAGGACAGGTCTGTTTCCCCGTTTAACTGTAGGCTACTTAGTTATGGTTTAGAGCCACTAGAAATTGGTGGAGAAGCCTGGTGAATGCTATTTTGAATCAGTATCCGACATCAGACATATAGTGATTCAGATCATCACTTCATAATGAATGCAATTTCAGTTATCCAAAGCCTCCCATGAGACGGTTGGAAATCAGAAATTGTGTATCCTCTGGATATATGTATGCATCAAAAAAATTTATGAAAGAAAGATACATGGAAATCAATAAAAATATTTAGATGATATGCATTAAGGCCAATATATTTCTTTTGATCAGTTACTTCTTGACCTTACTATCGCAAAAAACTGCTTGCTGACATTAAGCTCATCAATCAATGCACCTACAGTGTTTTCAAAAAGAAATCCAGCTGCATTTCTGGCCAGCCAAGTGCAAGACTAATCAACTTGATAATAAAATATTGGGCATGTGGTTGATATCACTATAAAGGTAATTAACAATGTAGTATGAGGATTTAAGGTAATGATTCACCAAAGAAAAAGTGCTGGAAATCCGTGTTAGCAATCTTAACTTGATTTTCTATTTTGCAAGAAAGGTAAGGACTAGTCTCACATTTCTCCATGTACATTTGAAATTGCACAACATACTTCCTCAAACATTAAAAATCCCATTACACATTAGTACCAAATGTCATCCAAACATACCACAAGATTGGTGTGACCAGCTATGAATAAAATTAATTGAAAGACTGCATGCAGGAAGGAAGTCCAAAGGATGTGTACATTAATGAGAAAGAGCTTACTTTAAGATTAGTAATACTTTGTCATGCGAATACATCCAAGTTGATACAAAAAAAAAGTGCATGACTGGAGAATAATTGGGAGAAAGTAAATTCCCATACAAAGAATATTATCTAATACAGTAATAGCCCACGAATAAGAACCTGGGTTTTAAGAACATGTTAGGCTAAAATTTTCATTTTAAGCCCCCTCCACATAAGAACCTATTAAGGCTAAAATTTTAAGTTAGGTTCTTATCAGTGGGGTTGCTGTAAAAGTGTAAAGGTAGAAACTGCTGAATGAGTTTCTTTGTTATGTTTTGTTAAGGACATGTACTGTACCTGCAGTGAACTGCCTATAGGCATTTCTCTATGGTACAAATAAATGATTTATACTGTATTATGAGATGATATTTATCATATATATAGTATATTCAGATAAAATTCATATGAAAATTTAAGAACCTATTTTAAGAACCTTGGTAGCCTAAATTTGCTTTCAGTACCATTTATATAAGAATCTATTTAGGCTAAATTAGAAAATTCTGGTTCTTATACGTGGGCTATTACTGTATTACACATTCTAAAAAGTAAGAGGTGAAATTTAAACGTGGCCCAAAGCTAACCTAATCAAATTAAATCAAACATTTGTCTCTTACAAGTCACCCCTGCTTTGAGATTGACACTAAAAATAAAGAAGTAAAATTGAAATACAATCCAACGCTAACCTAATTAAATTACATACTTGTCACTCACAAGCTACATCTGATTTAAAATTGACACAAATAATGTAATAGATAGGACTTAAACCTGCTTAAAGAAGGTGCATGCATGATGTTCGATGGAACACCATTCCAGTCTGGTATGTAGCGATTATAAAAAGAAAAGCTGAAGGCCATATATATATATTTAGCCAGGCCAAGCCTAGAATCGGAGTTGCACACTCTCACCGAGCAACTTCGCATGGCTTTATTTGGGCCAGTTTAATTTGTGTCCAAAACAATTGAGCAGCAGCAGGGAAAACGAAGAGTTCTCGATAGCAAACGTTTGCAAAAAAAATACAGACATTCGAGAGTCCTAACTACTTTCAGATGAAAGCGTAACGGAATTCAAAGCGGATTAAAAAAAAAACAAACACTACAAGCGAACAAAGTACGATGCGAGTGTTATGCTGGAAGAAGGAGAAGGTGGAGAAATTAAACAAGACTAGCTTGTAATAATAATAGCTTGTACTGATTAGTCTAGAAAAATCGGTATTTATTTTGACATTAATGCCCGTAGAAAAGACAATAAAGGGTAAAAACTGATCGTTAAGAGCAGTCAACAGGAATTGACCGCGGTTCAGAAACAACAGAACAACAAACACAAGTATTACAAGAAAACAAAGCAGAATACGAATAATTTTCTTCGAAGATTCTTGGAGAAGGTGGAGAAATTAGACAAGTAACAAAAATTGCTTAGCAATTTTGACATAAATGTCCGTAGAAAAGACAAAAAAGAGGTCCACACCTGATCGTTTAGAGCAGTCAACAGGAATCGCTGAGGCAGCAATCACTCGGAACGCGACAGAGCTGAATAATAGCGCCATTTCCCACAAAATCTTTCCTTGGCTGACACAAAACGCTAAAGAGCTTTGATAGTTTTACTGGTATTACCATGTCTTCCGAAGAACCTTCTTCAATTAATGATTCTCAGTGGCAAAGCGTCATCCAGTTAACGAAGAAAGCGCTTGCCAAACCACACCAGCATTTCTCTCGCAGACCCGTCCAATATAAAATTTATCAAAGCCAGCCCAGCCTGTCGACCCATTTCGGTGTTTTTAACATCCAAACGCTGATTCTTACCGTTTCAAACAAATTAAGACGACATGTTTATAGACGGCGAAACTTAATATTGTTGTATACAGGCCGCTTTCGACGAAGATCTCTAAAACGTTTTTCAAATTTTGACAACTTTATGTCAGATTTTGAGACGTGCACATGCATATGCATTTGATCGGCTTTTTTTTACTCGAGTTTTAATGCTTAATTTTACGAGGACTCATTGTGATTATGTGTTATTAAGATAAGGGCAAAAGTTTCTTAACGCTGTTGAGGTACCAAGGTCGAAAAACAGTCAGCCAAGCCGAGTAAAAACACTGGTTAGCTTGCAAAGAAAACAACGTAACAAAAAAAACAAACAAACAAACAAACAATTCAACTACTTCTTTGCGTCCAAAACGAGTACAGATGATTGTTATTTATATCCATTGGAGAGAAAAATACAAGTTTCATCCCTGAACAAAAGTAACAACGATTAAACCAAATGTTAAGCTTCTATTTATTTAATTTACCTCACTGTCCTGCGTTGTGTTGTAGAGGTTTCTACCACTTGAAAATACGTAAGCTTCAGTGAGGTAAAAACAAGCATCCGCAAAAATAGCAAACGGTTTGTCCAAAGAAAGAGCTTTTTCCACAGAGTTTGAGCTACTCGTTCCTCCCATTAACACAGGTGAACTGTTAAGTGACCTTTCTTAGTGAGATGCAAGATGCCGCGGTAAAGTGAAAGCCCTTGAAGCGTTGAATTATACTGTTTTCAACCGCTTAATCCATCCAAGTTTGAAGCTTTTCTTGAGAAAAATCGCTCTTCCCTTCATCACTTGAAAAGTCACGTTCCGGAGTATCTTTTGACAAGTTCTTGATTTTTATGCTTTTTACGCGAATTTAAAGACAAACTTCGATCGAAGACGATCACGATGAAGTTGTTTTGCTCAAAATGAAGAAACCAAGTGAATGTGAAATTACGAGCCGCAGAAAGCGCGCGAAAAATTAAGCCTCGATTTGGTTTGGGTGTCCCACACCTGGCTTGAGCCTGCGATCAAATCGAAAGCAAGTACCTGGTCAGCGGTCAACTTCAAAAAAACAGCTGACCTCGATGAGGTCTCAACTTGAGCCCGCGATATGGTCACGTGACACTGGTCAGCGGATACCTTGTTTTGACAGGTGTCAATTGGTTATAAGATGGATGTCCAGTATCAAAGACTTACGCTGTAAACTAGGGTTAGCACTTGTTCACAGGGATGGAAAGGACCTTTAGGGTCAAGGTTAGGGTTAGGGTTAGGGCTAGGGTTAGAATTGGGGTTAGGGTTAGGGTTAGGGTTATTAGGGTTAGGGTTGGGGTTAGGTTTTTGGGGTTAGAGTTAGGGTTAGGTTTAGGGTTGGGACTAGCATAATTAATGAGGTCCTTTCCATCCCTGTGAACGAGTGCTAACCGTAAACTAGCTGGTCAGCTGGGCCAGGTGGAGTATGGCCGCCATGTTGGATTATTATGATTATTATTAGGATATTATTAGTTATTGGGCAACTCCACCGTCGTCGTCGTCGTCGTCGTCGTGCGGGCCCACGAGCAATACCGCTAGCCATTTTTACCATGAGAAAAGCAGTTGACGGGTTTCTATAGGTATGGTGCTCCGCTTCGCGGCCCTTCGGGCCGCTGGAGCTCCGCTATAATGATGCTCAAATAAAGTGATTATTATTATCATTCACTTCTTTCAATAAAATGCTGTCCCTACTTGAGCATGCGTAGCCTGGAAATGTGTCAAAACTATGAGCACTGTTTGTGTCTGACAAGTTTTGTTACATTGTACATCATGCGACCCATTTGGCCAAGCTTGGTTGTTAAGAGGGAAAGATGTCTTTGATATTGTATTTACATTGCTCAGTTCAGTTCAGTCCATATTTCTTTTATTTAGCCAAACAACATAAACAATTAAATTTAATAATAGTAAACTGGCAAGGGAGCCCAGAAGAAACCAAGAGGCTAAGAAAACCTGGGCTCCCTAGTCACAAAGGAAACAGGAAGAATAAATTGCGTGGAGTGATACAAAAATAATAAACTAAGTTAAGACTAGAATTACTCGAACAAAATGACAATTATTATTCAGTAAAAAGTAGTCAGTAACAAGATAGAGTAGTATAGCTTATCACATGATTCCTATTGCAATTTGGAATAAATAAGGACGTTCTTAAAAGTTTATTTGTAATACCTATTAGTATTTTTACATAAATGTGTTTAAGTATTAACGTTTCCGCAGTTGTGGAACCGTCCATTGTAATTGCATCCGTCGTCATGTTCGTCGTTTTTACTTTCATCTTGTAAAACAATAACTTTAAGTATTAACTTTTTTGCAGCTTGTAACCTTCCATTTCACATTGCAATTGTATCCGTCGTCATTTTCTTCCTTTTTAATTTCATCTTGTAAAACAATAACTAAGGAGGTCTAATAAACATAAGCTACATAGTTTCCTTTAGGCCTCCTTGCCATTGTTACCTCTATTCTTTCTATCTTATTCGTTTTCATTATAATAATGATATTTGTGGTGTGGCTGAAAAAATAAATTAAAATAAAAATAAAAAATATAGGACACCAAAATATCGGTCATCTAAGTCTGATGCTTTGAAAACCTGCAACATTCCCAAATCAAGGACTATGGTTGAAATGAAGCATTTTTATTGCAAAATGATAAGTTGTTTGGACTTCATCACCCAGTCAACTGACCAAAACTCTCAATTTTTATTGAATATGGCCATTTATTCTGTTCTGAAACTGGAAAACGCCCGGGAACAACGCTATAAAATACGCGACTTTGTCTTGAAGTTTCCTTAAATCTAAAAGTCTACTTGGCAGCAAACGTCGACTCCACGTCTTTTAATCCGTTCAACATTTTCCTGTTCACTTCGTTAGCTCGACGTGGATAACGCTATAGTTGATTTCAGTTGCTCCTACTGGTCTGTAATCTTCGCGTTTGTGACCCAAAATAATTCCAGGCAGGGGGCTTCTGAGGAAGCAAATGACTCGAAACAAGCACTTATAGCGGAGCACCATAGCTATAGACACCCTTCAACTGCTTTTCTCACGGTAAAAATAGCTAGCGGTATTGCTTGCAGGCGTCACCGCACGACGACGACGACGGAGTTGCCGAATAATTAATAATGTCGCAGTAATAACCATAATAATCCAACATGGCGGCCATACTCCACCTGACCAGGGTAATGGGCTCCTGACCTGACTTAGCTAAGTAGCTAGTTTGCAGCGTACAACTCAGCGTACATATTTGATATAGGATAAGATATAGGACATCCGTGTCATGGCCAATTGACAGCTGTCAAAACAAGGTTTTCGCTGACCAGTATCACGTGGCCATATCGCGGGATCAAGTTTAGAGCTCATCGAGGTCAGCTGTTTTTCTTAAGTTGACCGCTGACCAGGTTTTCGATTAGATCGTAGGCTCAAGCCAGGTTAATTTAACCAAAACGTGGCACCAAAACCAAAACGAGGCTTAATTTTTCGCGCGCTCTCTGCGGCTCGTAATTTCACTTTCAGTTAGTTTCTTCATTTTGACCAAAGCAACTGCATCTCCTTCGAGGTTTGTCTTTTAATTCGCGTAAAAGGCAAAAGAATCAAGAACTAATTAACAGACACTCCGGAAGTTGAATTTTCAAGTGATAAAAAGGATAGCAAAAGATTTGCCTCAGGAACGCTTTCTCTCGACTGGATATAAATAACAATCATCTCTACTCGTTTTGTACGCCAAGAAGTAGCCTGCAGTGCAGGCGTATTTCGGGCGCGCGAGTGCACATTTTCGTATTAGGGCGCCATCTTGGATTTGGTAACTGTGGAGGGTTGGGGCGAGGAAAAATTTGCCGAGGGAGTAGGCGCGAGGTGGAAAAAACGGGCGTGGGGGAGGGGGAGGGAAGGCGAAAAATACGCCTGCCCGCAGTGTTTGTTCGCTTGCAGAACCCGTACACCAGATAGACGGGGTCTCTGATTGGTGCGGTAGATTGCAAATTGATCGATAGCTGTCAATCTAAGTTAGTTTTTCTTCCGACCGTTCCTTCTGATTTGCAGAGATAATGGCGGACTCGCTAAGCTTTGATGCTACACTCGAAGAAGCGCTTTTATTTCTCTCTTAGCTAGGTATGTAGCGTGAATTACGACCTGAGCAAAAGGAAGCCATTTCGACCCTTGTTCATGGAAGCGATTTATTAGCAGTTCTTCCGACGGGCTTTGGGAAAAGCCTCATCTTTCAGTTGTTGATTCGTGTGAAACAAATGTTATCGTCGAAAGCTGCGTGTGTGATTGTTGTCTGTCCGCTCAAAAGCATCGTACAAGATCAGTTAACGGAAGCATCTTCAATGGGTTTGACGGCGACATCACTAGCTAGTGCTAGATTAGAAGATGTTGAGAATGGTAAATACCAGATAATCTTTGCGTCCGCAGAGGAAATATTAGCTAAGCCTTTTCTCTCTTCCCTGAAAAAGAGCAGTTCACCATTGCACCAAAACCTTGCTGCAATAATTGTCGACGAGTCACACACTGTGGAAACGTGGACCGGACAAAGTTTTGATTTTTCTCTTACGTTTCACGTAAAATAGGGGTGGAAGGCCTACACGTCTCCTACTCACATGTTTGTCGCTTCTATTTCGGTCTTTTGACCCATTAAGCTTCTTGTATGTTTTCAGCGGGTTAACATGATGATTTAGAGGATTTTCTTGTTAGCGACTAAATGAAGCCATGTGCTTAAATGTCGCATACTTGATCTCAAAGGTCACTTCTGGGTTACAAGTTTCAACGCCTGTTTGTTTGAACCCTTGTTGTTTCTGTTTAGCGACTGTGGTTTTTACGCCCTTTGAGGCATTTTTATCTATGTTTGGTTTGGCTCATTTAAGTGATTCCGGAGACGGTACAGCCAGTTATCTTTGTAAGGATAGGAGTTTGAGCCGTGTAATAATCTGTCTTGCAATTTTTGTTTTGCCGGGCCCGGCCGTTTGTATTTGCAGCAAGATGGTGTGCTTCTATCACGGCTTTTTGTCTTTCGATCCTTTCTTTAGCACTGTAGCTTCTTAGAGAGCTATGCAGCACCTGGAATAGATCGTTTAGCTTTAGTCACGGCTGTGCTTTTATCGTCGTTTCCGCGCTCCGCTCTGTGACTGAAGTTTTTGTTGCGGGAGCTTAGTACTTTCCTCCTTTTGTTAATGCCAGTTTATGATAGGCAAGACCATGGTTTCGATCCTCCCTTGTGGATCTCATCAGTTGCTGGGAATGGCTTGATTCGAGTTGCTCTTTAGGCAACGTCGTTCTTTTTGTGAGAATGACAAAGCATTCTGTTTGGCATAAGTTTTCGCTTGTGCTTTTATACCCACTAGGCGGATCGAAAATACTGGATTTCTATTGGCTTTCCAGGTTGCCAACTGTGAACTGCGGTTTTCGATCCTTTCATGTTTAAAGCTAGTACATCTTTCCGCTTGTGCGACAATGTATGAAATTTCTAGCACTTCGTTGGTTTCGTAGAGTTGTGGAGATGTCTAATTTAGCGCACATGATTTCCGCGTAAAACGCAGTGTAAGTGCTTTCAATGTAGTGCGCGTTGTCTAGTTTCCTCCTGAACAATGTTTATCAAGTGCTGCTATGTAATTTCTCACACGCAGCAGGACGGGGCCTTCCTGAACTAAATCAATCACGTAAACAACGTTTCCCACACGACTACAAACTTCTGCTAACGCAACTCCAAGGCTGTCCTTCCTCTGCGAGTGTTTAAAAAGATTTTCCGACGATGAGTACACTTGTTTGCCGGGAATGTTTCCAAATTTCACTTTAAAACAGCTTTTGCAAATCCTACAGCTGTCGCTAGGACGTCTTTCCGACATAATTTCACTTGCATACTCGCTCGCTCATTTCCTGTTTTTCACAGACTTGACAAATACACGTGTGTCGATGTTTTTGTCGGAAGTAAATTTTTGGCTTCCGGTAGAAAAGAAATAGATTTTCATTGGCTGCTTACACATTTCCGGAAAGGCGATCAAGCGCTACTAATTAGGGGGCGTTCAACAATTTCACAGGCTTTGCGGGCAGGCGTTATTTCACGTGCCCCACCCCTTCGCCTTCTGCCACTTCGCCTTCTGTCCCAACCCTCTACCGGTCAAGCAACAATCCAAGATGGCGACATCGAAAACCTCGTCTGTCGTTCTGTTCCAAAATAACGCCTGCACTGCAGGCTAGCCAAGAAGTAGTTGAATTGTTTGTTTGTTTTGTTGTTTTCATGCAAGCGAACGAGTGTTTTCACTCCGCTTGGCTGACTGTTTTCAGTGTTTTTCGACGTCGGTGCCTCAACAGCGTTAAAAAACGTTTGCCCTTAACTTCTTAACAAGTAATCGCAATGAGTCCTCGTAAAATTAAGCATCAAGCCCAGGCTAAACGATCAAACACTTCACTCAACACCGTGTTGGAAGATAATTTAAAATGGCTTTCCATGTTTGATCCAGATCAAACCTTTTTCATCCAACATTTCGCTCTGCGAACAAATCCAACCCATGCAACCAGGAAAGTGCCCAGTCAGTAAAAAGCAAACCAAATGAAGGACATAACGTCAAAATTTCAGCGATAACAAGCAAAAAGTGTCCTGTGTACTCGCTTTGCCTTGTGTTTGGTCAAAAATTGTTTGTTTTCCTGCTAGCAGAGGTTTCTCGCTTAGGGAAATTTGTTTCTCGACTAGTCACCCAACGTTATGTTTGTCAAACATAATGTTCAGGAAAATTTTTGATCGTTTCGCCGGGGCTTAAGTATTACTTGTGTTTTGCGCGAAGAGGACAATTTCAGCAACCTTCTATCCAAACCATCGGTTTGTTTTCCTTTTTCTCTTTTCTTCGATATTTAAGCTTATGTCAAAATTTCTTAGCAAATTTTATTAACATGCTACGAAATATGTCACTTGTCTATTTTCCCCACATTCTCCAAAGAAACCTACAAACCTGCGCATCGTAATTTCTTTTCATGTAAATGTTTTGTTATTCTGTGGTTTGTGAATCGCGGTCAATTCCTGTTGATTGCTCTAAACGATCAGGTTCATACTCTACGGACTGTTATGTCAAAATTTAAGATTGTTTTGCAAATTTTGGAACTTACTGCGAGATATATTTTGCTACTTTTCTAAATTCTCCACTTTCGCCAAGTTTTTTGTTCGAAGAAACGTTTCCATCTTACTTTGTTTTCTTGCAATGTTTTGCTGTTTTGTGGTTTTCAAACTACGGTCAATTCCTGTTGACTGCTCTAAACTATTAGCTAGTTTGGTACTCCTCTTTCTTTTCCACGGACATTTATGTCAAAATTGCTTATTAATTTTTCTAGCTTACTACAAGCTTACTTGTCTACTTTCTCCCCCCCTCCACCCCCCCAAACATAGGCGTCGTGTTGTTTTGGAATGTTTAATGTTTTGAGGCTTTTTAACTTCCTGTTGACTGCTCTAAACACAAAATACTGGCGCAAGGAAAGCCATGCGAAGTTGCCCAATACCAGTAATAAAATAACAACCATGGAGCTCCGCTTTTAGGCTTCGCTAAATCTATATATTAGGGCTATGTGTACACTATGCTGGATAGCATTTTACGCCGTTGTTAAAAATATTCCGGCCTGGTGTGAACGGGAGTGGCCCAAAATTGCCGCCTTCTTTCCACTAGAATACAGTCCTTGCTCCTCGTTGTTGATTTCCGTTTCGGTTCGATTCTTTGCTCAAACTACTTCAGAAAGTCTCACGAAAACCTAGCTGATATGTAACGATTCACTTTCAAGGCCGCAGCGGCCCAGCATGGCTCCGACGCAAAAAAACGTGCCGAAATCATCCTTTTGAATGTCAACAAAAGCCCTATCCGATATGGTTTTCGTGCCGGCACAAGAGCTATCCGGTATGGTGTAGATATAGCCTAAATCAAATACCTACCGAATTGTAGCTGCAGCGATCGCTTAAAAACAAGCGACAGCAAGCGCAACATGCGTGACAGGAAAGATAGAGCCTTCGGTCTTGTGGACCAGCAAAATCTCTGTGATAACCCTTATATGGAATAAGGTGATCTTGTTGGCCTCCTATCCTAAGGAAATTGCAAAAACAAAAAAAAACAAGTACAGAGCGCCTGTTAGGGAGAAAAAAATTAACGTCACATGACCTAACCTTTGTTTAAGCTTAGTAGGGGAAGAACCATTTTGGGGGCTTCAGAGTTAAAGTTCTGAGGCTTGGGGTAAGACTAGATTGATGGGTTGGGGTTAGGTTAGGGATATGGCAAGGTTGGGTTAGAGTTAGACCTGGGATTAGGATTACAATTAGCGTTGGGCTAAAATCCAATCTTGTGTTCATACTTCCATATTGCGCTTTGTTGCAATACCAAGCTCTTTAGACTTGTTCCAGGTACCCCGCCCCCAACTTTCCGTCATTTGCTCAGGATTTGAGCAACATTTGCAGAAATAGTACTTTCCATGACGTCTTCCTGTTTGCAGGGTGCACAGATTGAAAATGTGAAAGGGGCTACAAAATGTATTTTTTATTTAAGAGGCTAACAAAATTACATCGTGAAAACAGACATGCAACAACACCGTGAGTCTTTATTAGAGACAAAGAGACAAATAGGGCACCAAAAAGGACAGTAAAGGGTTTGGGGATAAAAAAAAAAAAAAGGTATGATTCCCAAAACAAAACCGTAAATTAGCTACTTTTCTCATCTGAATTTATATCATGATGGAAAACATTGGTTATTACTTTAAAAGCGATTTCATTACCCACTCCCAGGAAGATAAACGAAGGGAAAGCTGATCAAACTGATCCTCCAACATTGTGGACTGTATTTCGAGGGTCACCAAAAACGTACTTCTGGATACTTTCCTCAGGATAAATAAGCTCCTGGAGGCTTAAATTAAATTCTCTTTTGTTGTTGTAGTCGATCAGACCTCAGCTTCTGTGTAATAACAAATTTTTTTTACGGCTTTAAAGGCTGAAACGTTCGCTTCCATAGGTTAAGCATTTGGACGCAATTTGGGAGGATAGGAAACCAGGAAAAGCAAACAAAAGCTTTTCATTGGTATACGTAATCGCTCCACTCCTCGTGCAGTTTGATAACTTCAAAAATCACTAGTACCTTTAAATTTCGAATTGTACGAGTAACTCGTGCTACTTTGTTATTGCTAGAAAATTCCACAAATGACAATTATTGCAGCCGAGTTTTCTTTATGGTTAGGATTCATTGCGCCGTCTCCCGCTCAGCAACTCCAAGCATTGACCCAGGATTGTGTGTGTGTGGGTCTTTTTTTTTTTTTTTTTTTTTTTTTTTTTTTTTTTTTTTGTGCCATCGGTTCTTCCTTTTTCGGTGATGTCGCAGCTCTTGCAAGATCTCACTTGAATGGCTCGCCACCCTTCAGGTGAGACAAAAGAACACACAACAGAAACAATGAGCCCTAGCCCTAAAACAATTGGGCTGCGACACTATCCCCGCCAATGGAATTTAGAGCTTAAAGAAGCTGCCCCACTAAACCACTTTTTCTGACCTTTTGACACGCAAATTTACTGCG
This sequence comes from Pachyseris speciosa, assembly GCA_016490735.1. Classification (NCBI taxonomy): domain Eukaryota; kingdom Metazoa; phylum Cnidaria; class Anthozoa; order Scleractinia; family Pachyseridae; genus Pachyseris; species Pachyseris speciosa. The sequence goes on from JAEMWC010000300.1 coordinate 761,437, forward strand.
TTTGGCTATGCTCATGCATCGCTACCATAAAAACATAATAGGCGCTCCCACTGAGAACAATTTGGGATTAATTTTACTGCTGTCAGCTAACTGGAAATGAGCAATTTTGTTGAATGTACCATATGGTCAATGACAAGCCCTTGAACGATATCTGTTTATCAAAGCTTAAAGTTTTTCTGAATCTGTCCACTTAAGCTTCACCTTTTCTAGGTTAGTTGACGATTACTTTTTTTCTAATGGAAACACTGAGATCAGAGAATGTTTATCAGTCATCTCAATTTCACCATCACTTGAAACAATATTGGCGACAGGTCACAAAATGGCCCACTTAAGCCAAGGAGGGCTGGAAAGAAAGAATGAAATAGAATAATAAGAACAATTTAAATCACTGTGTGCATGGTCTTTATTTGTTTTTAATCCATAAACTACATGTAACACAGTACAGTTAACTCAAACGGCTGAAAAAAAATAGTACCATATACATAATATAACGAAACTTTCTTTTTAACAATTATAATGAAAATGAAAAACATAATAATTCTTCAGTCTATTTGTTACCAAATCTTTGCTAAGAATTTCAAATAGTTTTTAAATATCTTTTATCACCTTTACTCACACAATTACATCATAACGCATACCTTAAGATCTGGATGATTACGATACCATTGAAATCGATCGCTGGGAGGATTACGGACTGAGGTCAAACAACGACGACAGCAAAGGCAAATATAACTCTGCACTAAACAATAGCTTACTACTCATCTGCTGCTGCTGTTGTTATTATTACTGCTGCCGGCAAATATAACTCTGCACTAAACAATAGCTTACTACTCATCTGCTGCTGCTGTTGTTATTATTACTGCTGCCGCTGTGGTTGTTGTTGTTGTTGTTGTTGCTGTTGCCTTAGCTGCTGCTACTGCTGCTGCTGCTGTTGCCGTACGTTGTTGTCGAGGAGCAGACGTTGGTAAAGTTGGTTGCACTCTCTGTGCACATCTCATCAAGCTCTGTAGCCCTCTGCGCATTTCTTTGTTTCGACCAAAGTTCAGCAAAGGATTTAACAATCCATTAACCGCGTAAAGAAAGCCTAAGAAGGGCCTAAATGGCTTTGGGCTAACGTTTTTTGCGTTCACAACTAAACCAACGAGAATTCCCGGCAGGAATGTTGCTAATAAAACCAAGAGAATCAACCCCACAGTATGAGCCGTTCTTTTTTCTCTTTCTAATATGGCGCGTATGTTCAGTACTTCCTCAGGCCGAGCTCTCTTACAAAACAGACCGAGATAAGAGGCGATAATCACAGAGGTACACACAAGGAAAAACAGAAGTGATGAGACTTCTCCGAGTAGAGGAAATCGGTCTCCAAACTTGCTTGATAAGTACAACATAACTGTAACAGCTACGCTGAGCAACCAAGTCATAAATATCATCTTCATGGCACGTGATTTAGTGACGTAAGTACGATACCACATTGGGTCTCTTACTGCCAAGTAACGATCTCTACTGATCCCTGCTAAGTTACCAAGAGTTGCCAGCAGGCACAGCGCGGAAAATGCACCTTTTTCGGGACTCTCGTTTTCGGGACACATCTGCTCGTGCGTTAGAATCTCTGTAAATCTTAAGATCGAATACAATGCAAAAAGTAAGTCAGTTACTGCCAAACTGCACAACATCAACAGAGGAGCTTGCTGTAAAGATCTTTTTCGAGCTACAGTATAGACACAAACCCATTACAAATAAATGCTATGGCGGCCACCAGCATGTTAAGAGGTATAACGACGTGGTTGCCGATGTCTCTCATCTCGTGCTGGACTTCTACCGGCAAGTTGGGTATCAGACAATCTTGATATGGAAAATGGCTGGAGCGATTGACGATCATATCTACCCTGAAACATCAAGAAATGTCTCTTAAGCGGGGCTGAAAAAGATCGGTTTATTCATAAATTTAAATTGTCGGTAATTTCTCCGATCAGATTTTACTGGCAATGCGTGGTGGTGGTTTGTAGTGGTGTTTTCAAACTGTGTCAAAGGTAAAAATTCTAACCTTATTCTTGTAAAATGTACTTGAACGAAGAAAGACATCGTATGTCTTTTTCGATATTTCCTTCATAAATTGTCAGTAATTTCTCTGCTCAGATTTTATTGGCAATGTTGGTGGCTTGTGGTGTTTTCAAATCTGGGTCAAAAGTAAAAATTGTAACCTTATTCTTGTGTAAAATTTACTTGGGCGAGAAAAGACATCGTATTTCTTTTTCGATGTTTTCTTCATAGGATGTCCAGAAAACATCGTTTTTCTCAATGAACAAACAACCGCACCAAGTAACACAATTCAAAGTGTTCAATGAATTAAAATAATAGTTAACCTTTTTTCCACTTCCGAAAACACAGAGATTGTTACTTGTTGAATTTAATTTTCTTATGTACATTCCTCAACCATAGAAACAGCTCCCACAACAACTTGAAAGGATTTTTGATGAAATAGTAGTTGCGATGGCTATTCTGAATCTGATTTACCGCGTAAAATAATGAAATATGTTCTGACATATTTCCCAGGTTACGAGGAGTCGCCAACGTACTTTTAACATAATATTTCACATGCACTGCATCCGTGTCTTTTAAAGTGACGTTACACAGGAACTGAGTTTGAACTTAACGTAGCTGTGTTAAAAGTTGTTATAGTGTACCAGTACGTGGACATACAATGCAACACAATGCAAGTTTTTTACCTGTCTTCAATAAATTGCATTGCGTAAAAATATGAAGGTGCGTTATGTTGCATTAAACCTCGCATGTAGTTTGACTGTAGTGCCGTGATTCTACTTGAAATGCGATTAAGTTGTTACACAAAGCTACCAACTTAGGTTTGCTCCTACGAACTCAAGACTTTTCTTTCTCTTTACATTCTTCAGAAATAGTTTCCATTCAGGAACACAAAAGAGTGCCAGAAACACTACTAAAAACGTTTTTTCTGTCCGTTTGATGTCCAAACAACAACTGTTTTGAAAGCTTTCGAAAGTAAGATGAGCCAGAAACTGCTGCTCTAAAATGTTATCATTGATTCACGTAACAACAAATCATTTACGAAGTTTCACCAAGCATGCTTGACAAGCGTAATAGAATCGTCTTACCTGACGAATGGAAACTGAACCCAGTAAAAAGCGAATAGCTTGAAACGTCCCACTAAAATTCTGGTTAAATACTGAATGTTTTATAATGGAGAAGGCGATTGCTTTTTATTTACAAAATAGCCACATTCAGTAAACGAAAGGAGGTTTTGCTTTTAGTAAATTCGTCTTTATGTATTGGATTGGCTAAATACTAAGGGTTAATATATAGCTAAGAAAATCTTATGTAAATTTACGGATCACCAACCGGATAAAAACAAATTCGCACTAAGGAGCACTGCAGGTGAAGGGATTTCTATCGATCAAGTTAGAATTGCAGTTGCCTTTAATGTAAAAACTACATTAAGAACAAAGTGCATATTTTGATGCCAAAGGAAATTTTCAAAAACTGTAGAAAGCACACCATTTTTTTTTTTCTTCATTCGATAAGCCGGTTATTGTTTACTTGGGCTGAATGATGCGTTGTTAGACCGTTTGCGCCCACGAAAGAAAATATATCTAACTTTTGTTAATAATTCTTCAATAATCCCTCTTGGTTTAGATTAAGCCATAAATTAAAAGAATTTCGCATCGTTTATGGAATAAATGCAGTTGGACATGTGCCTAATTTCAGGTAATATTTTTTCATATCAAATAGACCCCCTGGTTTGGCCCCAAATCTCGCGGAGAGTCTCGGATTTTACCATTTGTCACCCTTTTCATAAAAAGGCGCCTTTCTGATACAAGAGTCGGGTTGACAGTTCGTCCGCTGTACTGCCCAGGCTGGTGACAGTAACACTGCAATTTTTTCGCTATCAGGACAAAGTCCAAGGGAGAATTCAGTCTGCCTATCGAGTCGGCATGCAAGTTTTAACGCAAAAAAGCGATCTAAAGTAGATATTTTAGTTCTTGTTCGATGAAAATATTTTGCACATGACTGGTGTAAAGTCCATAAACGTGAAGTTGACGTGAACATTTACCTCTACTCTACGAGGGAGTTTAACTGGAAACTTTCTCGGGATCGAGGCCAAAACCCTCTCAGGGAGCAACACTGAGATAATCAAACAAGCCTTGCTGTTTCAAATGCGTTTTTGTAACGTAAAGGATTTTTGCTTGATACCAGTACGATGAAAAGCCAGTGCGTTCGTCCCATACGTTTCGATTCTCTATTGTTTTTCCTTAATGCCCATCCTAACCGAGTTAATCTCCGGTATAGATTCTCGTCACGGTGCGTAGTCTTAAACATGGTTTGAAAGTTCGTCTTTCTTTCTAGATTAATAATTTAGAACTTACATAGCGCACTTCCCATGTGTATATGATTAAATGCGCTTTACAAGCAGATGAAATTGGAATTTGGAAATGTTGGTTTTTGTGGACAGGGGAAAACCGGAGAACCCGGAGAAAAACCTCTCGGAGCAGAGGAGAGAACCAACAACAAACTCAACCCACATATGACGTCGAGTCCGGGAATCGAACCCGGGCCACATTGGTGGAAGGCGAGTGCTCTCACCACTGATTCAACTATTTGTTGGAAAGTCACACCGCCCCGATAAAAACAGGTTACGAAAAGGGGGCAAAATTATTTCATCGTCCACTGGGGAGAAAGTTATAATTCAATCATGTAGCCATCCCTAAGTGGTTTTTTGACAGGTCGTTTGAATATACAGTCGCCTGCGCCGTTTTCGCCTTGGGGATCAACAAAGGCCACAGGGTCACCAAGCTCACGTTACGAGGAAAGGTTTTAAGCGTTGCGTCAGCCAAACGTGGCCGAGCGCTGAGAATTTTAACTTCATCTAAGTCATTGTCCGGGGAATAAAATATCGTAGTCTCCGTACATTAACTAAAGGTAAACGACAAGTGGTTTTCAGTACATTAAAATGAATAAAACAAACGCACCTTCTGTGTATTCTTGTCTGGTATATGTGGGGCTGGCTCCCTGGGGGAGGAAGCGGATTTCAAGCAGAGCTTGCACGCCACCTCCTTTCCTCTGGGTCTCAGCGTGGTAACGAGCGCCATACGGGTCTCAAACCCGTGTTTCCGAAAAAAGCAATAGAAGAGCCTGCTCGCAGGCTATTTGACACACGAATAGAGGGCTCGCGTAAAAGTTTTTAAACAGAAAATACTTCATGAGGATAAATGCGAATGCTGAAAAGTAGCCAAACGACAAAACACAGAATGAGGTGCAAAGGGCCGAATTATTTATTACACATTTACAGTACACAGGCAAGTAAAAACTAACGGTATAATGTTCCGACGTTTCGGCGACCTCATGACGCCATTCTCAAGGAATGAATAATCAAGCGAGTTCAACAGAGTAAGATCTTAGATTTACATTAATGGGGTTAAATTAAATAAATACTTTGGCGTGGATCGAATCTTTTTGTACATTCAAGCGTGGTCTTAATTGTTTGATGTACAACATTTCGTTAATTAAACAATCAAATTTGTTCCTGCATTTTTTCAGTACTTTGAAACAACTAAGGAGGTCTTCATGGACTGCGCTCGCGTGATTATTATCATACTGTTTCCGCACAGAGGATGAAGTGCTGTTGTGGCCAACAACGCGCGCATGCAGATGTCCACGAATATAACCAACATAGCTACCTGTATCGCACAGGTTACATTGAAAACGATAAACTACACACTATTGGTTAACTAGCTGTGGTTTGGGCTCAAATTCTTGGAGGTCTTGGCCAATTTTGCGGCTAACAAATACGGGTTGGATTGTGGTTTGAAGCTTAAGACTAAGGTCTTTCAACTGAGTCTGAACAATGTCAGCGGAATCTTGATCCTTAAAAGGAATGATCACTCGGGTCACAGCACTTCATCCTCTGTGCGGAAACATTAGGCTAATTTAGCAACAGAACGGGAACGTCATTTGAGGACGCGAGAGCGCGCGGAAATGACTGAACACGACTTCCGGTGCTCAATTTGCTGCTCTGCCATTGGTCAAGTCGGTTTTTAGATCTGCACGCGCCGTTGTCAAGAAGTCCCCGTTGTCTTTGCTAAATCAGCCTATTATGATAATGATTACGCGAGCGCAGTCCCTGAAGACCTCCTTAGTTGTTTCAAAGTACTGAAAAAATGCAGGAACAAATTTGATTGTTTAATTAACGAAATGCTGTACATCAAACAATTAAGACCACGCTTGAATGTACAAACAGATTCGATCCACGCCAAAGTATTTATTTAAATTAACCCCATTAATGTAAATTTAAGATCTTACTCTGTTGAACTCGCTTGTATTATTCATTCTTTGAGAATGGCGTCATGAGGTCGCCGAAACGTCGGAACATTATATCGTTAGTTTTTACTTGCCTGTGTATTTCTAAAGCATTATTAATTACATTTACAGTACGTTTTTTAATGTTTTGCTTTCAGAAGCAAAGTATATAGGTGCTGAAATGCTACAACAATTCGAAGCCTTAGTGGCTCAAACTAATCCTCTGATTAACATTTTAACCCTCGGACGTACAAGCAATACACACCAACCGTGGTAGAAAAGTAGGTTGTGTATTCTGTCATTGTAACCATCCCGTGTTACCCATAAGATAAGATGGTCACATGACCAAAATAACGATATGTGACGTTATTCTTTTATATTGCTGCCGTATTTGATTCACACGTTTTGGGATATTTAAGCTGAGGTTACGTGACGGCTAGCGGAAAATCATTGTGATGTAAATGCGGTTACAATAGAGGGAATACCTAAATACTACGACACAAAACTAAGGCACAAGGTTAAGGCACAGCTAAATATTTGCGATAAATGCAGAGACGCCTCCTCTGGAGACTAAAATTTGGAGGACAGGGGAATTGCATGGATACAAAATGCCCAGTCTACGATTGGACCTCTTATATCTAAAACCACTATTACTTCTTTACAACTCCTTAACGCACAGTCATTGAAATTAAGAAAACACTATTTTATGAATCAGCCGGGTTATAGAAAGACCAGTATTGAATGCACAATTCACCTTAAGTTGAGGTTACCTCGAATAAGTTCATAAGAAAGTCTAAAAACAATTTCAACAAATTTCAAGCAACAACAGAGGCGAAAGAGCTCCGGGTTAGTCGCTTTGTTTCCCTTTGTTGTCATGGGGGGACTCTATTTACTAGAAAAACTAAAATTTCAACTTTTTATGCAGCGCTCCTTGTTAGTGTTTTCTTTTTGTTTTTTGTTCTTTGTTTTTACGAAATATTACATATATGAAGACTGATTACTACATCATGGATATTCAATAACTCCTCTAACTCCTTTGCAGTTAGTTTAAAAAAAGAAAAACAACGGTACGCGTGTTCTACAATCACCTTTTTGCCAAGGCTGGAATCAACTTTGCTCCCCAGCACCGCTTTGTGGTGTTTATTTCTAAGCAGGGTTCATTAGTATCTTTGTTCCTATGTGCGATATTCGTAATTTTGACTACCAATATATAGGAGGAAAGTAAACAATCAAAACAACTGTAAAACAACTATGAAGTGGAATAGTACACCATCACAAGCCAATCAGGTTCTTAACACATTCAGTCCACATGCTTTCCCTCTTTCTGATTTATTCAGGTTTGATACCTCCTTGCCAGCTTCCTTTTTGTCTCGGTGAAGCACCTGAAAGGAAAACAGAAAAGTATTTTCTGGTTTGTCGGGGTGATCGATCACCCATTCCTCTCAGGTTTTTGTTTTGCGCTCGCCTTCCACCAATGTGTCCCGGTTTCGATTTCCGCCGGACTCGGCGTCATAAGAGGGCAAAGTTTGTTGGTTCTCTACTCTCCGAGAGGTTTTTCTGCGGGTACTCCGGTTTTCCCCTCTCCCAAAAAACCAACATTTGATTTAATTTGATTTATTTAGAGTTGGTTTGATTTAAAAATCGAAAAGCGCCATTGATCTGTATTTGTAAATGGCGCTATATAAGTAATAAATTATTATTTATTATTATTGTTTGTTTCATCTATGACGAAATGCTAAAAGTGCTCTCTCCTGCGCTTTTCTTTGTTTGTTTGTTTGTTTTATCTATGACGAAATACTAGTGCTCTCGTCTGCGCAATAAAAAGGTACCAGTACTCAAGTGTAACAAAAAAACTGTTGGATTTTGAAACTGCTAACGTACGGACGAGCCGTCCTCAATTTGGCTGATAAATCTGTTCAGTGAGGCTTTTAGTCTCATCCGAAATGTTTATCAGAAGCTTCCAATTTGAAATTTTAAATAATATCACTTATACCAACTCTCGTCTAGCCAAAATAGGTTATGTTCCAGATGATCTTTGTACATTTTAAAGAGTAAGCTCAGAAACTGTTCTGTGGATGTCCTCACACTAACCAGTTTTGGAAAGATTTTAAAAATTTTGTGGCTTGAACTTTCTGTTAAACTAGTTGAAATTACCTTGCAGGACGTTTTGATAGGTAAATTGGACGAAAAAAGTGACTTGTTAAATTACTTTTTGATTATCGCAAAATGGCAAATGTGGACCAGTCGCAAACGAAGTGTCAGCCCAAATGTTAGCGTTCTTCAGTGAAAGAAATGAGTAATATGAATTATAACATAGCTGGTAAATTCGTGTCAATTGCGCGAGCGTGCTTCATAATCCTATTGTGCACGCTGATGACGTAGAAGTGGGAACTTCTCTTTACACAATATTCAAACTACCGCGTTGAAAATGTTATAAAACAATTGGTTCATGAGTCAGCTGTGCGTCCATCGAGATACAAAGCTTTGAGAGCACTCAAGAAGCTAGAGTTGCTCTCGGCCACGCCTCGAGCAACTCTTACGCATCTTTCGTGCACTCCAAACTTCCCGCGTGCTTCATATCCCGTTGACGCTGGCACATAAACCAATTGTTAAATATACGACCGAAATACTAACATTGTCTTGGAAACAACATACAAAGGAAATTTCTGGCTAGATTCTCACGCGTGTGGACCAAAGACGTCCATCTCACGCATTGAGGACAATTTCTCACGCCTGACTTAGAAATCCGGATTACTTGTTCTTTAAGGTGGGACTTAAGGTAAATGGTAGTGAAATTTTAAGGAGTTTAAAGAAGGAATTAAAATGTGCAAAAATGTTTTGAAACACCACCAGACAGTTGACACCCCACAAGGGCACTGAAGGTTGCTGGGGAACTGTTTTGGTGTCCATCTTCTAATTTTCCACATCAAATTCCAATTTTAAACCTTCATTAAATCTTCAATGTTCCCTATTTCCTTAAAATTAACAAATACTTTAAAAAATTATCTTTTCCCAAATATGCCCAAAAATCACCAAAAAATTCAGAAAATATCCCACAATATAGCTTCGAGGGATGAGTTAGGGATTTTGGATTGCTTGAAACGCGAACGAGATATTAACTTCAAATCCATGTTCAGCGTAGCAAAAACAGTGTTTAGGTTAAGTCCCGCCTTAACATATTTTAAACAACAGAAATTCAATTCAATATTCTCCGTAAATGTTCGATCAAACGACGAGTTTGAGACCTAGCTGTATCACGACGCGCTAAAATGTCGCGTTTGAGTTTGTATTTGAGGGACTTGAAACGAACTCAAACACGGTAGCTTAGGAAGTTATCGGAACATTTTCGGACAAGTTCGGCAACGTTCGAAAACCTTCGAGAAATCGTCGGGAGTCGCAGGAACATTTTCGGAAATCCCGGTTACGAGGAGACGAAATTCTTTCGCATTTGATTCAGAAAAAGTTGGCAGGTATATAATTATGTTATTGACTCCTGTGATATAAGCGCTGTACTTTGTACCTGAATAATGAAAATAAAAGGGTGAAAAAAAAGAGGCTTTTAGCTGGCAAGAAAACAAGAACTTTATACCTCCCGTTTAGTAAGCGGACATCAATGTCCCTCAAGAACTAAAAGAAAACTCTGTTTCTAATTCTAATTCGTTTCTTTGAACTTCCCATTCTCATAGCGATGGTAATTATGAAACTGGTGGTGATGATAACGATAATAATGACATAAATTAACTGCATTCAGTTAAAGCACTCGTAACCTACTGATCCTAACCGAGAAAACTGCACTTCGTTGTATGTAAGTTTCATCAAGATAAACAATAAATCTCACATTTGCAATATTAGTTAAGATATTTTACCTACCTTTATTTTCTAAAATCAAACGTCACGTTATCACCAATCAGCGTAAAAGGTGCCCACTGTCTTACGTTAGAAAAGCCGTGACTTCTCATCCACTTCATGGCCTGATGAAGAGATTCACTGGCACTGACCCCACTAACAAGGTGCTCGTAGAAACGACTCATGAACTGCATTGTTGCTTCGTCCTCTATACTGCCCATGGCCACCAACACGGAACGTGCACCGGATCCTAAGAATGCTCGAGCGATTCCAACAACTCCTTCTGATTTGATCTCCCCTTCTGCACTGTGAGGGAAGCTAAGGACAACAAGCTTGGCTCTCAGACGGAATTGTGCAATTTCAGCCATTGTCAGAAGGTAGTCTTTTTCTTGTGGAGTACCGCAAAAAGGTCGCGGAGGAGCAAGAGCGATTTCTCCTCTTTCAGCGTCACCGTGAGCAGCGAAATGGATCAGACTCACTGAATGTATGTCGGCTAGAACTGACTGCTTGGTCGCGTGTTCTCCAATAAGAGGCTGGACTCCCAGGAGACGTCCTATTATCTCTGCTTCTTCTCTTGCACAAGGTATTGGTGGAATCCTCTGAAAACTTCCCTTGAAAATGACAACACCAACCTCGGGATCACCGACTATCAATCCACCTGTCTGGCTGTGATAGTCTGCTGGACTGTCCTGGATGAGCTTCAAAGTCGTCAGGGAAGGCACAATACGGATCCTGAAAGACTCGGATACATACTTCTCATTTTCATCCTTTAACGCTGCAAATGGTACTTTGTACAAGGGGCCCTCAGGAACAATGATGATCTCAGGTTGATCAAGTAAATCGGCTACAGGATCAATGATCATTTTGTAACACTGGGTGAGAGTCGGCGGTTCAGAGGACTGGTCTTCCTCATCATCTTCCTCCACGGAACTATACTGAGAATATGGCAGGCAACCAACGTATGAAGAAAACAGTGGTGTATCATTGACGTCTTCTTCATGATCACCAAATGCCTCATCCACAATTCTATTCGCCTTGTTACCACTGAAACAGTCATTGATGTTTTTTCTTCGGAAAACTGCCGGATTGTTTGCCTTCATAATCCACAGAAATAACTCTTTACCGTGATAAGAGACGTATAGGCAAGCAGAATCAATTTCTTTTCTCATACTCGTTTCAATGCCAACCCATGACTGTGGGTCTCCTGATAGTTCTTGTTCCCCAGAGTACTTAGCAGACAACATGTCTGCCAAGGCTCTAGCGCGTGCAAGCTCCGCGACGTGGAGAGCTTCGTTGAATTTTCCAATATCAGAAAACAAAGCAATGAGCAATTTATATGGCAAAACGTGCACGTCTAAGGAGGAGATCGTAAAGTCATCATTGCCTTTTAAAAAAGTGCGCATTTCCTCGGACTTTTCAATGCTTTTTATGAGACAAACTACAGCTTCATCTAACCCTCCAGTCGAGTTCAATGCCAGTGATGAGAGGTTAAGGTGGCTGGTAAACTGCATTTCAATGTCGCCTATGCTGTAAGCCAAAGAGAGAGCCTTCTCGTGATGCTCTTTTGCCTTGGAATATTCTCCGAGAGACTTGAAGACAGTTCCGAGGTTTCCGTAAGCTGATGCTTCGCCTTGCTTGTCTCCAATTTCAATGTGGATTCGAAGTGCTTTCTGAAGATATTCTTCAGCCTTGTCATATTTACTGAGAGAATGAAAGACAGTTCCCAGGTTTCCGTAAGCTGATGCTTCGCCTTGCTTGTCTCCAATTTCAATGTGGATTCGAAGTGCTTTCTGAAGATATTCTTCAGCCTTGTCATATTTACTGAGAGAATGAAAGACAGTTCCCAGGTTTCCGTAAGCTGATGCTTTGCCTTGCTTGTCTCCAATTTCAATGTGGATTTGAATTTCTCTCTGAAAATATTCTTCAGCCTTGTCATATTTACTAAGAGAATGAAACACAGTTCCCAAGTTTCCGTAGGCTGATGCTTCACCTTTCTTGTATCCAATCTCAATTAGGATTTTAAGTGCTTTCTGTAGGTATTGTTCAGCCTTGTCATATTTACCGAGGGACTTGGAGATAATTCCTAGGTTTTCGTAATCTGTTGCTTCACCTTCTTTGTCTCCTATTTCAATGTGGATTTGAAGTGCCTTCTGAAGATATTCTTCAGCCTTGTCATATTTACCAAGAGACTTGCAGACAGTTCCTATGTTTCGGTAATCTAATGCTTCACCTTGTTTGTCTCCAGTTTCGATGTGGATTTGAAGTGCTTTTTCATCGATATCTATGCGGTCCATGGAAGCCTTTTCCTGTACCCTACAGAGATGAAATAAATAAGTCTATTTTTCCAGACAAAGTTAAACGAGACTCTCGGTCAAGTAGCCTTGTGTATTGTTAAGTCGGTGCTAGACATGTACCGTTTATACAAACACTTTTGCCTTGCTAATCGAGCGTTTTCTTCACAAAAGACGCTTTGGAGCGTGAAAAATGGGATAAAAGGCTTTCCGTTTAAATAATGATGAGTTCGGTATTGAAATATATTCTATAAAGAGATTGTATCAAAAAATATAACACCCAATTGGTTAGTCTAATAACCGTAACACTTTTTTGCCAGTTTCTTTCAGTCGAACTCCATAAAGGAACGTATACGTTTTGAATATATTGTTACCTTAGCCCAATTGTGTGTGCTGTGATTAATTACTTATGAGTGTAGTTGGAGGTTTTGATTGTTATGTATCGCACAAGAAGCGAATAAGGCGGTCGGGAACAATACTATAGCCCATTGTTCAAACCTTGAAGCACCAAATGTGATGAAACGGAAATCTTGTCGTCACTAGATCACCAGAAAAGCGAATCAAGAGAATAAAGAAGTAACCAGACAAGATAGAATGTTTTGGTTATGACCTCACCGTTCGAACGTCCGGTGATCGGCCGTCCTTCCGTTTGTATACCCCTGTATGTAAACCAATGCGAAATGTCGGTCATAGATATTGGCAACCTTTCGTTTTTGGGCGGGAAATCGCGTGTCTAACTGCGTTTTTGACAAATGAAATAGCAAACTGAAGACAACAAGAGAACAAGCTGTGATCTGAACTTTATGTCTCAAAATCTGACAGAAAATTTTAAAAAAGGTTGCATGAGACATCAGCAAATGACCATGAGACATCTGCAAATGGTCTCAATTCCCATAACGAGTAAAAAACAATTACGCGTTTCACGCTTCATTGAAAAATGTAGAGATCTTCGCACAAAGACTAGTACTGCAAACAATGAAACCTGGCGAGCGGGGGCGTTTCACGATCTAACTTGATAACTGTCTGGTGAACTTTTCGTTTTGTTTGAACCTGTAAGAATCAATGTTTGGATATTAAGAACAGCAAAATGGGTTTGGTTGGCTGGCTTTGATAATTTTAAAGCGTAAGGGTCTGCTAGAGAAAAGTTCCTGTGATTTGACAAGCTCGTGATAGCGCTGTCTTTGTTGCCGTGTAACTGGATGATGTTTCTGCAGCTGATAATCTTTAAAGGGGAAATTCTTGTCATAGGTTTGTTCAAATTGTGAGGAAGTGCTTTTTCTATTAAATAAAAGGCCCGTTTAACATAGAGAGGTAGATTTCAAACGATTCCTCGGGAGGAAAAGAAACGAATATTATTTTATTGGGATTTTTTGGAAGACAAAATAACCTTTTTTAAGTTGCAATCTATTTTCCCCTCGTCATGCGTGACCATGAGACATCTGCAAATGGTCTCAATTCCCATAACGAGTACTACATCAGAAAACTGCATGCATATTGTTTTAAAGGTGCTATGGTGGCAGGTACATTTTTGGCCACAAATTATGCGACAGTGCACCCTTAATTAAAGAAGCTTCCCGGTGGACTTGAAAAGTAACAAAAACTGTCTTGACACTTTAGGATTTGTAGCTGCTTATCCAAACAACGATTTTGTCTGAAATGGCGCTATTATAACAGCTCTGCGTTCAGAGTGATTGTTGACTAATCTTGACTCTCAGGGTCTTACTTCTTTTTGTCCATTCTACGAATATTTATGTCAAAACTGCATAGCAATTTGTCTACCTTACTGCGAGATATGTTTTTCACGTGTCTGATTTCATTCGCATGGCTTTTTTTCTGAATGTTTCGTTGTTTTTTGACCAGAGGTGAATTTGAAAGTGCCATACATTCGACAGACTTTTTTTATATATATAAATGTACTCATATCTAACCTAATGCGAATTCAGTTTGGTTGAAGATGAAAGGAACTTGCTTCAAATGCAGTGCCTGGCCTTTAAAGATGAATATTCGGGACTCGTACTGCATTCCAAACTAACAACGTCAAAACATAGCAAATACTGCATTTTGAATAATAATCATGGAGAGGTGATTGCGCCTTGTTTGGCCCAAAATGACCTAATTTACTCTTCTGCTTGATTGAACTGTGATTGAACAGCTCACACTCAAAGTAAGAGAAATCAAGAAAATAAGAGCTACAGTAAACTACCTCTAAGGCACATATTTTCAGGACCAGCTTTTAGTGTTAGCCTTTGGAAGGTGTCCGCCTTAGAGAGAGTTTCGTTACAGAGAATGCAGTATGGGGCAATTTGGCCCGGGGACAGGCGAAGGTGTCCTCCTTAGAGAAGTGTCCACCTAACAGGGGTGTCCGGGTTGATGGAGTTCATTGTATTTGAACACGCCAGTCATCTTACAAATTAAGATTCCGTGGCTTTTTGTTCGTAAACTTCAAGACGCTGAAAGAAGCAATTCACTTAATGCGTCTTCATGCGTGCGAATTCTATGATGAATTTATGAAACGATTAAACATAATTTCCAATAATTTAGCTTTAATTTATTGTAAGAGAGTAGGTTTGTCTAGAAGACCATAAATCAGTTGCTGTTACGTAGTGGATTTGTCCCAATCTAGATGTATTCAGTGTTGACCCACCTGAGGGAGTGACTTGCTTCGATGCTACTCGCCTTGAAAAGTGAAAATCCAGGACTTGAAGATGGTCAATCGTACTTTACCACAAATAATTATATAGGTGGTAGTTTATCCGATATTGTCAGCATAGCTATTATCCTTTAATTTTCAAAAACTGTCCAATTAAGGATTAATTTGGATAGTTTTACATAAGACTTTCCAATTGAAAATGGCAAACTGTCCAATTTAAGAAAAATAGGACAGCTTGTATGAGCCAATCAAATCCAAGAAAATACAATGGGAAATGAAAGTGGCCAATCAGCTCAAAGCATTGCGTCAGCGCGGTAAACAGGACGTCGTGTTGCTTTGTCTCCTGTTGTTGAACAATGGCTGAATTAGCAACTGCTCTCCGTTTCTTGGAATTCAGCTAAAATATGAACTTTCACTTCCAGAGAAGAGTGGCGATTATTAATATTCCTAATGCACTATTAGTATATGTAATAGGACTACTTGCTGTCCAATTTGGAAATAATTGGATGAAAAAAATTCCGAGGACAGCCAAAATTGGACGAGGCCGTAGGCCGAGTTCAATTTGGCTGTCAAAGGAATTTTTTGAACCCAATTATTTCCAAAATTGGACAAGCGTGTAGTCCTCTTACTTATTAATTATATAGCTTGTCAGATGTAATTTGGCATTGCCCAAAGAAGCATTATCCTTATTTAAGAAAAGGTAAACTTAAATATTTTGATTTATTTTACTATTTTAATTTCTAAAATATACAGAACAGAATGCTGTAATCACATAAAAGGAATAAATTTTAAAAGAGTAACAGAAGAAAGCAAAGCACTGTTTTAATGATAATAATATTTTCAAAATATTCAATAATGACATTAAGAATATAATAAAGTGAGTCGAAAAAATCCTGCAATATTGAATACGGACTGGAGAAAATAAGAAAATAATGCAATTAAACGTCAACCTGTGCTCGAAATACTCTTGCTTTCGCTTCAAGTTGTTGTCTTGATTGTGAAAAGTCACGATCTCACAAAATACTGTTATTTCTGCCAAAGTTCTTCAAATGACGGTCCAATGAGCACTGAATAACAATCAAGCTTTCTGGCTCATTTTCGTCCCAGTCTTTTTTTCTTATTTCCGCGAAGAAACAGCAAAGAATTCCATCCAGCTCATTGCGAGGAATGTCTTCAAACTTTCTTCGTTCGTCACGCTGTACTTTCCACTCGTTGAAAACGTTCAGCCAAGTTTTTGTACTCTTGGAGGTGTTTTCGTTTGGTTTTTCCACCTCAGATTCACAAGTATACGATGAGCGTGTAAAAATGTTGACTATAGACTAACGCATTGATAATAAGAATGTAAGTGTGGTTGTCAAAGCAATATTTGATGATGATGATGATGATGATGATGACGACGACGACAATGACGATGGCGATGACCATGACGATGACCATGACGATGACCCTGACGATTACCATGACGATGATGATGATCACTTTATTTAAGTCTCAAATCTTTCAAGCCGAGCACAGCCGCTCTAATTGAGAAGATTAAATCAAATCAACTCTAACTCTCAGTGTAGAGAACAACCAAACTCAGCCCTCTTATGACGCCGAGTCCATGAATAGAACCCGGCACACATTGCTGGAAGGCGAGCGCTCTTACCACTGCGCCAATCTGCTCCCCTATTCTTTGACAGTCTAGACTGCGAGCAGTCCCTCTTTCTGGCCTTCGTCGATCTTGGGAGCGAGCGGAAACTGGGGCGAGCGGAAGTCAGCGAGTCTGAAGCGCGAACGAGCGGAAAGAAAGGGACTGCATCCTTTTCTCTTTGCGACGTGTTCAGAATTTCTCGTTGCACAGACAAAAGAAATTTTAGATTGGCTAATCAGACAATGCACGTTGTCAGAAGAATTCATTAACATAAGTCGTTGACAACCTGTTGACAGACCAAACAAAACAGAGCAGACAACAATGGCTTACACGGAAAAAAGTTATTTCATGTTCTGTGAAATAACTTGTAAAGCTCTGAGAACTATGATATAAGCTCTACGAGGCTCTGTTCCTAAATCTCTAACAATCCACCCCCGAAAAATAAAACTCGTCTGCCCGGGCTCGTAGCCGAACGATATCTTTCGTGAATACCACAAATGCACTACAATTAAATATCATTCGCGAATAAATTACTCCTCCTCAAGAGTTTATAAGTAATGTTTATATCAAAGGAAGCCCGGTGGAGAGTAGTGCTTAATTTTAAAATGGTCCCCGTCATGGCGGCCGCCAGCCAGTCAAATCAAACCCAGGAGAAATATAACCGCCTCAAATGGTTCATTTGCAAAATATTTATATTAAAGCAAGACCCGTGGAGAGCAGAGCTCAACACTGAAATATTTCTCGGTCAAATCCTGACTAATTTGTTCCCAACATTTTGTTGTGGTGACCTAGTTCGGCAACTTGCTTGCCATTATTCACTGTATTAGGCTGTAGAATAATTTATTAACTCTTTTAGTTGAATTAATTTCTGCCGGTCATTCTGGATATATTACATTTCGCATATTTATGCTATTCCGCAAGTCATGCCACACACTCATTCCTCCTTTTACCCTCACCGCTTTCTTTCCGCTCGCTCGCGCTTCACACTAGCTGACTTCCGCTGGCCCCAATTTCCGCTCACTTGCGCTTCGCGCTCGCTAACAAGATAGACGAAGGTGCTCGCAGTCTATTGACAGTCTTTTAGAAGAAGAGTATGGGAAAGTAATAAACCACAAGACACCGAAATAATAATTCCATTTCTTTGGTAGAAGAACGTTTACTTTGAATTCAATAGCACATGAATATTGAAGGTACTTTAGTAAACCCTATAATGACTATTAGTTAGGAACAGGCTCTTGTTATGCAAATTAGCATCTAAGATTTGTCTCAAAAATTCGGCTTTCTCTGGATTTCTTAGAAACTGAAAGTAACAACTGAACTTAATTTGATTCGTCGTCATCATATATTCAAACTTTGTAATGAATTTATAAACTATTTAGAATTTATAGGCACTTTTTAGCCCTTTTATAAAGTAAATGCGCAAAATAGTGGAATATATTTGTCAATAAATCTGGACCCTGATTCAGTGAAATAAGAGTTACGATAATAAGACGAACCAAAGGACAGACAGGGAGCAGTTTACAAGATCGAATGCTGCGACTGTCAGGCTACTTATATCGGTGAGACTGGCAGAAATTTGAACGTAAGACTGACTGAACACAAACGAGCGACGAGAAATGGTGACATCAGCAATAACATTGCTGAGCACCATTTACTGACAAACCACACAATCGACTGGGACTCTGCTAAATGCATTACCTACTGTGCTAACTACCACCAACGGATCGCACTGGAAAGTTGGTTTACCAACTTAGAACAGACACCACTGAACCGTTGTCAACAGCTTCCCGCACCTTACAAACGACTTATTGACGATATCAACAACAGATAAACAATAGACACACCGACTAATTTGACTAACAATACACCTACGAACATTTGACTAACAAAAGACGGATCGAAACGCACCAACCACGGTTTACAGTCCTCACAGCCAATAACATCACGGCTTAACTGACAGACAACCAATAACATCACGACTTCGTTGACCAATCACATCAACGACCAGAGTACTTATACCATCTCCTGAATTTACTCCAATCACTTGACTCTGATGATAACTTCCACTCAGGTTGTCGAAACGTCAGTCAATGTCACCACAAACAGTTCTTCTCAGGACTACACTCACCCGGACGATCGTGCTTCACTTAGTTATGATATGACTCCTGAGTTCAAACCATTTACGATAATGGTTTGAGTTGATATAAAGTTCTGAACTAAATGTTAATGACGGAGTCTGTCTTAAACGTGCATTTAATGCCTAATAACCCATTTACCCGTACTCCCCTAACAAAACATTATTTTTACTGAGATTGTACTACCTTAATGTCAGGGTGTATTCGCTGTTTCACTATATATAGGATGTGACTTGTTTCAATTCTACTCGCCTTGGAAATTCAGGACTTTCTCTTCTAGAAAGCGTAACCAGCCAATCATAGTTTACAACGTCATACTCCATAAAAATATATAGATTTAGCCAAGCCTAAAAGCGGAGCTCCACGATTATTATTTTTTTTTACTGGTATTGAGCAACACCGCATGGCTTTCCTTGCGCCAATATTTTGTGTTCAGAGTAGTCAACACGAATTGACTGTGGTTCAAAAACCTCAAAACATTACAAGAAAACAATAGTCGACGCGTTCGTTTGTTCGAAAACAAATTTAGCAATCTAAGAATGATCAAATATTTTTATCCAACATCGTTGGAAGAGCATGTTTGAACGTTTAGCCATCTCTCACAATAGCGCATAAAATGGCTTTCCATGTTTGATTTAAATCAAACATGTTCATCCAAAATTTCGCATTACGAACAAATCCTTGATCGTTTAGCCACCCCAACAAACAAATCGTACACAAACGGTAAAAAGCAACCAAATAAACCACATAACGTCGAAAATTTCAGCGATAATGCGCAAAAATCATTTTTTGGACTCACTTGGTCCGCTGTTTGGTCAAACATTGTTAGGGGAGCAGGGATGGCGTAGTGGTGAGAGCACTCGCCTTCCACCAATGTGGCCCGGGTTCGATTCCCGGACTCGACGTCATATGTGGGTTGAGTTTGTTGTTGGTTCTCTTCTTTGCTCCGAGAGGTTTTTCTCCAGGTTCTCCGGTTTTCCCCTCTCCACAAAAACCAACATTTCCAAATTCCAACTTCATCTGCTTGTAAAGCGCATTTGATCATATACACATGGAAAATGCGCTATATAAGTTCTCAATTATTATGCATTTAGCCACCACACATTATGCGTGAAAAACACGATGTTGGATGAAAATTTTTGATCTTTAGCCGGGGCTTAAAGTGCACCTAACCCCAAAAAATTGTTTTCGCTTAAATAAATCTTTGCACCTGTACGAAACGTATTGCGCCGTTTTGAGCCTTTTAAAACCAAATATTGACTTTTTATAGGCTGCAAAAGTTACGGAATTTAGCCATCATCTGTCCCACGACCGAGCTAGTAAGGGGCATGGGTCTATTCCTTACATGACGTCACAAACCGATTTCCATCGCATTAAGTCTTTGTAAACATGCATGCAAAGCAGTTTTTGACGTCATGTAAGGAATAGACCCATGCCCCTTACTAGCTCGGTCGTGGGACAGATGATTCGTAACTTTTACAGCCTATAAAAAGACAAGATTTGGTTAAAAAAGGCGCAAAAAGGCGCGGTGTGTTTCGAACTGGTGTAAAGATTTATTTAAGCGAAAAAAATATTTTGGGGTTAGTTGCACTTTAACAAACATATTTCGCAGCACGTTAACCTTAGACATAAGCTTAAATGTCGTAGAAAAGAGAAAAAGAAAAACAATCCTGATAGTTTGGATAGGTAATCGCATGGGCCCGAGTAAAATTTAGGATTAATATCACTTATGTTTTCAGAAATTTGCTGAAATTGCCCTTGTCGCGCAAAACATGAGAGATACTTTAAGAGGACTCATTGCGATTACCTGTTAATAACATAAGGGCAAACGTTTCTTTCAGTTCTTAACACTATAGAAAACACTGATGTCAAAAAACATGTACAGTCAGCCAAGCGGATGAAAACACTCGTTCGCTTGCAAAACAACAAACAAACAATTCGACTAGCTACTTCTTTGTGTCCAAAACAAGTAGATTGTTATTTATATCCAGTCGAGACAAAGATACAAGTTTCATTCCTGAACAAAAGTAATAACGATTAAACCTCAAATGCTAAGCTTCAATTTATTTATGTTACCTGTGTTGTCGAGCTTTCTACGATTTGAAATACGCATCGATCCACTAAAGAAAGTAGGAGTATGTAGTATGTATGTAGTATGTAGGAGCAGAGTTGGCGCAGTGGTGAGAGCGCTCGCCTTCCACCAATGTGTCCCGGGTTCGATTCCCGGACTCGGCGTCATAAGTGGACTGAGTTTGTTGGTTCTCTACTCTGCTCCGAGAGGTTTTTCTCCGGGTACTCCGGTTTTCCCCTCTCCTTAAAAACCAACATTTGATTTGATTTGATTTATTTAGAGTTGATTTGATTTATAGTCTCCCCAATTAGTAGAGCATCCGTGCTCGGCTAAATACATTTGAGACTTAACTAAAGTGATTATTATTATTATTATTATTATTATTATTATTATTATTATTATTATAAATCACGCATCTACAAAAATAGCAAACGGTTTCTCCAAGTTTGAGCTACTCGTTCCTCCCATTAATGCCCGGTTAAGGACGGTGCCTCCTATTGTTAGTGCGCAATCGTTCTGCGCACCACGCAACTATCTTGTCTCGCGCGATTACTCGCGTGATTTCCTCAGAAGATGGTTTTTTTTTTTTATGGTTACCGTATTTTTTTGTAAGCTCTTGATTTAGCAGATAGTCTTACAAGAGTGGTAACAGACTGTAAACCCGTAAACGAAAGCGTTATTGTGGTGTGTTTTATGAAATGACGCTGAATCACGGAAAAGCAAGTGAAGTGAAGTGGTAAATAATATAAGACTTAAGCTTAATCAAAACATATCGCTGTATAAAAAGATTCAAAGGAATCGCTTTAAAAAGTTATGTGCTACACATAACGATTTAATACACAACAAATCCGTTTCGGTTTTATTCTTTTATTTTATTGCTGTTTCAACAATAATAAAAAGAACGATGTTTTCATCGAACGTAAGATATAACATAACACGATGTCTTACCTTCGTAACTGATTAAAAGCTTGAACTTAATTGGCCTGAATAACGGACTGCGAAAATCAGAAGCAAGGAATCGCGAATACTGGCTCTCAAACTGCGTAGTTTTTATGCATTTCAAAACTCTTTCGACAGACAGATAATACAACCAGAAGAAACAATTGCGAAAGTGATTGACAAAACTACAAAACGAGATCTTACGTACGTGCTTGTCTTCCACTTCGCCAGTGCCCAAAAGGGCAAGTTATACTGGAAAAAACTTTGAAATTTATGCAAAATGCACATCTCAAAACGTCTTCGAATTTGTTCTGAGCATTCAAAGACATCTTCATTGAAAAAATGTCCTCTAAGTCCTGAAGAACTTTTTGTTCCAGCATGTGTCGTCATACCGGATATCCCAGCATGCCCAAGGAAAAGACATGCAAATATTTAACTTACTAGGGAGGGGGTAGAGCAAAAATTGTCTCAAGCCCCCAAATCAGTGCCTTAGCAGTAGAAAATAACCAATATAGCTCTAAAAAAACGCGTGGTGACCCCCACTTTTCACGTCACAAAACGAAAGTGGTAAGCCTACTCAGCACATGGTGATTTTTTCATACTTCGCAAAATATATTTAGCCTGTGTTTTTGCTCAACTAAAAGGGAGCAGTCAGGGCCAAAAATGCCTCCAATGCAATGATTTTGTAATAAATACCACATAAAAAGTAGTTTTTATATCACCAGTTGTTATGTGTTTCAAAGCTTGTGGTTTGTTGTTGCCTTAGTGTATGTAAACGGGAATTCTAAGGGAATGTTAAAAGAAATATTTCTTCTTTTCTTTTTTTTTCGAAAAAAATACTAAGTCTCTATTTTTTGCAGCTTTGGACTTAATTATGTCTGAAAAATGCATGGTTACCCCCAAGTTTCTTTTCAATTTTCATTAGCCCTTACCAACATCTACATTTTAGCATAGTGATAATCCGCGAATAAACATCTTCGTATTAGGAGGCACCGTCCTTGATTGTTAAGTGAACTTTCGTAGTGAGCTGCAAGATGCCGCAGTAAAGTGAACAAGCCCGACCTTGAAGCGTTAAATCATTTTGTTTTTGAACCACACAATCCGGGCGCCATACAAGTGGATCCAAAATTTAAGAATTTACTGAGAAAAATGTTTTGCTCTTCCATTTTATCAGTTGAAAATTCACCTTCCGGAGTATCTTTTAAGTAGTTCTTGATTTTCCTGCCTTTTACGCGAATAAAAGAGAGAACTTCGAAAAAGATGAAGTTGTTGTGCTCAAAATGAATAAACTAACTGAATGTGAAATCTCGAGCCGCAGAAAGTGCGCGAAAAATTAAGCCTCGTTTTGGTTTGGGTGTTCTATACCTGGCTTGAGTCTGCGATCCAATCGAAAACCAGTAACTGGTCAGCGGTCAACTTCAAAAAAACAGCTGACCTCGATGAGGTCTAACTTGAGCCCGCGATATAGTCACGTTCTACTGGTCAGTGGATACCTTGTTTTGACGTACAGGTGTCAATTGGCCATAACATTGACGTCCAATATCAATAGATGTACACAAAACGCGGGTTACAACACACAATTAATGGGACATTTCACATCACATACATACATCCTACACAACGAAGGTATTGATGCTTGCCGTCATTTCCTTCATACTCGTCCTGACAACGTATTCCTACTGAAACACTTTGTGACCTTTTACGTATGATACTTACCATGAATAACTTCACATTTAATCAGCAACACTATCTTCAGGTCCATGGTACTGCCATGGGCACTAAGATGGCTCTTTCATTTGCTAATCTCTTTCTCGGCATTTTCGAAATTAACGCTCTCTCTAAAGCTAATTTCCAACCTCATACTTGGTGGATATTTCTCGATGATAGTTTTTTATGATTTGGACTGAATGTCTTGATCATCTTAAAATATTCATCGGTTATCTCAATAACATTCATCCCACTATTAAGTTCACTAGTAGTCACTCATTAACCAACGTTCCTTTTCTCGACGTCATGGTAACTATACATAACGGCACTATACAAACTGACCTGTACACTGAACCTACAGACAAACACCAACACCTTCTTACTTCATCATGCCATCCTCGACACACTAAAATATCTATTCCATTTAGCTTAGCTCTTCGCATCCGCCGTATCTGTTCTACTAATGATGCATTCAAACTCCGCATTAATGAATTAAAAATATATCTCCTCGCACGAGGGTATAATAACACTTTCCTTGACTCGCAATTCCTACGAGCTGCTAATATTTCTCGGACTGACGCTCTGCAAACTAACCGTCACGATCCCATTAACCGCATACCTTTTGTCGTTACATATAACCCAGCACTTCCTCACTTGTCTAATATATTACGCAAACATTTTAACATATTACTTTCTTCCAATCGTTGCAGGGACGTTTTTAAACACCCACCTATCGTCGCTTATAGACGCACTTCTAACCTTCGGGACGTTTTAGTTAATGCAAAACTACCTGCTGTCACGGCTCCTAACGGTACTAATTTAACACCAAGCTCTTTCCGCTGTGGACAAGATTGCGCCAATTGTCCTTACATTACTAACGGTCTTAATTACTATACATTTTATTCCACAGGCGTAACCCGTAACATTACTTCACACATAAACTGTAACACCAAAAATTTAATTTACATGATACAATGTAACCGCTGCCATTTACAATACATAGGCGAAACTAAGCGACGTCTAAAAAAAAGACATTCAACGAACACAGACGCCCAGTCGACAAAACTAACATTAAATCCAAACCTACCACTGTTTCCGAACATTTTCTCTCAAATCCTAACCACTGCCACACTGATATGCAGCTTATCCCACTTGAACTAATCCACTCCTCACGTGATTCAACCAGAAAAGTCAGAGAGTCATTCTTTATAGATTTCGCGGGGACTTTAGAGCCCCATGGTTTAAATGGACGTGATGAATTGTAATTTAGAAAGGTTTTAAAATCGTGTTTTACTTTATTTGATTAATTAATATAAATTTTTTTAATTGTTTTTTGCATCATCATGTAAACGTCATTTCCGCCCCTCCTATTTATTGCGACATCCTCCAAAATATTATATTGTTATTTCATTTTTATAATTTAGTAACATCTAAACCTGAAGAAGGCTGGTTTGGCCAGCCGAAATATTGTTGTCTAATATATATTACGTTGTATCAACCTTGCAGTAGTCTTTGGACTTCTAATCGTCTATTTTCAAGTTTGGTTGATTAGATCTCCTGTGAGATCCAGCGTACAAGCAAGGAGGATCTTCGTTCACGGTTTTTGCAGTTTTTCAAGTTTTTATGCATGGAGGGGCGGACGTACGGACGTACGTACGACGTAGTCTGGTATCTTAAGCATTTGATCGTGACAAAACTGACAAAAGCACCAAAGTTGGCACAGTTGTAGCTTATAGGGGTACTAACAATATTAGAAGGGGTACTCTTCGCAAAAACTCCTTTAAAGCGAATGGGAGAGGATTCAAGTTTCCGAAAAATTACTAGTTGGTATCCCTGTGGTGCTTTTAGTTTGCAATACTTTCTGGAGCCTGAATTCAATCAGCCTGTGTTTTATTTCTTAGTATTAAGTGTCATTTACTATAAAACATTTCATTTGTATCGGCAAATATCTCTTACAATTTTGATTAAGTCATTTTGAGGACTTGCTGAAATTTACTAGTACCCAGTCACACATGTCCAATTGCAGTTTCAAGATGGTGGCACCCTAACACATCTTCGATTGCTGTAAGTATTGAACAATGTTTCACTCAAATTTTGTAAAATAAAACTGAAAATTTTTATACAAAATAGTCTTCCTTGGTGATTTTGGTTCAGTTTAAACAAGTTTTCCAATATTAATTTTTTTTTTTTTGAGGCAAAAGTATTGATCAAATTACATTGATGCTTGTCTTTGATTTCAGGCAGATAATATCGTTCTCTTGGAGTCGTTGTATGATGTCATGATCAGAAAGCCACAGATGATGAACTTAGGTGCCCAGTAAGATCTCATGGGGCTACCCTAGATATTAGGTCTGTTTATAGCTCGCTTTTGCAAAACACTTCAGCGTTTTAGGTGTTAGATGCTTTGCCTTGCCACTAGACTTAAGTGTAGATGTGTTGGTTGACAAAGAAGCTTCTTGGCACAAATCATGCCAGCTTCAAGTTATCACTGCAAAGCTACATAAAGCAAAAGAAAGATCGGCTCGTAAAAGAAAGAGAGACCAAGAGGAAGAGCAAGAAAATGAGGAAGTGTGTCCATCGAACACTTGTAGGTCAACATGTGTGGGGAGGGTGAGGGCGAGTGCGAGTGCGAGGGCGGAAAACAGCTCCACGAAGTCGCTACGTTCGCCATGAATGAGAAGCTCCGCTGCATGATAACCGAATTCCAGGATTCAACATTATTATCCAGATATCAGGGGTTGATCCTATGGCCGCTGAGGTGAAATACCACCTGAAATGCATGATGGATCTCCGAAACCGCTACAGAAAACACCTCTCGCAAAAACGACAAGAATCCTACGCTCAAGAAGACGAAAAAATCAAAGAATCTCAGGCCTATTGTTGAGCTTGTTTAACACGTCAAAGATTCGTTTGCAATGACAAATTGAGTATTCCGTTTAAGTGAGTTGCGTTATTTATATGTTCGTCAACTGAAGACATTGTGAATGAAAAAATCAAAAAATAAAACTAGACTTAAGATTTCACTCTTATAATACTTCCCAGACGCGCAAGAGCAAAGTGACTGGAAAAATATGTTAATACTTTTCAAGACAGCTATACAGAGCTTTTCAAACACGTCGTTCTGCAACGAGATTTCTCAGAGGATGCCACAATCCTAGCTAAAGCCTCTGATTTATCCGGAAGGATATATTTGGCCATGAAGGTGTTAAGATTTCCGGAAAAATTCAGAAGGAAAATGCCGTCCCTACGAGCTTAAAATCACTTGTGTCCATGCTAATTCATGGCGTGAACATAGAAAACA
The DNA here is from genome assembly GCA_016490735.1 of Pachyseris speciosa. Lineage (NCBI taxonomy): Eukaryota > Metazoa > Cnidaria > Anthozoa > Scleractinia > Pachyseridae > Pachyseris > Pachyseris speciosa. The sequence continues at coordinate 788,334 of JAEMWC010000300.1, forward strand.
CTGATGCACAAGAATCACATCCATGTTTGACAGTTTGCCAGGCTATTTTAGTTAGTGCAAAGGCGGTAGAATATTCAAAAAAAGTCTAAAACTGCTCAGAAGCGTCACAACAAGGCAAGACAGCCTCCTCTTCCTTTGAATATTGGCATTACAGTATAAAATATGACCAGGAGCAAGTAACTTGTAGCCAAATTGTATCAGCTGGGAATCTCAGTGTCATATCAAAGAATCGTAGAGTTAGAGAACATGATCGCTGCTTCAGTTAGCAAATGTTTTGCAGATGACGGTGTCGCAGCGCCGGCCTGTTTAAAAGGCGTTTCAACCGTAGGTGATGTGGATAATTTAGATCACAATCTATATTCAACAACGGTATCTTCATCATTCCATGGCACCGGGATAAGAATGTTTCAGTTGCCAAATGTCAGAACCTAAATTTTTGCTCTTGCTTGATATTTTCCCCTATTGTCCTTCTGCTTGTTACATTTGCAATAAAGGACGCCCTTCTCAACATAATAGCGCAGCCTATACCAAGCGGGAATCTGGACAACCAGTCAAGCTGCCCAGTAGGCACTACCATCCTCACAGCAGTTCTCATGGAAAAAGGTGGCCGGTGTATGTATCCCTAAATGGGTAACAATTTCGGAGGTTTTCAGGGCCTGTAGCGAGCTTATCAGATGCAGTTGTAAAGGGATGTGTAGAAGATGCAACTATGCTAAAGCAAATCTTCAATGCACACCTCTGTGCAAATGTAAATGCACTACGAATGATGGGCCTTAGTGCAAGATAGTATCCAGAATGTATGGCCATGCAGTGCGTACCATTTAGTGTAGAGTAAGGACTGGGAACTACATCAGGGAATTAGTATCTAAACTAGCTCTATCAATAACGGACGCGAATATAGCAGTGGTAACTGTAGATAAATCAGTAATGCATTTTTCAAAGTAACTATTATTGCCTTATCACCAGGTAGTCATTGGCACTTAACGAACATAAGTAGAAGCTGAGTGAGGACAGTGTACTAGTCTGATTCAGGTGTTACTGGTATAAAAATTGTGTTTAATGCACGATACCAGAATAATAACATTCCCAACTCTGTTGTTTATATATATATGATTCAATTTCTCTATGGCAATATGACCACCACAGGTATCCCAACCCGTGATTTTAAGCAAAAACATGAATATCCCATAATTCACAAACTAGAGCCGATTGTGTTGGGCACCCCTTCTGATATTGATAGGTAGGTACTAAGGAATGTGTGTGCCAAGTTTGGTACTTTTGTCACTTCTGTCACGATCCAGACAATATTCCGGCTTAAGAGACTTGACTAGCGTACGTACGGTGACCAAAACCAAATTTTCTCGAGCAGATGGGTTACCATATTTTCTTAACCATGGTGCTCCGCTTGGAGGCCCTTCGGGCCGTTGGAGCTCCGCTATAATTACGGTACACTTTGAATATTGATAACTATGACGCACGCTACCAAAGGAAATTGAAATTAATTTCTTTATATTCGAAAACGCTCTGAATGTGCTTTTCTTGGTCGAACAATTCATGCTGAGAGGAGAAGTACTATAGCAGTACTGCTATTATTGTTGTGCTTACCTCGAATTTATGGCGCAAACACTGCTGTTCCGATGAAAGAGTGTATGACTTGCTTCGACACCGTCTAGCCTGAATCATTGAATCATTCCATCACTTTTATCGCTACTACTCTCTATTGCCTTGCCTTCTTTTCATCTCAGTTCTCTGTTTTTTAGTATTTTTTTGCATCTGATATCTTCCTGTAGGATATCACTAAGATCCTCCAAGAACGCGAATACCTCCGCGTTAATACGACCAAAATTCTACGGCCTGACCGAACTATTATCAGCGGGGCTTAAGAACAATTAAATCAGCGTCAAATTCAGTTTTTTTTGTGTGTGTGTGTATGATTGGTCATCACACGCTGCTACTTGTTCTTTCCTTGCCTGATCTCAGTACCTGACCAACAAAAGCTACCAATAAAGCCAAGACAAATGATCGAGTTTGTTCTAAGCGCGCTGCTATTATGTCTCCCATGGTCATGTAGCTACCCCCAAACACAATATTTGAGTGTTATGTTTGTTACAACGTTTTCTTACAGTGGTACTTACCTCGCACTTTCCGGCGAAGAATTCAAATTTGTTGCGAGTTACCGGAATGGCCTCGCCCAGCTTTAAAGCTCCTCGCCTTGAAAAGTGAAAACAAGAAACCGAAACCAATTACGCGCATGTCACAACGTTACACGCCGTAAAAAGTACATTGTGAAGATTAATAATTGAGGCCTTGCCAAGAAAAGCGGCGGCAACTTGCGTTGAAGCTTTTCACCTTGAAAAGTGAAAATTCGGCATCTGCTCTGCAAGAAACTGAAATTGAACCAGTCATTGCCGACAATTTAGCACGTCATACGTTACAAATAGTATATAATGGCCGTGCTGGTTACCAAAGAAAGTAAAATTAGCGGCGTGGCTTCTTAGAATTATTTTTTTCTTTTTCACCAATTTGATCTACACTTTCCGAATGGTTGATTTAATTCTCATTTCACAGCTTACGCTCTAAGGAAGACCTAACACGAAGACACAAGACGTTTGATCGTTCCTTAAAAGTGCATAAATTTGGAGCAAGCCCAGGATTCCAAGAAACGGAAAGCGGTTCAATTTCCATGACGTCATGAGTGTAATATGCACAATGGTTATTCAATATTTGGCCGTAATTTATGGGATAGTAATTAACAAACCACGAGACACAGAAATGGGGTAATAGCCGTTTAACGTTCCTTATGTTCATGAAAAACGTATTCCATTTCTCCGGTAGAAGAGCGCTTATTTTGAATTAATTAGCACATATAGATTGATCATAATTTAGAAAACCCTTCTTATTAGGTGTCTGGTTCCTTAGTTCCATGTCTAGATGTTTGTTTGTTTTTTGTTTGTTTTTGTTTCGTTTTGTTTTGGTTTGGTTTATTTTGTCTTCTTTTACATTCAGATGTAAGATCTTTCAGAGTTAAGCTTTTTCTGAATTCAAAGCTACTGAAAGTAGTATATCCGGCAATTTAATACGACGCCATGCATGCAAATTTAATAATAACCTTACAGGCTTCTCCATCGCGCTATTTAGGCGTTTTATAGTGAACGCTCACAAATAATGGAAACCGGCTATTGAAAACTATAGACATTTTTAAAATAAGACTTAGAAGAACGCGTTACAAACTAAATTGTGTCATTACATTTTCGGAAAATTCAGAACAATTACTTAGATTCAAGCGAAAAATCGCTTATTTTAACAAATAAAATTGCTATATCAGTCGGAATCATTAATTTGAACCGAGGAATGTTTGAAGTTTCAACGGAAAACATTAAAGATTTGGCAGAAAAGTACACTTACATTTTGCACGGAATTTGAAAATCGCGCCTTTATACAGGAGTGAATTTTATTTATTGACTCGGAATCTTAAAATCGTGCTACAATTTAGAAGAAGGAATTCTTATTTTACTCGGAAGCGCAAATTTTCTCAGCACAAATCAATGGTTTCACTTAATGCAGATTTTCCTAAATTTGGAACCGCTTAAAAACCAATTGACCCTTCCGAATTTCGGAAGCCCGTAATAACGCCAAGACGTTTCCGAATTTCGGAAGCCCCTAATATAACACCAAGAGGTTTCCGAATTTCGGAACCCACTAACAACATCAAGACGTTTCCGAATTTCGGAAGCCCTTACCAACACCAAGGCGTTTCCGAATTTCGGAAGCCCTTACCAACACCAAGCCGTTTCCGAATTTCGGAAGCCCCTACCTGCACCAAGATGTTTCCGAATTTCGGAAACCCCTAATAACGCCAAGACGTTTCCGAATTTCGGAAACCCCTAATAACGCCAAGACGTTTCCGAATTTCGGAAGCCCCTACTAACAGCAAGACCTTTCCGAATTTCGGAAACCCCTACCAACACCAAGACGTTTCAGAATTTCCGAACTCACTAACAACGCCAAGATGTTTCCGAATTTCGGAAGCCCCTACCAACACTAAGACCGGTTTCAGAATTTCGGAACCCGGACTATGAGTTCCCAAAATATGTTACAGAGTATTTATCCTCCGGTTATGATCGGAATAAATGGATTTGGTGCTGAAAATATATTTGAAAATAAAATCAAATACCACCGGCTCGAAATTTACTCGAAAGTTGATGTAAACGGGATTCCAGATCCCGAATGAAGGTACACACGAAAAATGTCAAAAGACTGCAGAATTAACGTATTTCGACACCTTCAGCTACCGTATTTATTAACTGCTCACGGAAATCTTTTTTTGGAAATTTTCTTTTGCTAATTGCTAGATTAATTATTCGTCTAATCAACAAGAGCAAAACTTAAATGTTGAAAATTTTTATCCCCGAGCGTTTATAGTAACCTGAACTTACGCCTCATTTCACACAAGCATGATTGTTCGTTGAACTGAAAAGAATACCATGTAAAAATCTAGCCTAGACAACCAAAGTTATAAAAAAGGGAAATTTCACATACAGGCAAATGTTAATACTCACCAGAGGTCGCGCTCTTGTCAAATACTTCAATTTCGGGTTCCGAGTCTGAACTGACAAAGATCGTTCGTTGATCGTTCGACTGTCTTGAGGAGCAGAAGCAGTTTCCTTGATTGGAATACTATGACATAAATTAGTGCAAGAACTCGAACACGTATCATCAAAACTATCGTCTGAAATATTTCAAGCGAAGCAGTGGAGACATCAGGAATGTTTGATGGGCTATTCGACAGTTCCATTTCGAACAACGACACGAACACCCGCATCTCATTGCGTCGGTAACACCTTTTAGATTAAATTTGTGGGCAAAGAATACGTTATTGTTCACTTTATCGGAAATGAAAGATTAGAAGCCGGCTTCCAAGCATAGTTCTGTCACCTTGAACGGCTCTGGGAAGAATTTTTTTCCTCACACCACAAGTCGAACATATATCTACCAGCTACGGGACAGGCAAGGGACGTTATATACTCTATAACCTTGCTGTATCACTGACGGTACCAACTATCAACTTGCATTAGGTTAGTGTAATTTTTGAAATGACCGCGTTGATTGCAACTTGACAATAACAAAACCGACCACTGAATCTAGATCAAAGGGATGAGCTGTGTTTGTTGCAACTGACAACTACAACCCAGTAGATTTCGAAACCAGATTTTTATCTGGAAACTTTGAAGCGCCAGCGCCCCTCATTTTAAGTCTGGTTTGTCATCTGCTACAGAAAAAATCTACGCAAAAAAATCAGTTGAACAAAGAATTCTGTTTCTTTGCCGCTTTTTCACACCTCTTCTAAACAAATATGAACCGTGAGAACATGTAAATGCTAAGAAAATAGTCACGTAGCTCACTGTCATCTTGGAATAAGTGAGATCAGCACATAAGAGCTCTGTTAGTTAATCACTAGCTTTGCTTTAGTAATCAGTGTTTCAGTTCCTGATAGCAACATCGTCCCAAGCAGCGAAGTTGTGGTTCATTACAGGTTGTTGACGGTAAAGCGAAGATTGTCGGAAATGGTCTTGCTTTGGAAAGTTCGAAAGGACTAGAATATTGATGTTTACTGGATGTAAGCGCGCCGTCGGCCCATAAAAAAGGAAAGGATAATCCAGGTAGGAAACTTTCTCTTCAGTGGTTGCATGGAACGTAAAATGCCTTGTTTCGCCTTTATTCAGACAATCGTCTAGATTGTTCGGCCATCGCTTTCCTAAAACTTCAACTTCAACTTTATTTTACACTGTTTAAATGACCTCAAAGTGCCTATTAAACCACTTGAAAATGCAAACAGATTTTACAGAAGCCGTTGGCGGTGTTTGTATATTAATGTGATATATGTTAGTCAGTTCTCGTTTGATGCAAGTGTTGCCAATTTTTTAGGAAATGGGATGCTAGCAGGCTTGAACGTGAGGAGGAACAGCATCTTCGTTGGGCAAACAGGAAGGAGAAAAAGTAAATTTGTTGCAAATCTCAGAGAGAAAGCTGGTTCGCCCGAAGGCGCTCAGTAACAGGCTGTCTTTTGTTTTCATTGAAATACAATATATGTGTTATCATCAATAGTTATGAAACTAGTAAATACTTTTTCGTTAGATCTTGTTCTAAATTTCATTTTATGTTGTAACGTGTTTAATTCTAACAGTAATGAAACGCGTTTCTTTTACTGGTTTGTAAAGACTGTGCTAATCCTAGAACAAGTGTTGAGAGGACCCGCAATTCGGACTACCTTTCGAGTTGGATAGAACAGATTGTTTTTCCTAGCCGAAGATCTCCGATGATCGCTTTTATTTTTTCCAAGCTAGACAAGTGTTGAAGGGGTCCGAAATTCGGAAAAACCTCTCAAGTTAAATAATAATGGTAATTTGTTTTTCCTCGGATAACTGTTGAAGGGGTACGAAATTCGGAATACCTATCAAGTTAAACCGCAGTAATGATCGTTTTTCCTCGGAGAAGTGTTGAGGGAGTCCGAAATTCGGAATACCTCTCACAGTTAAATAGTAATGACCGTTTTTCCTCGGATATATAAGTGTTGAGGGGCTCCGAAATTCGGAATACCTCTCAAGTTAAATAGTCATGACTGTTTTTCCTCGAATAAGTGTTGAGGGGCTCCGAAATTCGGAATATCTCTCAAGTTAAATAGTAATGACCGTTTTTCCTCGGATAAGTGTTGACGGGCTCCGAAATTCGGAATACCTCTCAAGTTAAATAGTAATGACCGTTTTTCCTCGGATAAGTGTTGAGGGGCTCCGAAATTCGGAATTTCTAATTTGCAAAAAGTAAAATGTATTCTTGTCATTAGGCTTGCTCAAAATGGAATAAATAGTGCGATTTTGACGGAATTGTCATATTTTAAATCGCGCCTCCTATGAACTTGACGGAAACCAAATTTTCCTCCGATGAAATGCCCTACTTCGCACCGATTGGCAAAATTCTTCAGTGCGTTGTTGTTATCATGCACGGAATTTCTCTAAAATGTAATACCACAAATTAGTTTGGAACGCGTTGAAGACGATAGAAAGTTTTACTAACAATTAATTTATCCATAAAGCTCCCCAACAAAACATTGTTTTACTGAGATTGTACTAATCTCGCGTTTGTAGCACGCATTCAAAGTTTTGCTGAAAAGGGTGTGGCCTCACTCAATCCTACACGCTTTGGAAAATGAAAGTCTGCAAGACGGCGTAACTAGCCGATCATATTTTACAACGTTATACACCACAAATGCCTATACACTTTGACTATTACTATTTATGGCGTTACCAAGGGAAACTGAAATGGATTTGAACGACACGGTTTCTCATTGGTACAACTTGTAACAAAACGTAGAATTGGCCATTTCCAAGTTGCTTTCAACATCGTTATGAAAGCGAGGCGCTGTGCACAAATGAGGTTGTTTTCACCGCGCTACCGAAGTTTCTCGAAAAAGTTATTCGAAAGCTGTTTGCCACCCAATCCTCCAAGTAACAGATTATAAATACGGAACTTTCCTTATAGTCTAAGAAACTGATCTCTTTCCCGTTTTGGCTAAGAGCGCATCGAAGAGAATGATACGACTTATTTGAACAAGAAACATTATTTTTACTGAGATTGTACTTATCTCGCGCTTTTAGCATGTATTCAGTTTTTTGCTCTAAAAGGGTACGGCTTCACTCAATCCTAATCGATTTGGAAAGTGAAAATCTGCAAGAAACCGTAACCAGCCGATCGTACATTATATTATGCACCATAAACGACGGTCTTTTCATATTAGTAGCTATAACGTTACCAAAGGAAATTGAAATTGAATTGAACGGCATGGTCACTGGTACAAACTGTAACAAAAAGTAGCCATGATAGGCTATTGCTTTTCAATTGGACTTCTTTATGAAAACAAGCCATTGTGCACACTCTTCCTTGTATGAAAATAAGCTTGTTTTCATCCTGCTATTGAATCTTTTCCAATCAAAACATTAGCACTTAAATGGAATGGGCCACTGAATACGTCCTTTTCTACGAACTTACTCGAATGCTGTGTTGTTTGCCGCCCATTCTTAAAAGTGAAAGGTTACAAAAACGGAACATTACTTAAGGAGGCTCCCTAGAGTTTTTAGACCGAGCGCAAGCTGGGCACTAGCATGGCGCGAGATTTAAAATCCACGCGACGTTCACGCAAAAAATATAAACAAACATGGCTTCCCTGTTTAGAAACATCGTCCGGATAAACTTCATAAAATTGTTGAAAGTTCGAAATGCAAGTTGTTTTGTTAGCATAGACCGCTGTTTTGGTAAAAGAGAAAATGTAACAAGAGTTGCCGGTTTATATTCGACAGAAAGTATCGATCGTCGAAATCGTGAATCCTATCGTAAACATCAGAGAAAGTTTCCGTACATGTACTCAGTGTTTGGATTAGTGAATTTGGCTGCGGCTAACTCGAACGATAAAGAAGGAGGAAATTCACCGTCTTCATCACTTGTCGGTCAGAGCCTTTCTCCTTCTCCTTCTCACCACGTAAAGCGTAGCGCGAATGGGCGCTTCACGAAATCCGGGACGAAAGGAACTCCAAAACAACTGGACCACATGAGACGTGGATATCAAAACTATATCGCTAAAAGGAAACTGGAGTTTGAAAACTGTATTGACGAAAACGAACCACCCTCTAAACGTGAAACAAGGAGTACTCAGGTATGGGAGCTTTAGAATTTTATCACTACAAAGAGGTGCAATTATGGGAACCATCCATTTTTTGTGCTTGTATAACAGGCTGCCACCGAACGAGAAGAAGCTATTCCCCGTGGAACTCGTTTCATTGACCTCGGTACATTTCGGGAAAGCCTCCAAAGCTGCACTCACTGCCAATCAGGTAAATGTAATCCACCATTTTTTTCCCTGAACTATCAGGAAGAGACTGAGCTGGAATGGACTTTTCTATTTGCTCCACGGAATGTATACCTACTTTCTTGTATGCCCTTTTGAATCGACACATTATAAACCCACAAGTTATTGTGGGTTTACAGTGTATATTGTAAGCCCACAACCTGTACATATATCATTCCTTAATCGTTTACAATCAAACTCTGCTCATTTTTGCTAGACTGCTTGCTTGTGAAAAAAAGTTGATAGTATGAAAGTACTGCATGCAAACAATTGAAGGGCTGAGGGCATAAACTGCCTATGTGTAGTTTTAGGTGTTTTTTTTTGCATACGTTATTTCTCGAAAACGAAAAAGAAATCGGTGAAAAAAAATACGGGACAATGTTTTTGAATCAAAATGCAGTTCACATGCAAAAATTTGGACAAATCCAAGCGAACTAAAAAAACGGCCGAAAATTACACATAGTCAGTTTATGCTCTCAGCCCTTCAATTAAGACATGGGGTTGTGCAAAAATGTGAAATCTTTTATTTATTTACATTTTTGATAAAAAAAAAAAAATTTAAATACATGAGCAAATTACAAGGTCACTGTCATTTTAAAAATACACTTTTCCTGCCACAATACACCAAATATCCTAAATATGCTTTATTTACACAAAGATTTTTTCATTTCACTTGTATTATTCTAGGTCCACTTTCATTTTACAATGTGACTGATGAAGTACGACATGGGCTAGCCAGCACATTTGTGATAAAATGTCCATTCTGTGGTGAAAACAACCAAGTAAAAACTTCTGGACAACACCGAAGTGGACAACGTGGTCCACCTGCTTTTGACATAAACACACGTGTGGTACTTGGCTGTCTTCATGCTGGCATTGGCCAAACCCATATAAACAATGTGCTCTCCACTTTAAATGCCCCAACTTTAAATTCTGTCACTTTTAAACTGAGGGAAAGAGAGGTAGGGAAAGCTGTAGAGGGTATTGCAAAAAGTAGCTGTCAAAATTGTTTAACAATGGAGAAAAAGGAAGCCCTACAAAATGGAGTTAAGGTTGATGAAGGTAATCTCATTCCAGTACCCTGTTCCTTTGACATGGGATGGCAGAGACGTGGAAAGGGACACAACTCACGCACTGGACAAGCAGCAGTTATGAGCTTGTCTTCTAGTAAAATATTGGACTACACAACAAAGACAAAGACTTGTAGATTTTGTGATTGGGCAAAATCCACAGGAAAGCAACCTAAAGCCCATGACTGCCGAAAAAATCATGAGGCCTCATCAAAAGCAATGGAACCTGCTGCAGCAGTTGAATTGTTTAACAGAGCTCCAACCCAAGGTGTAAAGTATTCAATTTACACCGGTGATGATGACTCCACAACAGAAGCACACATTCGTCAAAAAGTTGCCTATGGGGTTGAAAAATTCAGTGACATTATACACATGAAAAGATCCCTTACTACACGTTTATACAATCTCAGTCAAAATGCCAAATTTGACAATTGTTCCCCCCTGTCTCAAAAAGTGATCAATCATTTAGTGAAGTGCTTTTCATATGCTATTGCCCAAAATAAGGGTAATTCAAAAGGAATTCAGGCTGCACTTAAGTGCATCATTCCGCATGCATTTGGAGACCACTGTAACTGTGCAGCTAGTTGGTGTGGATTTAAAACTGACCCAGTATCCTACAAGCATAAAGACCTGCCCTATGGAAAAGACCTGCATGGGGAAAATTTACAGTCAGCTTTGAACAACATCTTCAAAGATTACTGCACTGATGCTGTAGCAGAGAAGCTTGCGCCTATGACAAACTCCCAACGGAATGAGACTCTGAACAGTGTTATAGGATCCAAAAATCCAAAAATAAGATTTTACGGTGGCAGCGATAGTAATGATTTCCGTGTAGCCTGTGGAGTTGCTCAGACGAATTTACGATACAATTACATAAGCAGAACCCTTGAAGCACTCAACATAGAGCCTGGCAACTTTTGCTCGAAATATGGGCAAAAAATGACTAATCAAGTTATTACGGATAAAATCCGAAAATCCTCTTTGGCTTTTAAACGGGTAAGAGCTAACAGCCATAGGCAAAACTGTTCACAAACAGCACGAAAAGAGGCAAGAGAAGGGAAAACATACGAAACAGCAATTGGATTGAACCTTGATCTAAACATCTCAACAGTCACTTCAAGTACACTGAAAGAAATCGAAAGCATCGTTCCTGAATATACTGCACGACCACTGGCAAAGCAATTCAAATATGAAGAAAACAAAGTTTACAACTTCCTAATTTTTGACACCGAAACAAATACTACTGGAAAATCTGCTGAACTCTGTCAACTCTCTGTTACTGATCAATCTGGCACGCATCAATTCTCAACTTATATCTTACCCATGCAAGACATCGATTATTTCGCTTCTAAAGTAAATAAACTTAAAATATTCAAAATAAATAGCGAACGAAGACTTTTCAAAGATAACAACCAAGTTTCTACCGTACCCTTGAAGGAAGCTGTGTCGAACTTTTTATCCTTTATTTCACAGTCTGTGGACAGAGCCAAGTCCCAAACAAACAAAAACGTCGTAACGGTCCTCCTTGGTCACAACTCTTCAACCTTTGACACTCCTGTACTTTTAAGAAATTCTGGTACTGATTTCATTGAAAGATTGCAGAAGATGGACATTTGTTTTGCTGATTCTCTTACGTTGTTCAAAACACTGATCAGAAAAAAACTACCATGTTTGCAAAATTCCGATGGCACGTTTCCAAAAACCAACCAATCCTCGCTGTACAGCTTCTTATTTGCCAAATCCTTCGAAGCACACGATGCACTTGAAGATGTTCTTGCACTGAGAAAGATAATTTTTGAATCACGACTTGAACTTCCTTTGAAAACAATAATCGAGACCTCTGGTGTTGTAAGTACATCCCACGCTGCTGAGGACGTGAAGTATCTTGATCACCGCCATCTTTTGATCCAATCGTTTAAACACAATCTCCATCATCAACAATATCTAAAGAAAAACATGGTTGAAAAAATAGCCGGTAGTGGGCTGGCATTTGACGATCTGAAAATGGTGCACAGCAAGTACGGGAAAGAAGGACTGATTGCGATCCTGTCCAAACCACCGACTTCATCTTCATCGGCATCGCCACGAGTAACGAACACGCCACGAATTTTGGCTACAATAGTTAAGTACTTCGAAGAAAAGATCCAGCACTAGGTAGGAAACTCAATCTTTCACTCTTCCCGTTTGATAACTGGCGAAATTACGGAAATAGCTATAAAAACGCTCTTGATGATTCAACATTTACTTGAATTTACACGTGCTTTAAGCTGCTTGTAAGCATGCGCACGCGAGGACTCGCGCGTAAAGCCTGAACCGCGCGTGTTTTTCTGATTTTTGTGACGTCAAGCGTGATCAAATCTGAAAATTAAATGCTAATTTTCTCGCGTTCCCTTCGGTAATTTTTTTTTAAAATTGGCTCAGTTCTAACTACATACAGTTCCTATCAAATACCCTATTTTTGTTAAAATCTGTCAGAGCTAATCAAACATATTTCGAAAAATGACAAATTACAGAATATTGGCAAAACCGTCTGAACGACCTTGACTTTTTAACAATTCAAAATGTCGGAAAATATTATTTCCATAATGTGGCAAAGAATAAAAACATTTCACCGAAGGAAAGTATAAATATTAAGGAATTTAGGCTGAAAACAGGAATATATCTTCCTGTCAATAGATTTGATGTTGCCATGGTAACGTCATTAATACAAAAATTGACACCCAAAAAATAAACCTTATTATATCAGAACCCATACTGGTAAATCTCTACAGGGAAAACTTTAAGAGAAATTTGCTAGGTTTACTTTTGTAACTTGCGTTCTATAGGGACGGTATTCGTAAATACTCTAGGGAGCCACCTTAAAGCCTAAGAAACTGATACTTTTTTCAGTTTTTGGGTAACAACGATTCAAAGAGACTAGCCTGATGAGACTCATTTGAACATACCCTGTTCCCTTGCCAGCCGGTGTTATATATTAACTTTTCTGAAAACAGCGCTGAAGAATTTCACCAGCTTCCGGATGAATTCTGATTTGTTCTTTATTCGGGAAGAACTCGAGTTTCCACTTTCATGAAATGAAGCGAAGTATTTAGTATAATACGCTGTATTTTCGTTATGAATAGCAATGAACAGTCCCTGTACTAAAATATACTAGGCATTTGAGTTTTCAAACGTCTAATTCATATATATATATATTTTTGTTTTTGTTTTTGTTTTTGTTTTTGTTTTGTTGTTGTTGTTGTTGTTGTTGTTTTTTTGCAGTTTTGATTTAAATACCATAAATTTTAGACGTTTTAGTTTTCAAATGAATTATATGGCTTGGTCCTTAAACTTAGGTTTTGTCTGGAGTCATGCTGAACTTCTGAAAAATTGAATTCAAATATCTACCACTTACTGTTAGAGTTACTGATAAAACACCCTCGATCGTGACAGTACAGCCGGTGATGAATTACGATTAAAACCGAACGCATTGAAATTGACCCAAAGTCGGCAAAAGAAAAGCCGCGAGGGACTAAGCTGATATTAACGTTTTTAATAAAGTATCTGCTCCTGAAGCAGTGATAAAAAATATACGTCTTTTTTTAATGAAAAATGTTATACATAGGAAAAAGTAGAGTTTTGTCATCACAACCTGTTAACAGAGACTGAACACTTAAGTTTCAAAAACATTTTGTTTTAATTACGATTTTTCCGGTTTAATTTTTGTTTCAATTTTAATTTTAAATCAAAGGATTTCATGTTAAGCGTTCAAACGTTTAAATTTTTAAGCGACTCCCATGATCAATGTTCCTGAAGACATCTGGTTGACGGAGATTCGAACAGCCAAACGTTTCCTGGTAGTGAACTATACCTGCTTCTCTCCAATAGTGTCGTCTGTATACAAAGTAAAGCCGATTGCATCTCCAAGGTACGTCAAGACATCGTGAGCAGAAACTCACAAAGTGCCCGAGTTGGCCACAAAACAGCATTGAGAGACAAGCCATTGCCCCATCAGTTAAATACACTCGGTAAAGTCAGTATTCGCTTTACAAAATTGCTCTACTCGATTGGATAAATCTATACTTCTCCCTATGTAAGTGGGATACTTCTATCAGTATTTTTTTTCTCCAGGTACTAAAATATTTAAAGAAGCATCGATCATTGGGTTTCAGGATAGGGAAAAAAGCTTCGATCTTACAATGGATGCTTTTAGTAATCGTGTTATTCATTCGTATTTCAAAGTAAGGCCAATCACTGATGCACCTTGAGAATGAAAGCTTTCGGTTACGTTGCTGCTGTTTTATGATGTTTTTCTTCTTCTTTTTTTGTTTTGTTTTGTTGTTGTTGTTGTTCTTGTTTTGTTGTTTATTTCTCTCTTTTTCTTTTCATTTTCGTTGTGATCTACCGGCTGCGATCCAAAGGAGTATATGTCAGTAGTGAAGTATCCTCTGAGGTCAGTTTTTTTCTTGAAAATCAATTCCTTTTCCCTTGTTTCAGGAAATTGCTGCTAGCTTTCCTAAGAGAGGAGAGAAATATTATCTTGATAAGAAGCTCATATATTTGGCAGTGAAACCGGTTATTTTGAAATGATTATATCAAATGAACGTTGGGAGTAGGTCACAACTGCGAGGATCATTCTTCATTTGATTTCATTTCCGCAGTTCATATATGATTCATTTCATATATCATTCACATTCATTTCTTTCACGGGAACATATGAACCCACAATTGACCTGCTCCCAACGTCAGTGGTTTCATAGCTCAGTTGGTTAGAGCATCGCACCGGTAATCGCGAGGTCACGGGTTCAAACCCCGTTGAAGTGCTGAATTTTTTTTTCAGGATTCTTTTCGCAATTGCATAAATTGTGTTCACAACTGCGAGGATCATTCTTCATTTGAAAAACAATTATAATAATAAACGTAACTTTAATCTTGTAGGAAAAGATGTTTGTCAATAACTCCAGTTAGGTTCCTTATCAAGCATGTCTGATACCCAATCTTCCTGAGGAAATCCAGCACAAGGTGCGAGACATCACCTACGATTTTGTTGTACCTCTCAACTTGCTAGTAGCTGTCATGGCTCTTGTTTGCTACGTCCCCGTGGTCTGTGCTGTGGCAGGAACCAAATCCCTTCAACAACTGTCATCTCTAATCTTATTTTCACAGTATTCCTTCTTGAGGTTTCTTGAGGTGGTATTGCACAAACACATGTGCCCCGATCAAGCAAGCGACGAAATATCTGCACTGGCTACTCTTTGTCTGTTAGCAACTCTAAGCAGCCTTACCACCATGAGCGGAGATCGCATCTTGGCAGTGAAGAAACCTTGGTTTTATCGTACTCACGTGACTAAAACCAGAGCAATAACAATGATATGTATTTCAAGGTTGCTAAGCACGGTCATAACACTTACAGTGTACTCATCAAGAAAGTTCCAAGGTCGTTTTCTACCAGTTGGCGTTTTTGCCTCTCTATTGTTTTATCTTATTTTGTTTCTCAGTGATTACTTTGTCATATCTTGGTATATTCTGTACGAAAGCACCAACAGATCAAGTAGTCAACATACGAGCCCTACTGGAGGGGAAAAACGCAAGGCCAACACCGTCGGGTTGATTGAATTGGTATTGTTAGTAGCATTCTTGCCTGCTCTTCTCCTCCCTTTAGTTTTAAACGCAAAAGGAATATCATTTCTTTCTTTTAGGCCATTTTCTGCTCTCTTTCTCCAGGTTAATGGATTTTTGAATCCTCTACTGAACTTTGGTCGCAGTAAAGAAATGCGAAAAGCACTGAGAAAATTATTGAGATGTTGCCAGCAAGTGCAACAGCAGCAACAACAACAACAACAACAACCACAACACAGTTGCAACTACTCCGCAACGGTAACAACCACATTACCCATAACACAAAGTGTACCTCAAAAATACTGATATTAATGATAATCTCCAACATGATTTCTTTTGAACTCTTCCTTGCTCTTGCTTAAAAGCAAGCTCAAAATAAAGAAGCACAATACAAAATGCAATGAGTCTGTAAAATGCTTCAACCTAAAGCTTATTTCTACTAGTTTTATTGTACTCTTGCTTTCTGCTTTGCATTTTCTACTCTGCCTGTTTGCTATACCCATAGTTAATAGAGGGAAATGGTTATGAAGCCCGGAAAACATTAAGGGAGCAAAACAAAGAGGCCAAGATTTATGTTGGAGGATCCATGACCGTGCACATTGTTTTGAACTCAAGTACTATGCATTAATTACATAATCGCAATGTTTCTTAATAAGAACCTATATTATTATTATTACTATTATTATTATTATTATTATTATTATTCATTATTATTCTATTTGTCAGTTGCATGAACACGCGTAACCACCTATTGGTATTTGTGCACGGTCAAATCCCAAAATAGCAAACAAAAACATATAACAAAGAACTTTGCTATAACCTAATTCGTACTTAAAAAAGTGCACATATCATACTGATACTTTCATTTGAGCTACTCCGTGCACTACTACTATCTCATGTTTGCCGTTGTTTGTGTGCATGTGCAAAAATAAACCAAAAACAAAACAAGTGATATAAGACTAAACAAGTGTCAGAAAAGTGAGCTCACTCCCACACTTTGCAAATTTATAATGATCAATTTAGTTATTTGTTTGATAAAAAACATTTTTTACAATAACTGTCAAAATTCTCGCATGCTGATTGGCTAATTGGTATCGTCAATAAGAGTACAGACAGATGAAATTTTAATTTATGCGAAAATCAGGACTTTAATATTGTTTTGAACTTTAGTTTTGTTTATGACACCCGCCCTGATGAGGAAAAAGAGCTAGAATTGTCATATGCTGAACTCGTGTCTTATGTAGAAGCTCCTAAAAATGAAGCAACTGAAAGAAAAACGACCTTGTTTCCGAATTAAGCGAAGTTGACTTTCAAGAAATTGTCTCAAACGCTGAGTCCAAAGGCTCTAATCGAAACATAAGTTGAAGTGGTTTGTGAAGATATTTTTCCAGTAGACACACGATAATAATTCTAACACTCCAGTTTCTCAAATCAAATGAAGAATGTACCTCGCAGTTGTGTTTTGATTTCACTTCCGCGTTCATATACGATTTATTTCATGTACATCATTCACAGTCCAGTTTCTATCGAAAAACCTTTTTAGCACAATTGCTAGTAATTTCGCAATCTGATTGGCTAATTTGCCGTTGTCGATAACAGTCTACACAACGTTACTCGTGTCAACGCGTCGTGCAATGCCTTTTTTTCAGCTCGCGCTCTGAAATTAACATTTTCTTTGACGTGGATATTATATTGTGATTAAAAAAAAAAAACAAATAGAATGTGGTTTAGCGTTGTCTGAACAACTCTTATATTACCGACAACGATATTCGTCATCACAGTGATCAAAATTTGCTGTGGACTCACAACATTTTGACCACTGTGGTGACGAATATCGTGGTCGATTTAACAAATAAAAAAGCATTAACCATGCTTTGTTCTGTTATAAGGCACGCAAGGAAGTGACGAGAGCACGAAAGAAGTAGGAAGAAGCACGAGCCGTAGGTGAGTGTTTTCAACTACTTCTTGAGTGCTCTCGTCACTTCCTTGAGTGAGTGCCTTATAACAGAACAAAGCACGGTTAAGAATTTTTTATCTGTTTTATAATTATAGTTTTCCCACATTTGTGGCTAAATTCTTTTCATTTTGTGAGAAAACTGAGCAAATGTCATTCCCAGCTTGCGCACGCGGAATGGCGCCAGTGACCGTACATGTTGCGTCAACAATGTGCTTTGTTGTAAACGTTGTTTTCAACGGGAGGCTAAAACCGTTCAGTTAAACAAGCAGCTCTTGGATTCTATGGTATGACTATCGAGAATCGAGAAGTTTATGTTTTGAATTGAGAAAAATGCCAGATTGGTGATGATTCATAAACTGCACGCGCAGAAAAATGGCGTCATCTGCATGCTTTGTACTCTCATAAAGGTGATGTTACACGAGCCGACTTTGAACGCCGATTATTAACGCAACATTGTTGCCCGAATTTTGCTGGAGTTGGTGCGTGTAACATCCCCTCTGTCGACTTTTAATGGGACATCGTCTCCGAGCAGCGAACAATGTTGCGTTAAAAATCGTCTCGTGTAACATGCCGTTGCCGAGCGTTGCCGCAACAAAGTTGCGTTAAAAGTTGTCTCGTGTAACATGGATTAAAAATCGGCATTAAAAATCGGCCTTACAAATCGACTCCTGTAATGTTACACGAGCCAATTTGTAACGCCGACTTTTAATCCATGTTATAAAAGACAACTTTTAACGCAACTTTGTTACAGCAACGCTCGGCAACGTCATGTTACGCGAGACGATTTTTAACGCAACATTGTTCGCTGCTCGGGGACGATGTTGCGTTAAAAGTTGACGGTAGTGATGCTACATGCACCAACTCCTACAAAATTCGGGCAGCAATGTTGCAGGTTTTGAATCGCTTTCAAAAACCTGCAACATGTTGCCGCAACAAAATGTTACGTTAAAAATCGTCGTGTGTGCCATGTTACACGAGACAACTTTTAACGCAATGTTGCGTTAAAAATCGGCTCGTGTAACATCACCTTAAGGCACGAATTCCACATCACCTTGAAACAGAAAGAAAAAAACTTGCCACAAATATATTGGATACCAAAACTTCACAAGACACCATACAAAGCAAGATTTATTGCAGGTTCGAGTTCATGCACCACTACTAAGATCTCCAAATTAATTACCGAATGCCTTAAACTAGTCAAGAGTCACTGTACTTCGTACTGCAAGACTATTTTGGAAAGAACTGGTGTTAACTGTATGTGGATTATAAACAATTCGTTGGACATAATTCGCACATTGGAGGAAAAACAACTTCCGCTCAATGAGATGAGTACTTGGGACTTTTCCACTCTATATACTAGCCTTCCACACGCCAAACTTAAACATCAACTTCATGATCTGCTCGAAAGAGTTTTTCACACGAGAGGAAAAAGTTTCATAGCAACCAATAATTTCCACACTTTCTGGGCTAATGATAGGAAGTCTACGAAATACACTTAGTTCTCATGTAGGGAACTGTGCTTCGCTATCGACTTTCTTATCGACAACATCTACGTTCGCTTTGGAAACTTAGTTTTTCGACAAGTTATTGGAATACCAATGGGCACTAACAGCGCACCTTTGCTAGCTGATCTGTTCCTTCACACCTTTGATTATGATTTCATGCTTAGAACATTGAAACAAGATAAAACCATAGCCGTCCAATTTAGCAACACCTTTCGATACATTGATGATTTATTCAGCGTCAACAATGAGAATTTCGGAAATTACATCAGCGCTATTTACGCGTCGGAACTGGAACTAAAGGACACTACCTTGACATCAAATGAAGTTTGTTATCTAGACACAAGAATTAGGAATGGTGATAACAACACTCCTTTTCATCTCAGTGTCTACGATAAGAGGGATGACTTCTCATTTCGGATTGTCAATTTTCCTCACATGGACAGCAACATTCCCGCCAATCCGGCCTATGGTGTTTTCATATCTCAATTAGTGAGATATGCTAGACTTTGCACATCGAAACTGGATTTTATTGATAGACTTCACCGACTTTCATCACATCTCCTTCACCAAGGCTTCAAATCTACGCTGCTTCGTAAATCGTTAACTAAATTCTTGAAACGCCACGGTGCTATCGTTGAGAAGTATGGTGCTACACTACAGGAGATGAGATTAGCAATCCAGAGATGAGATTATATCCTTTATATTATCCTGACGCCCAAATTTGAGATCCTTGTTGCTTCCATTCATTACATTTTTATGCAAATGTGCGCGCGCAATTTTCCTAAAGTTGTGCGCGCGCTTGCTTATTTAGTTTACGTGTGCTTAGTTCGTTGTTTGGTTTACGTGTGCATAGTTCGTTATTTAACGTACTCCTATTATTTTACGTTGTTTTCCTTGCTAACACGTGTTGTCAATAACTGTGCTCACAGTGTGGGTGGTTCCTCCTAAAATGTTCTGCAATTGGTATAGGATTTGATGGAGCCGAAACCAATTGTGGAATTGCACACATTTTAGGTATCCTACTGATGAACAGTTATTACACGCAGATATTTTTAGAAGCAACAATTGTTTGCGGTCTGTCACCTTTGAATCGCTTTCAATGAAAAGATGCGCGAGCTATATTATAAAAGAGTATAGACAACGCTAAACCACATTCGATTTGTTAATTTACTAGACTTCTTGTTTTAACAAAAGTTTCGCCAGAAATAAAAACCTCCTCGTAAGCTGTTCTTTAAACATCAGCGTACTTTCTGTTAATTTTCCCGCCTGGTGCTCTGAACATGAACTAAACAAAAAACTTGGTCAGAATGACTGAGTAAACAGCCAGACGAAAGTCTTCGACGCTTTTCGGACAAGGCACGGACTTAAACATAAACGTTTTACATCTCTGCAAGGCTTTTCAGACCGTATGTTGAATTTGATTCAACTTTCTGCAGCAAGTGAAGATTTTAGTTTATGCGAGGCATAGACCTTACGTCAAACTGTCAACTTTTTAGCCAACGAAAGTTGCTTAGCCGGCTGTTGTAAATAACCAATCAGAAAGCGAGAACAGCTATTGACAATGTTCGCCTAAGTTTGGATAAAATTTATCTACTTCGTATGTTTGCGGTTGTTTACGGTGCCTTTTCTTTTCATTTAAACCCGGCATTTGACCATATTGGGGTTTGTCATTGTAAAAAAGAAATTGAAGTAAGGTTGCTGTGGAAACCACTCCTCTTTGGCTATTCAGGTGCCTGATCCTCTTGCTGGGGAACCGGATTACTAAACGACAATGTGAAACTGTGGGTGCGTGAGGGCAGACCGCAACGCCCAGAACGTAAGGATCGTATGTGGCCCGAGGTCATTTGTGGTCCCGGAATCATTCACGGACCCTTACAGCATCTCAGAGCAGTTTTCATAGAGTGACCAAAGTAACTACTCTAGCCAATCACAAGAGACGTAACGCAATGCACCAATCAGAAATCCAAGCAAAACCACGTGTCCAAAATCGGAAAAGTGTTCGGAAGCAGTTTTGCTTCTCATTGGTTGAGAAAGTGGCGCGATTTGTGCTAACCAATCCCATTTCTCGGTTAAAATTACAAAAATTTCTGTAAGTTTTAGTGGAATGCCCTCCGGAGATAGTTTACGATAAACATAAATAAGGCTGTGATCACTAATGCCAACATGCAGAACTCCTGAACAGACTACCCTGTTAATACAGTTTGTAAATATTACATCAATTAAAGACGACGATGATTCAGTAATACGAGTTGGTTCTGTTATAAGTTGCTGTAGCCCATATATATCAGAAATTTCGCAAAGTAAGCTGTATTGGAGTCGAACTGGGCAGAGGCCAGATTGCAATCCAGGTCACCCATCAGATAGTATTCAAGGCCGAGAGAGTCTAATTTTCCGATAAGAGTCAGAGTGCGAGAAACGTTCCACCGAAGAGCAGGGAGGCCTATACCAAGTTACCACGAGAAATGGCTTAGAGCATGGTTTTTGAATTTCTAAACATAGATTCTCAAGATCATTCAAGTTCAAGTCACGGCGTATTACAAAGTTAACAGAAGTTTTAATATAAAAGCATACACCGCCACCATTTCTGTTTCTGTCCTTACGAGTAATATCGTAACCAGGGATGTATAGCCCACAGTTTTTG
>JAEMWC010000300.1:815000-891968 GCA_016490735.1 Pachyseris speciosa
TGCAGCATATTGGATGATGCCATCAATAACTCGTATATTTTCGTCGATGAACCGTCCTTTAATAAGAACTGTCTGATCGTTGTTTATAAGCTTTGGAAGCAAGGACTTAATACGATTTGCAATAGCTTTTGCTGCGATTTTATAATCCGTGTTGAGGAGGGTTATAGGACGCCAAAATTTTTTTTTTTTTTTTTTTTTTTTTACATAAAAAGGCTCTGTGTCGTTTTTTGGAATAAGTTTAATGATTCCACGTCTTTGGGTGATAGATAAGCAGCCCGACTAGTGCACAAAGTTAAGAGCAGAAAGGGTTAAGTTGAAATATCATTCCAAACCAATTGAAATGTTTATTTTGGTAGTCCTACATTTCTCTGCGCAAAAGCTGAGAAACGAGTACAAATAGAAACCACAATACTCCTCCTGCTGCTCCACATACTCAGACTGCAGTTATTACACTTCTTGTAAAATTCATTAATAATTAATAAGACTAACGACCAATCTACGGGTAGTATTTGAGTCACATGTATACCTCTCTAGACCCCAATAAAAATTATTAACTTTCATAAAGGTGTCCTGCTCCGGTAATTAGTATGCATTAACTTTGACACAGATCTCTACTGATTAACATTACAAACACGACAAACACAATCTATTGTTTCATTTCACAAGTAACATAAAATATTCGCGTCCGACCTTTATGGGCTTTAAAACGGCTCGCCTGCGGCTCGCCGTTTTAACTGCCCATAAAGGTCTCCCGCTCATATTTTATGTATTACTTATATGGGACAGACCGCAATCAGAAAATACTTGTATCAATTTTAGAAACTCCGCCCTGAGAAACATATGCAGTAATATTTTCTTTCGATAAGTGGAACGTCACTTACAATTAAAAGTTCACGTACATATTAAGGAGAATTGAAATTTATATAAAACAAAAGCAGTTGTTTATGACGTGAGAGAAACGTTAAGAAAAACATACTAAAGAAAGGTTTCATCTGATCGCAGCTGATCAGTCTTGCATTAGGTGAGATTGTTTTTCCCAGATTATTAGCTTTAGGAAATGGTATAACAGAAACAGTTATCCATAATCTCAACGCATCTTTTTGGCTTAAATACGGTAAATACTATTTCAATCTATTTCCGTGGCCTATTGTGCGACAATAACACTGTTTCGTAACTTTTCATATAGAAGCCAAGCCGTAATTTTGGGACCACGTTCCGTTATTTACTATGCTAAAACTTTATTTACGCCGAATTTTGTCGACGACACGCTTAAAGTTCAACGTTGACTTTTTCTTTACAGAATGTCATGTTTATTGCAGTCATTCAAGGAAAAAGATACCTGCCTATATTTTTCCTTAAAGCATATAGCCGTGAACAGTAAACATAACAAGAAGCAGACAAACATCATATTCCTTTTAACTGAGACCACTGTTTTCGTGGCGTGTTTGACACGTGCAATTAACTGACAGAGGCAATATCCATAAACAACAAGAACTTGTATCAAGAGTATCTAATCCATAAATGGTTTTGTAATCCATTAATCCCAACAGTAATTAGGTAGGTTTTAGCAAGACTTAGTGAAAAAGTCACAATTGTTTCTTTCGTGTATTAATAGGTCCTATAAAACTCATCCATGTCCAAATCACCCGAATCAAGTCGAATCGTTAGCAAGCACAGACGATTCTACTCACAAGAAGTCAGATCGCGGGTTAAAACCGACTCACCGGAAATTAAATCGCAACTTGTGGAGGAAGTCATGTTGTGAAGATAAGAGCAAAGCAACCTCGTTCCCAGAGGGACGGGAAGGAGTGGACCATGGGAACGAGGTTGAGCCAAAGGTGCTGCCAAATGTTGACGAATCGATCAATTCGACTCGAGTCAATCGATTCGTCGAGGAAAGTCGATTCGACTCACCGGAAATCAGGTCGCGACTCGGAGTAAAGAATGACATGAAATAATAATGATGAATGAGTAAAAACAAATTAATATATATATTTAGCCAAGCCTAAAAGCGGAGCTCCAAAAGCATTCTTTTTCTACTGGCATTTACATATAGTGTGCTGGTCATATCACCCATCTGACCTCACTCAAGCTACAGACCCAAGGCTGTAAAAAATAGTATGGAAAGTTGATCTGAGCCAGTGTCACAGTGGATTTGGACCCCCCGCAGATTTGCACCCTCCAGTCCAGATCTGCTTGTGGATCAGATTTGGACCCCCTAGTCCAGAACTGCTAGCAGATATGAATCCCCTTTTACGAATTTGGACCCCCACCCCTCCTAAAAACAAGCATTCAATTCAGTAAGGTAATAAAAATTCCTTTGCAAATTGAGTTTGGAGATGATAAAAAGCAAAAAAAATATATTGAGGTAGGTTTAAAAAAAAGTAATCTTTAATACTTTGTGTAAAAAAGAACCTGCAACGCTAGTTTGCATCTATAAATTTTTAAAACAAAACATTTCTTAACATCTTAGAGCAATACCTAAGGACAGGTCTGTTTCCCCGTTTAACTGTAGGCTACTTAGTTATTGTTTAGAGCCACAAGAAATTGGTGGAGAAGCCTGGTGAATGCTATTTTGAATCAGTATCCGACATCAGACAAATAGTGATTCAGATCATCACTTCATAATGAATGCAATTTCAGTTATCCAAAGCCTCCCATGAGACGGTTGGAAATCAGAAATTGTGTATCCTCTGGATATATGTATGCATCAAAAAAATTTATGAAAGAAAGATACATGGAAATCAATAAAAATATTTAGATGATATGCATTAAGGCCAAGATATTTCTTTTGATCAGTTACTTCTTGACCTTACTATCGCAAAAAACTGCTTGCTGACATTAAGCTCATCAATCAATGCACCTACAGTGTTTTCAAAAAGAAATCCAGCTGCATTTCTGGCCAGCCAAGTGCAAAACTAAGCAACTTGATAATAAAATATTGGGCATTTGGTTGATATCACTATCAAGGTAATTAACAATGTAGTATGAGGATTTAAGGTAATGATTCACCAAAGCAAAAGTGCTGGAAATCCGTGTTAGCAATCTTAACTTGATTTTCTATTTTGCAAGAAAGGTAAGGACTAGTCTCACATCTCTCCATGTACATTTGAAATTGCACAACATACCTCATCAAACATCAAAAATCTCATTACACATTAGTGCCAAATTTCATCCAAACATACCACAAGATTGGTGTGACCAGCTATGAATAAAATTAATTGAAAGACTGCATGCAGGAGAAGGAAGTCCAAAGGATTAATGAGAATGAGACATTAATGAGACATTAATGAGAAAAAGCTTACTTTAAGTTTAGTAATACTTTGTCATGCGAATACATCTAAGTTGATACAAAAAAAGTGCATGACTGGAGAATAATTGGGAGGAAGTAAATTCCCATACAAAGAATATTTTCTAATACAGTAATAGCCCACGTATAAGGACCTGGGTTTTAAGAACCTGTTAAGCTAAAATTTTCATTTTAAGCCCCCTCCACATAAGAAGCTATTAAGGCTAAAATTTTAAGTTAGGTTCTTATCAGTTGGGTTGCTGTAAAAGTGTAAAGGTAGAAACTGCTGAATAAGTTTCTTTGTTATGTTTTGTTAAGGACATATACTGTACCTGCACTGAACTGCCTATAGGCATTTCTCTATGGTACAAATAAATGATTTATACTGTATTATGAGATGATATTTATCATATATATAGTATATTCAGATAAAATTCATATGAAAATTTAAGAACCTATTTTAAGAACCTCGGTAGCCTAAATTTGCTTTCAGTACCATTTATATATATAAGAATCTATTTAGGCTAAATTAGAAAATTCAGCTTCTTATACGTGGGCTATTACTGTACTACACATTCTAAAAACTGAGAGGTGAAATTTAAACGTGGCCCAAAGCTAACCTAATCAAATTAAATTAAATACTTGTCTCTTACAAGTCACCCCTGCTTTGAGATTGACACTAAAAATAAAGAAGTAAAATTGAAATACAATCCAATGCTAACCTAATTAAATTACATACTTGTCACTCACAAGCTACATCTGATTTAAAATTGACACAAATAATGTAATAGATAGGACTTAAAACTGCTTAAAGAAGGTGCATGCATGATGTTCGATGGAACACCATTCCAGTCTGGTATGTAGCGATTATAAAAAGAAAAGCTGAAGGCCATATATATATTTAGCCAGGCCAAGCCTAGAATCGGAGTTGCACACTCTCACCGAGCAACTTCGCATGGCTTTATTTGGGCCAGTTTAATTTGTGTCCAAAAAAATTGAGCAGCAGCAGGGAAAACGAAGAGTTTTCGATAGCAAACGTTTGCAAAAAAAATACAGACATTCGTGAGTCCTAACTACTTTCAGATGAAAGCGTAACGGAATTCAAAGCGGATTAAAAAAAACAAACACTACAAGCGAACAAAGTACGATGCGAGTGTTATGCTGGAAGAAGGAGAAGGTGGAGAAATTAAACAAGACTAGCTTGTAATAATAATAGCTTGTACTGATTGGTCTAGAAAAATCGGTATTTATTTTGACATTAATGCCCGTAGAAAAGCCAATAAAGGGTAAAAACTGATCGTTTAGAGTAGTCAACAGGAATTGACCGCGGTTCAGAAACAACAGAACAACAAACACGAGTATTACAAGAAAACAAAGCAGAATACGAATAAAATTTCTTCGAAGATTCTTGGAGAAGGTGGAGAAATTAGACAAGTAACAAAAATTGCTTAGCAATTTTGACATAAATGTCCGTAGAAAAGACAAAAAAGAGGTCCACACCTGATCGTTTAGAGCAGTCAACAGGAATCGCTGAGGCAGCAATCACTCGCAACGCGACAGAGCTGAATAATAGCGCCATTTCGCAAAAAATGTTTCCTTGGCTGACACAAAACGCTAAAGAGCTGTAATAGTTTTACTGGTAATTACCATGTCTTCCGAAGAACCTTCTTCAATTAAGGATTCTCAGTAGCAAAGCGTCATCCAGTTAACGAAGAAAGCGCTTGCCAAACCACACCAGCATTTCTCTCGCAGACCCGTCCAATATAAAATTTATCAAAGCCAGCCCAGCCTGTCAACCCATTTCCGTGTTTTTAACATCCAAACGCTGATTCTTACCGGTTCAAACAAATTAAGACGACATGTTTATAGACGGCGAAACTTAATATTGTTGTTTACAGGCCGCTTTCGACGAAGATCTCTAAAACGTTTTTCAAATTTTGAGAACTTTATGTCAGATTTTGAGACGTGCACATGCACATGCATTTGATCGGCTTTTTCTTACTCGAGTTTTAATGCTTAATTTTACGAGGACTCATTGTGATTATGTGTTATTAAGATAAGGGCAAAAGTTTCTTAACGCTGTTGAGGTACCAAGGTCGAAAAACAGTCAGCCAAGCCGAGTAAAAACACTCGTTAGCTTGCAAAGAAAACAACGTAACAAAAAAACAAACAATTCAACTACTTCTTTGCGTCCAAAACGAGTACAGATGATTGTTATTTACATCCATTCGAGAGAATTTTGAGAAAAATACAAGTTTCATCCCTGAACAAAAGTAACAACGATTAAACCAAATGTTAAGCTTCTATTTATTTAATTTACCTCACTGTCCTGCGCTGTGTTGTAGAGGTTTCTACCACTTGAAAATACGTAAGCTTCAGTAAAGTAAAAACAAGCATCTGCAAAAATAGCAAACGGTTTGTCCAAAGAAAGAGCTTTTTCCACAGAGTTTGAGCTACTCGTTCCTCCCATTAACACAGGTGAACTGTTAAGTGACCTTTCTTAGTGAGATGCAAGATGCCGCGGTAAAGTGAAAGCCCTTGAAGCGTTCAATTATACTGTTTTCAACCGCACAATCGATCCAAGTTTGAAGCTTTTCTTGAGAAAAATCGCTCTTCCCTTCATCACTTGAAAATTCACGTTCCGGAGTATCTTTTGACAAGTTCTTGATTTTTATGCTTTTTACGTGAATTTAAAGACAAACTTCGATCGAAGATGAAGTTGTTTTGCTCAAAATGAAGAAACCAAGTGAATGTGAAATTACGAGCCGCAGAAAGCGCGCGAAAAATTAAGCCTCGATTTGGTTTGGGTGTCCCACACCTGGCTTGAGCCTGCGATGAAATCGAAAGCAAGTACCTGGTCAGCGGTCAACTTCAAAAAAACAGCTGACCTCGATGAGGTCTCAACTTGAGCCCGCGATATGGTCACGTGACACTAGTCAGCGGATACCTTGTTTTGACAGGTGTCAATTGGCTATAAGATGGATGTCCAGTATCAAAGACTTACGCTGTAAACTAGCTGGTCAGCTGGGCCAGGTGGAGTATGGCCGCCATGTTGGATTATTATGATTATTATTAGGATATTATTAGTTATTGGGCAACTCCACCGTCGTCGTCGTCGTCGTCGTCGTGCGCGCCCACAAGCAATACCGCTAGCCATTTTTACCATGAGAAAAGCAGTTGACGGGTTTCTATAGGTATGGTGCTCCGCTTCGCGGCCCTTCGGGCCGCTGGAGCTCCGTTGCAAAGCCACGTGAGATAATGACATAAAATGATGATGAATGAATGCACATGCACCATCCTCGTTCTTAATGATGAATGAGTAAAAACAAATTGCAAAGCAACGTGAGGTAATGACATGAAATAATGATCAATGAATGCACATGCACCTTCCTCGTTCTTAAAGCGTGTGCACGTAAGTGAAGATTGTGGCTGAGTCATTCATTCGTGAGATAATGACATGAAATAATAATGATCGAATCGACAACCTATTCCACCCTCCCTGTTGCCTTGCAGCGGTACGGTGTCTAAGACTCTCGCGAATCTTTATTTATGAATCGACTTCCCGCCAGACGGTTCGACTGCCTACACAGACGAATCGATCGAATCGAGTCGAATCGACAACGTATTCCCTTCCCGTTGCCTTGCAGTGATATTATGTCTAAGACTCTCTTGAATCGACTTCCGGTCAGACGATTCATCTGCTAACATAGACGAATCGACTCGATTTAGATGTATTGGACAACCCTCATAAAACTCCTGCTGAGTTAAACGTATATCAGAGAATGATTAACACCAGATCGTCTGTAAGAGGAAACCTCTCCATACCTAAGCTATCTTCGGAGACAGGACAAGGTTCCTTTCGATACCGAGGAGTGCATGCGTGGAACTCCTCGTCCGTGGACATTAGAGGGTATAGTCTCGATCAGTTAAAAAAAAAAAACGTCTTTAAAGCTTTTAGGTTTACTCATTCTCTTCTGTTGTATTACCATATTTCAGTGTTTTTAATTTATTTATTGTTTTAAACTATAATAACGAGGGCCACCCTCTTTAAATATTGTTATCTTATCTCTCTTTATCTTATCTTAAGCAAGCTCATATGTGGAAACGCATCTTACTATTCTACAGGAAAGGTTTCTTGACTTTAGACCAAGTACACTATTTTCTTAATTTGTTCTTACTTAAAGAACTCCAGTTGTTTTAAAAGTATGCAGTATCAGTTTGGGCAAATACGAATATTCACCAGATAAACCTTAGGTGATTAATAATAAGTTAAGAAGTAAACTTTTTTACACTGTACTGAAGAAGTAAACAGTAAAAATGTCATCTTAAAAACTGGGGTGAGTTCATTTCAACCTCCATACCCAGGACGAAGTACCTTTCAGTCTGTGTTTAGTGTAGAAGCTGGTTACGGAATAAGGATTCATAAAAGTGATATGTTGTAACTGTTTGAAATATGTCCTTAATTATTCTTTTTATGAAATTATAGGGAGTCTGGTTTTTGCATTGGTTTTTGGGATCGTAAGCGACGTTAAGTTTTCCTTGCATGGACGTTTTTACGGGGGGTGGGGGTGTTACAATGAGTACTGCTGAATTTTGTAAGAGTGCCCTTGCTGGGAAGGAAAATAATCATATCTCTGAAGTTATTAAAGCTAACCCCTTGAAATTTGGATATGTGATGTAACTCTAGAAGATCATTATTTTGAAACATTTTAAAGGTGTCGCGTCCGCTACCATGGTAACAGTTACCAGGCAATAAACTGAATCTCTTAATAACTGCTCCTCAAATAGAAAATTATAGCTTCGTTACTAAAAAATAATTGGAAATATACACTTCTTGCACAAGAATAGAAACTGTTTTCCACCTTTGTTTTATAACACTGTAGTTACTATAGGCTTGATACTCAAGCAGTAGGGTATATGAGGCCTGGGTTTGAAATGTGTCCAGAAAACAAGTTTGATCGACAACATCTTCCACAAAATTGCGTAGAACAGCATGAAATTCTCCCTAGAACTAAATCACGATGAGTGTTCTTGCCTAAACATAAAAGTTGAGTCAAGTCACATGTCACGTGATCATATTAAAAAATTGGTTAAATCAGCGATTTGGTGACGAAGGTTTGCTTTAAATGAAACAATTTTAAACTCATAGCCTCAACATTTGCATATCTACACCATTTTACTGCTTTTGTACGGTTTCTTATAAAGATTTAGCTTTCTACGCTTGGAATCACGGATCTTGAATTCTAACATTAAGGTTATAAATCCTTAAAGATTGAATTTTGGGCTTAAAAAGTGGCTGTTATCCTCAAAATTATTTTTGAAAAACAGTCTTTCCAAACGGTAAGAACTGGAAACAGTTAATCTGCATCAAATAACGTTTTCACTTGACGTTTCCTCTACCGTTATCAATTCCTCAAATGTGGGGGAGGATTGGGGGGAGGATTGGGGGAAGCAGGGTTGGCGCAGTGGTGAGAGCGCTCGCCTTCCACCAATGTGGCCGGGATTCGATTCCCGGACTCGGTGTCATAAGTGGGCTGAGTTTGTTGGTTCTCTACCCTGCTCCGAGATGTTTTTCCCTTCTCCCCAAAAACCAACATTTGATTTGATTTCATTTGATTTGAGTTGAGTTGATTTAATTTGATTTTTTTTGTTTCTGTATTTGCTCGGCCCCACTAGCCTTTGTGCTATAAATACTACTGACGGTAAATAAAGGTTATTATTATTATTATTATTATTATTATTATTATTAAATGTGTTCTAATTTCTGAAAAATTCATGTATCATGTGTCATGTATTTTGATCAGTAACAGAACCTGTTGCACTTAAATTAGTCAAGGACCATGAGACATTCCTGTGTGCAAAATTTAAAGTGAGTGCTCTTCCCCTGAGCAATTATATCATGATTAAACCCTTTCTCTTAAAAGCTGCCCTTCAAGAGTAAAACGTTAAGCTTCGTTGTTGAAAAACAGTCGAAATACGCTTCTTGTACATGTGATCCAGATTACTTAACAATTATCCTGCAAATCGCGCGTACTATCTCCTGACAATTAACCAACGAGGCTGTAGACCGAGGTTGCTAAAATATGAGGATATTCTGCAAGATTAAGCAGAATAATTGTGTTATTATGGAAAACGCACCTTTTACTTGGTTTGCTACAAAAAAGATGGAAAGGTGCCAGTTATCTCCACGACACAACCAAATTCGCATATCATAGGATTGCGTACACACGGCGAATATTGAAAGTACGATGAACATATTTATAAAATGTTGCAATCTGTTGAAAAACAATTTCAGATAGTGCATTGTCTTTAAACTCTGTGGTGCTGGATATTAACTGGAGTCTAGACATTTGCAGGCTGCCTATGTATTCTGGATCCAAACCTTTTCCAAAGACTCAAAATAAGAAAGCCTTTACATCAGATGCGACGAACTGGATTTAATTTAACTTAGCTTAGTCCAGATTATCTTGCTGTATCCATATTTTGTAGGTTTTTCTTCATGTCTTGTAATGGTAATAGCGTAATTGGTACGTCTTTATACTACCTTATTTGATTATTATTGCTACAAGCAGGTAGGATAGGCAGTCTGTGTTTCTGTAACTTTTGGATAATTAATTAGTATTAAAGAAGATACGAAAAATCGTGACCGTGAACCTGTGATGCCATACGTTTTAGTAAGAAGTTTTAGCGAAAAAGAAAAATCCAACATAGTGAGTCCGAGAAGGTGGTCTTACATTACAGAACGAATTCCATAATTCTTGTGTTTTATGAAGTCATCACCCAGTTTGTTCAACGCAAATAATGGACACTCTAGCCTTCGTTTTACATGGTTTTGAAGTTCGAAATGTACACGCATAGTGCTCCGCCACTCCTTCACAAGGGGCAAAAACCAATGTAAGGCAAAACTGATTTCATATCATTTTGGGACCGTGTGTATTCCTTAAGCACAGCGCCTTGCTAATCTCTGTTAACTTCTAAATTTTACAACCACTAATAAGGCCGGTAACAGCATGTGAATTATCAAATACTGTTGCTACATCGACAGTCTCCCAAACTGTGAATTTTCCTTTTGCCAGCAAAAGAGGAAGGCTTGAATGTCTGCAAAGGCGGCAACGCTTGAACATTTTCAGGGCCCAGAATAGGGGCATTTTGTTAGTCAACAAGAGACATTAATTATAACTATTGGCTATAATTGCGAAAACAATACCTCAGGAATCATCATGTTCAGTTTTTGAGCTGTACCCTTTAATGGCTTCCAAATGTGACGAAAGACAGTGACTTAATGGGTCGTTGACCAGTTTGGATTGGTGCTGCAACAGCTGCTGTGACTCCTGAAATGGTAGGCATTTATACAGTTATTGCAGGTGAATGCGCATCCTCACTGTGAAGGAAATGTCATTGCTATCTGCCTTCTGCATTGCTTCCTCTCCTTATCCCTATTCTCATATTTTTCCACATGCTTGTTTTGACGACCTGCATCCTGGTGCTGTGGTCTGTTGTCATTGCCTCCAGGTTGGTGGATAATGTATACTTTCGTTTCACGCGCAGTCATATTTTTATCACGCAAAGCACGTCTTCGAATAGGGTTTGGCGGAAGAAGCAAGTATAACTTACAGCACATCCTTGGGGAATCGAGAATCATCCTTACGACTGACATGGGCAAGCCACCAAAAATCCCCGCTGAATGAAAAGGGCAAACATAATTGATATGCCCGCCTGCTTAAGGAACTACCAGTGGTTGGAACTCATTCCTGTAATCTGATGCCCAGGATTCTCTTTAGTTAATGGAGGTGGAATTAGGATGTCCACGTTTCACGACCGTACGTGTGTTGATCCCACAAGCTTGATACGCCTTCATCGTGGTAGTCAGAATAATGTCTACCAAACCCTCTCAGCCAGGCACCCTCTTTGCCTTGCCGATCCGTTTCTTGAGCTTGATTTCAAAGAAAAAGTTACTGGTAAATGTACAACCAATGTACCGAACTCCTCCCTATTATGAAGAGTGCAACCTGGCAATACAGTCGTTCGGGTTGACCAATCTTCTGTCGCCTCTGGTGTGGAGATCTACACAATCCTTTGTCAATGTGCACGTGTGGGATCAGAGCAGAGAAGTAAGATGCCAAACAATGCAAGAGCGAGTACACGGAGTTCTACACTGCCCTGTTGTGTTCCAGTGATGATTAGTAAAGGGTCAGAGAAGGAGCCATTTTACATGTACTGGTGAGGTCATTCTCAACAGCTTGGAAGACCTCCAAGTATGGGACTTGGTATTATGCGGCGAGTGATCATAAAATGTTGACTTAATAGAGAACTGAATAGACAATAAAGTAGTTCTTACCTTGTGTTTCTTTCCGTTTCTCCTAAACCTCTGAAAGTGGTTGAAATTGATTAAAACAGGATCAAGGGCAGTAATAGAAGTACTAAATTGATGTAGAAATGCAAATACTACGGTTATAAATTTAAGAGTGTGCATAAAATAGATTAAAATATCTGAGAGAAATGCCTGTCAAATTTGTTTTGTCATGCTAAATGGCACTTGGGCAATGTCATACCAAATTATTTCGGATTTAAGAACGTCCGCGCACAAATGTTCCAGCAACATTGAATGATTTACCAAATTTTCGCCACAGCCTGACAAACTGTTGCTTCTGCCAAAAATGTAAAACGCATAGGGTTATCGAATTTGTTTCAGAGATGAGACACGAATAAGAATACCCTTACATTGAAAATAACTCCTTTTATAGATAAACACCAATAAACTATTAGACGAAAACAGGGATACTACATGGCCGCTTGGAGATACGAAATTTATCTTCAAGTGTTGAAAAATATTTCTCTCGTTGGCTGCTCTCACTCGTGAGATATTTTTCAACACTCGAAGAGAAATTCTTTTAAATTCATTTACGTCTGCGTTTATGAGCGCAAATTACAGTGTAGGTGGGGTAAATGCAAACGCAAAACTGTCTTTTGTCGCTTTAAATGGTAAACCTTGTGAAACAGCTAGAATACTCCTTTTATATTACATATGCGCAATAATATACATGCCCAAGTGTTATGTACTGATTAGCTATTAAACAAAAAAGTTCTTCACAGGAAGCGTAGGATCGAGCGAAGGAATTAAATTAGCCTCATACCTACATCTCGGAATTCGCAAAGCCTTTTTCCCAGTAAAAATTAGGAATTACCATGCATTTAGAATGATTTCCTCAAATGGAAAGCTACCGCTATATTTCTTTACAGTTGATCCTTAGGCGAAGTAGGGGACATTGCGTCAGGAATTGCGTACGCAGTCGGAATGCGCAAAAATAGCAAGGGCAAAAGACCGTAAGAAAAGTCACTAAGTACGTTTGGTGGAGTTGCTTTGATATCAAAATAATATGAAAAGTCAAAGTCAACACGGGCTCTTTGTGCCCCTGTACGGGGTGAATATCGTTCATATTAGACGTTAGTTCCTTGAGCCTCGTCTTGATACTTGCCAAGGCCTTAACATTCTTATGTTATCCAATTCTTAATTTTATGTTTCAGAGCAACTTCTGGTGATAAGAAGGCTTGTTAAACTGTTTACCTGTTTTGTAACTATTATATACTGAAAAGTGTCATTTCGGCTTCAATTCAAATTTGTAGACATTACGCCGACTTTAGTCCATGAAACTGCGTAAACATTTCTGCTTGTATCCTTCAATGAGAAATTTTTGCATTATATTCTGGGAAGATAAAGTCGGTAGACCTTGAGAGCCGGGTGGATCTTACCAGTTATCCTATTTATTTTCACACACCACGGGGAAGCATGTTAACCAAATTCGTTTCGCGATTATTTCGATCGCAACACAAAATATATTGTCCCAAGTGGTTGAATGCCTGGTCCAGGAAACAGAAACGGTTTATTAGTGCTATCACTGTCCAGGTTAATGGCAAAATGAAATTTTTTTAACACAAGATTATTGACATTTTAAAGTGTAACAAGTTCCCCTACTCAGCTGTAACATCACCTGACACTTTACCTGAAAGTAGCGCATATTTGTAGAATTGGTGAATAGAATTGGTTTCAAGGGAAAACGTCAAATAAAAGCGCAGATTTGACTTTTCGTTGTTACTGTTGTTCTTGTCAATATGAGGGAAACAGTTACTACTTTATTGGCACTAGCTTTTGCGGAACTTAATTTCCACGATTTTAAAAAAAATCGCGATAATTAAGTCCTGCGAAAAAAGGTTACCAAGAAAATTAGCGACTCGAAATTTAATGCCTTGAGGCAAAACCCTTTTATGAAGTTAAACGTGCGTTTACATGATTATGACGTGTCCAAAGTTCTTGTCTTGTATTTTAGGGTCATAAATGACCTTTAACACGGCTTTTCTGTCAAATCGCGAGATTTAAATCTCGCGAAATATTCCTCTTTCATTTTCATTCCGCGAAAATTACTACCAATCAAGTATTAAGCCTGAGATTAAACTTTTCATCATTGATAATCTTAGTTTTAAAACTTGAGAATGATGATTCCAAACTTAAAAGGTTAAATATATTGAATATTTATAGGAAACAGTGATTTCTTTCTCTGTAAATCTCAAATTCGTCACCAAATTGCTGATTTAACTAATGTTTAATTATGGTCACCTCGCATGTCACGTGATTCAACTTTTATGTTTAGGCAAGACTACCCACCGTGATTTAGTTCTAGGGAGAATTTCATGCTGTTCTACGCAATTTTGTGGAAGACGTTGTCGATCAAACTTGTTTTCTGGACACATTTCAAACCCAGTCCTCATATGCCCTACTGCTTAAGTAGCAAGCCTATAGTAACTACAGTGTTATAAAACAAAGGTGGAACACAGTTTCGAGTTTGATTTTGTCAACCCTAGCATGAACTTTGCTATTCTTGCTATAATTTTCTATTTGAAGAGCTGTTATTAAGAGATTTTGCGTAGTTGTTTATATTGCCTGGTAACTGTTACCATGGTAACGGAAGCGACACCTTAAAAATGTTTTAAGATAATGGTGTCCTGGAGTTTATATTACATACCCAAATTTCAAGGGGCTAGCTTTAATAACTTCAGAGATATGATTATTTTCCTTCCCAGCTAGATCACATTTATAAAATTCTGTACGTATTGTAGCACCCCCACCCCCTATAAAAAAACGTGCTGTAGCAGAACCCTGACCCCACATTCTACCAGTGCGACCGGCCTAGAAATGTGCTAGAGTTATCAGTCTATCATAACTGAGCACAAACCTCTTGTGCGGTGGGGGTGGTACGAAAACATTATTTAGGGCCTATTTTCAGATCTGCTCCTCGACTATGTGGAACATTTTCAGAAAACATGCAGCAGCTTCAAAATTCGCAGACCACAAGTAAGTAGTATAGGAGTTGGGGGTACGAGCGCAAAATGCGCTCTTACCCAACCAACTCCATACTACTCGCCATTTGATGACAATATGATTTGGCAAGCTACTGATGAATGTCGTGTGGTACTAACTAAATTCCAGCTAATTGTTCCTCGTATTATTTTTAATTCTGCGGGAAAGTCCTTATACATGAGCAAGTATCTTGACAAAAGAAAGTGGACTTACATGAGAGAAATGGTTGAGGGAGGCAATTCAACAAGACAACAGACTGCCAATTTCCGTATTTCCACAGGAATAAACAAACCCAGACATGTCTTTGTATTCATCATCAATGATGCCAATGATTCGTCTCAGACCGCCAATAAATTCTTGTACAACACATTTTCAGTTGCAAATAACCAAACTTTCACTGATTGTTATCTTGAAGTTGGCAATGGAAATGATTATCCAGAGGTACATTATAAACCCTCAACTGAACCAACAAGAGTATTTAGAGATGTTTTGAAATATGTTCAAGCTGTAAATGATTTCAGTGAAAGTACCCTTCTTAACAGGAGCAACTTCGGTACAATATTCCCTTTCATTTATTTTGATTTGACGAAACAGAAACAGGATATCAAAGATGGAATGACAAAACTGACTTTCAAATACACTTTGAGTGCTGCAACAAATGCTGATTACAGTGTGTATGCACTGGTCCTCTATGAGCAGGATATTGAGATGAGAAAGACTGATGGAAAATTAATTCTGAGATCAATGTAAATTAAATAATAAATTAAATGAATAAAATAAATAAATTAAATAAATTAAATAAATTAAATAAATTAAATAATTAAATTAAATGATTGTTTGTATTAAATACAATTTAGTATAAACATATATTATATGACTACTTATCATCCTCATGGAGTGACACTTTCACAAGGTCAGAAACAAAAGCTAGCAAAAGCTTATGCAACAAATTCACCTGTAACAATAAGGTTGACGCATAGTGAATTGTCTGGAAATGATCAACTAATGTTGACTAAGAGACAAATCGATAAACTGATCAAATCAAATAGATCAGGAAAAGGTTCAGACATTAAGATATCAAAAAATCAAATCAGAAAAGCTGTTGTAGAAGGAGGTTCTCTTTGGTCCAGTCTTTTTTCACTTGGAACAAGACTATTGCCTTATGCAGGTAAAGCAGTAGCTAAAGCGGCTCCAGCATTGGCTACTGGTGCTCTGTCTTCATTAGCAAGTCTCGGTGTTGATAAACTATTTGGGAAGAAACAAAGTGGAGGATTTCTTATTCCTAATGCCAATTTATCCCAATTATTGAATGTAGGAAATTTATTGAATACGAGACAGATGGCTGATGTTATCCAAAAAATGCAGTATGGTGGAGACGTTGTTATAAAACCAACAAAAACACAGATTGGAAATGGTATTGGAACAATACTCGCCAGTATTGGAATTCCTTTGGCCATAGAAGCAATAGGAAAATTAACTGGAAAAGGATTGCATGTTGAAAGCAGCCGTCCAAGACGTTCATTACCAGTTCATGTTCCAGATTCCATTGCAATAAATAAAAATAAAAGTGGTGGAAAACATGCTATGATTCCATGGCAATCCCCTCCTGTTTTTGGTACATGGGATAACCCAATAGGCATGGGAATGAAAAAAAAAAAAAAAACCAAAGGAAAAGGACTTCTACTGGGCAAAAACAGTCCATTCAATTCAATCCCCATACTAGGAACCATTTTGTAAATAAACCCTTATCCAACTTTGATTTAATCAATTGGGTTAAACAACTTGGAATAAAACATTTTAGAGGAGTATTTTCAAGAGACAATCTGCCAAACCTGATGAGAAACAATGAATGTGGAATAGTCAATCTCGACAGTCAGATTGGACCTGGTACTCACTGGGTATGTTATCGAATTGGTGATAGATACTGTGAATACTTTGACTCATTTGGTTTAATGATGCCAACAGAAGTACAGAAATACATGGCTACAAGTGGAAAACAACTTGAATACTCTGGAGATGAGATACAAGAAAGGGATTCAGTATTGTGTGGATATTGGTGTTTGTACTATCTTCTTGAGAGACAGAATGGTAAATCGATTCTGAACACAATACATAATGCTGATTTTGATCCCACAGACACAAGTGTCAATCACAGATTCATTATAGATTACTTCGAAAATATCTACCCTATTGGTATATGAAGTCTTATTGTGTGAAACAGAAGAAAGTCACTGAATGTGTACCAGGAAGTGAAAGATATCAGAAGACTAAAAATGGTCGAACTGTGATGAAATGTACTTGTGCTGAATGTGGAATCACAAAGACTAAATTTGTCAGAAATCGGGGAAACTAATTAGCCCGTCTGAAGGGGCGGGCATATTAACAACTGGATTAGATTTGCTTGGTCATGCGGCTCCAATGATTGGTAAAAAGGCATTGCAAGCTGGAAGATATTACGCTTCAGAAGCTCTCAGAAATCCAAAAATTCAACAGTATTTGATTGACAAAGGACTTTCCCTAGCAAAGCCGACTATTAGCTCAGTTGGAAAAAAAGCATTATTTGATTTAAGTACAAAAATACGTCCAAAGCGTGCTGACAAGAGACAAACCCATAAAACAGATATTAAAGGCATTGATTATACTCGCGGTGGTGCTATTGATATCCATAAGGTTATTGGCAAGCTTCCTAAACCAAAAGAAGGTTGGACTCCAAGTAAGTATAAATATATGGGCCCTTATAATCCATTGGATGAACAACTGGAATATGATCCATTGACTGGAGAGGTGTTAAAATGGAATGTCCTACCTTACAATAAAGTAGATGAAATAGCAGCTTATCATGATATTTGTTATGACATGAAAAAAGACAAAGGTGATTGTGATAGAACAATGGTAAAATCTCTCGATCAAATACCATATGGTGAGATGCCAAAATGGGGTCAAACAGCTAGATTCTTAATTGACAAAAAACAGAAACTTGGTCTTGGTGTTTCAAAAAACGGAAAAAGCCGTCGAGTGAAGAAAACTGGCAAGAAAAATTAGCAGATGAATTACATACACCCATAAAACGAAATTTCACTCGGCGGCGTGTGATTGTAAATAAAATTGATGAAATATGGGCAAGTGATCTGGTTGAAATGCAACAGTTCAGTAAATGGAATAAAGGTTATCGATATCTTCTTATGGTTATTGATGTCTTCAGCAAATATGGTTGGATTGTCCCATCGAAGGATAAGAAAGGTGAATCTGTCACTGAAGCATTCAAAACAATATTCAAGGAAGGCAGAAAACCACAGTATTTATGGGTTGATAAAGGTAAAGAGTTTTACAACAAACACTTGAAGGACTTGCTAGGGAAACATAGTGTACAGATGTACTCAACTGAGAATGAAGAGAAGTCATCAGTAGTTGAAAGATGGAATAGGACAATCAAGTCCAAAATGTGGAAGCAGTTCACTGTACAAGGTAATACACAGTATTTAGACATGTTACCAAAATTAGTGAAACAGTACAACAACACAAAACATTTAAGCACAAAGATGACACCCGTTGAAGCATCTGATAAGAGGAATGAAGGAACTGTTTACTTTAATCTATATGGTGATATGGAGCCATTAAAACAGAAACCAAAATTTAAAATAGGTGACAAGGTCCGAATATCTAAGTATAAACGGAATGTGTTTGACAAGGGCTATACACCAAATTGGACTGAAGAAGTGTTTACAGTTGATAAGATTCAATACACTAATCCAATCACTTACAAACTAAAAGTTCTCAACGATGAAGATATTGAAGGGAGTTTTTATGAAGCTGAATTATTAAAAGCCAGACAGGATGTTTTCCGTATTGATAAAGTCATTCGCAGAGATTACAAGAAGAAACAAGCTTTGGTGAAGTGGAAGGGTTACAGTGACGAATTTAACAGTTGGATACCGTTCAAGGATTTAAAGGACATATTATAAAGAGAAAATTATCTAACATATATGTAAAGGAGACCTACAGTATATCTGTTATTTGCTATTATATGTAGCCAAAAATATGATTATTTCTGGCTATATTCAAACACAGGTCGAAAATGAATTAAAAAATAAATTGATATAATATACAGTAGTTATAGTGGTCGGTATACCACTCAAAGGATGCCGCCATTGTCTAGGTTGTCAATCAAAAAACCCTAGCCAATCAGAGAGCAGTATTTGGTCCCATGGGACTTATTTGCATATGGGCTATTGTCTTCAGGTGTCAATTAAAGTCACGTGACTCATTAGCATAATCATGTGCATAATTAGCATAAATTAACCAACCCTAGTTTTTTCTGCTGTTTTTAACCCTGACATTCTTGACATTCTTGACATTCCTAACATTCCAGGCATTGTTTCTACCCCTCATTTTTAGCCCCA
The DNA here is from genome assembly GCA_016490735.1 of Pachyseris speciosa. Taxonomy (NCBI): domain Eukaryota; kingdom Metazoa; phylum Cnidaria; class Anthozoa; order Scleractinia; family Pachyseridae; genus Pachyseris; species Pachyseris speciosa. Next base: position 834,043 of record JAEMWC010000300.1, read on the forward strand.
ACCCTAATTTTTACCCCTCATTTTTTTCCTCCATACCCCTAAACCCTATCCTCAATTTTTTTACCCCTACCCTAACCCTATTTTTGACCTCACCCTTCATTTTCAGCCCTACCCCTCATTTTTCAGCCCCTACCCAGACCTACCCCAACCAAGAAAAAAGACATCACAACAGATTTCAAACCAACACTCCGATTTTTAATGACTATAACCTATAGATACACAACTCTGACAGAAAACCTACACAACTAATGAAAGCTAATCCCTATTTACAACTTTCAATTTCAACCCTAAACCATGAGAAGAGAAAAAACTTTTACAGCCATCCAGGCTACGAAAAAACTATTTTACACCCATCCAGGCAATGAGAAAAAACGGATAACTAGTGGCAGCGTGAAAAAAAAAAGTTCAAAGTTCACACAACAATTCTGCCATGGCTTCGTCCTCAGTATCCAGCTCATCGTCTGTAATACGATGAAACCCGTATGGCAGGCTGACTTTGCTCAGGGGATCAATGACACGTTTATCGAATACTAGCCCATAGCGCTTCACCCTCTCAGTCAGTCTGATGCGCTTGTTAGTGTTGTCACGGTGGAAGTGGTTGGGTGTGGACACCAAGAGGTTGCGCCGCTCTTCCAGGGGTGCTTCCAGCTCGCTGAGGATGTTGTTTTTCATGCTTTGATAATTTAGCACTGCGCTCCCACGTACGTTTAGCGTAAACCCACGTACTTTGCATTCGGTTTTCCCTGAAGAGGTCGTGTATCCGTAATTTTTTGCACCCCCCGACACGAATTCGGTGATTGTGTCACCGTCCAGCTCATCCGTCATATCCCCCAAGTAGTCGCCAAGAGGAATAGATGGTTGACCCTCACGCCATCGGTAGATCACCGAATCCGTGTCATAATACAGCACTTGCTCTTGGAGCTGGTCAAGGTAGGAATACAATTTCAATCTTGCCCAGCAGGTGGTGAAGGCAGCCACAAAGATATTGGTTTTCTGACTAGGCTGGGCGTCTTCGTCAATACGCGTGTACACAGCTTCGAGGATGTCGTCGGTGCATACACGGAGGGTAGAGACCTGACATGTAGAATCGTTCAAGAGGTCGAACAACACGTGTGGGCGGGCAATCGTGACAGTGGTGGGCTTGTTTTGTTTCTCGCCAAACTTGCCCCAAAAACTGTTCAACATGAGCTTGGCGAGTGCTTTGAGGCCCGGATTCTTCTTGATTTTGTCGTACTCGAGAAGAATGCCCTCCCGCTCGTGGTAGTTCCTGATATATTGCTGCTTTTTCTCCTCGGTATTACACCAGCGCGGCCAACCCGATGCCTCCTGCTTGATTTTCAACCAGGTGTTCACGTAGGCAGCAAACAGACCGGCCACGCGCTGCTCTGGGGGAAAATGCCAGACTTCGTGGATTTTGGTGATGCGATACCCCTTTTGGACCGCTACAGCAATCTCTGGCGTGCACCAGGTACCACGGATTCCACGTACGGTGTCAGTGTGGGGGCAGTGTGAAGAGCGTTTCAACATAGGTTTGGCTTGTCCCTCTGTCACACACCGACTGCAGAGAGGGAAGGTCAACTTGCCACCACTACGTACAGGGAGAACGGGATGGTGGAGTCCAGGGGGCGGTAGCAAATCCACCAAGGCCATCCCAAAGTACTGGCTGATGTCTGTATGGCCAGGGTCGGTGATTATGGTGGGATGGCCCACGGGATAGCAGGCTGTTTTGTTGACCCACGGGTACAATGACGTTACATCCACGTAGCGGATTTCTTCCCCTTGGGCTGTATCGGCCTGAGCGTGTAAAGCCACTGCCCCGGTCCGTCCACCAAAGAAGGCATCGCGGGGTTGAAGAGGGGGTGCCAGGTCAAAGGTGGAGACGAAGAGGGCTTCAGGGGAGTTCTTCTGTTTCACGGCATCGTCCCATTGACATTCCCATATCTCGACTACGCGGTAACCTGTTTGTCGTAACATGGCAGTTTTGTGCAGGGTGGCCCGGTACACCTCTTCTAGAGTTCGGTTTCCTTGGGCGGGTCGTGTAACGTGGCGTTCGTAGGGGTGGCAGGTGGGGCAAGCATGCCAGTAACAGCCATGGAATTCATAGATTGTTTGAGTAGAGGGGTCAAAACCATCTACAAAGTAAGTACTGGCAGGTGTGGTAATCTGCTGTTCTCCTCCGTTACGGACATGACGAATCGGGTCGGCAACATCATCATCGCTGCGTAGTTGATGATTTAAAAAGTACAACCACTGCAAGGCCTTGAGCGATTGGTTGACGTTAGCACCTCTCCAACCTCGTAGTGGTTCCACAGCAATGGTGTCGGGTTGAAGATGATGCCGCCGCCAGTATTCATTACAGGCGGAAGCAATGGTCACACACTTCTCAAGAGGTTTGAAACCGGCTATGGCTTTGAACTCGGTAATGAAGGCATCGCAGCCGGCTTGGAGTAGTTCAACATCCGAACGACAGTAGTCGATCATCTCCTGGCGGAGGTTGAAGGGTGCGTTACGGGCCGATTCATGGGCATACCATTCTTCCAGTTCTTTACGTTTGCCCTCGCTCATGCTCTCAGGGTCATAGTAGTGGAGGTCTGGCAGACGGCCTTCGTAGGATTGATTGTCCAGAGTATTGAAAACATGGGGAAAAAAGCCTTTTTTCAGTTCGGTGAGACCAAAAGTAGCAGGAAAAGAAGCCAGAGGCATAGGCAAGAAGCACAAGGAATCCTTGAAGGTGAGGGCACCGCTTTGGAAAGAAAGAACCTTGGCGCCCACCGTCAATTGAGTTTGAACGGTGCGTTGTTGTGCGTACAACGTATTCAGAATGAACATTCCGTCAAACCCTTTCAAGTTATGAAAAACGACGATGACAGGGCGATCTTCTTCATAGTCTGGGATCTGTGTCATGTCATCGAGGGCATGCAAAAAGCGAAGGCAGCAGTCGTCTCCATAAAGGTCGCGGATTCGGTAGTCATCATCAGCCTTGTAACAGAGAAGGATGGGTTGGAAGGTCCGATCGGGAAGTTGAAGAGCCTCGATGTCCGCGTACACCAGGAGGGGTGGAGGTGGGGGAACCTTCTTGTTTTGGACTTCAGCCTGTCGTCGCGCTGCTCTCCATTCAGCCATGGTCTCGAAGGATGTATCCTCCTCAGGGTTGATGGGTTGTATGTAACATTTATGGTCGCTGATTTTGACCATTTCACTGCAGCAGGGACATTGAGCGAAGCCACACCGATGTGGTTTACGCTTGTTGACTGTATATTTGGCTTTACAGCTCAGACAGGTTTTGATTTTTTGGCATCTACCAATGGAGGTGTGGTGGCGTAAACAGTCAGCACCATAGAAGAGACAATGGCAGAGAGGGCATTCTTCGTGAGGTCGTTGTCCCCGTCGGTAATCTGGGCAGTCTGCTCGCTGGCAACCTCGGCACACCCGACCTTCACAGGGATGGTGCTCGGCGTCTTCCACATTATACCCTTTCTCACACAGGGTGCAATAATAGCTGCGGTTGACAAAACCGGGAAAGGACGTGCAGCCATCGTAGTGGTGATCTGATTTTAGAAGACGGATCTGGTGCGGTGCCTCTGGACCTTTAAAGATTAGCATAAAGGGTTTGGCCCTGCACATGACCAAGAGCTGGTAGTGGGGACCCAAAGCATCTTGGAACTGTTGGAGTTCCTCATACCCACAGGGTCCGGAAGGTACACCGGCTTGTCTATGCAGGGTGTCGGCCAGGATGCCTTGCAGCGGTCGACCGTTGCATAAATTGTTCCAATCACTCGCTTCTGCACTACCCTCACCGCGGTGACAGTGCGCCCGCATGGTCACAATAGCGCGGGCGCAACACAGCTCGTCGTCATTACGGATTGGTATAATACACCGCTTCCGCTTATTGACCTCGTTGAGGCATTTGTTGCCCGGATTTGTTCTTTTTCCCCGCCCACCGCGTTGAGGCATTCTGACCAGGTTGAACGTGGCCTGTAACCCCTCCTGGATATTTAAAGCTTCATTGGAGTTCAGTTTGGCTGCCAACTGATGAAGCAGTTCCTCCAACCGTGGTGAGCGCTGCACAATTTCCTCCACCCGGAAATTGATCGACTGGTAGGCATGGATGAAACCAGGGGCTTGCAGCGTGAAATTCACTCGGTCCTCTCCACGGGTATCGAGACTCTCCAGCTCGGTCTGGATGGCACGTAAAAAGGCGTCTATTAAGGCTCTTCCCAGGTTGTCCTCGGGGGCGGGTGGGCGAAGCTGTCGGATGACGGCGTTGAATTGCTGACCTATGACCACATTTCTCCAACGTCGTCTCGCTCCTATGGGATTGAACTGAATGGCGAAGAGCGGTCCATCGGCCAGTCGTGCACTTTCGTAAAAGTCCATGACCTCATTCAGTTCGTCATCGCTCTCTGTGAGATCGAGGGGTTGACTTGCAACACGTTTGGCCATTGTCTAACAACAAAAGACATGACCCCATTACACAACAGAAATCCGATGGAAACCCTACAGAAACCCGACAGAAACCCGATGGAAATCCGACAGAAACCCGATGGAAAACCGACAGAAACCCGACAGAAACCCGATGGAAAACCGACAGAAACCCGACAGAAAATCCGACAGAAACCCGACAGAAACTCGACAAAAACCCGACAGAAACCCGACAGAAACCCGATGGAAAACCGATAGAAACCCGACAGAAACCCGATAAAAACGCGACAGAAACCGGACAGAAAATCCGACAGAAACCCGACAGAAACTCGACAAAAACCCGACAGAAACCCGACAGAAACTCGACAAAAACCCGACAGAAACCCTATGGAAAACCGACAGAAACCCGATAAAAAACCCGACAGAAACCGGACAGAAAATCCGACAGAAACCCGAATGATTTTTTGAACAATGCCAATCAGCCCACGCGAAACGTTCGTCTTTGTCGTAAAAACCTCGTCCCACGAAGGGACGAGTTGACTCCACGAGGTGCAAGTATATGATGACAGAGCGTTCGTACATATCACCCGCCAAGCAATCTCGCGTGTGGCTAAAACCACATGAACTTCCCCTTGCGGGATCGCGTGGGTTTGCTAACTTTATTTTTTTCCTACGCGAGCGAGCGAGCAACTAGTTTTCCAGGAATTCAAACAAAAGACACGATATATGCCTGATTGATTCTATTGTGGTCTTTCCGAGAATTCCAACAAAAGAGACGACCTATGCCTGAATGATTCTATTGTGTTGTTTCCGAGAATTTCTTTAGTCCCAGCCACGATTGTTCATGCAAATTTCGACTCAACTGACTCAGCAAATTCAACTCAACATCATTCAATTCAACATCATTCAATTCAACAGCGAAAACGCCATTGCATACATACAACATCATTCAATTCAACAGCGAAAACGCCATTGCATACATACAACTCAACATCATTCAATTCAACAGCGAAAACGCCATTGCATACATACAACTCAACATCATTCAATTCAACAGCGAAAACGCCATTGCATACATACAACTCAACATCATTCAATTCAACATCATTCAATTCAACAGCGAAAACGCCATTGCATACATACAACTCAACATCATTCAATTCAACAGCGAAAACGCCATTGCATACATACAACATCATTCAATTCAACAGCGAAAACGCCATTGCATACATACAACTCAACATCATTCAATTCAACATCATTCAATTCAACAGCGAAAACGCCATTGCATACATACAACTCAACATCATTCAATTCAACAGCGAAAACGCCATTGCATACATACAACTCATCATCATTCAATTCAACATCATTCAAAGTCAACAGGGAGAACGCCATTGCAAACATACAATCAAAATCAACTCAAATCGAGTCGATTCAACATCATTCGCTCAACTCAACAACGAGTGAACGTTTGTAGCAAAGAAGCTCATACTCACCAACGATGTTATGCCTCCCGGACGTAGAATTCACACAGTCAATCGTGGATCGATAAAAAATCTAACTACACAGAACACGCAGTAAAATCGCGGTTCAATTTGCTGACACGATAAATTACAGTGCTCTCTTTGAATCACGCAGCTCCCTGCTCGATGGTTTCGCGAAGACTGACTAATCTGAGCGTTACCGCGTGGTTTACCTGACGCTCAAAGCGACGCCATGACCAAATAAGGGTATGAAACGCTACAATTGGTCAGCTCAGCCCACGTGACGGTCAATCAAGGTCACCCATCACGTTCTTTCACGTGCTCTTTCACGTGTTCTATTGTGTTCTTTCCGAGAAGAGACGTGCGAGTGAGCGCTCATTTCTAGGAATTCGAACAAAAGATACGATGCATGAATGGATCCGCACAATGAACTAGTCTTAACATGTCATGCAAATTCAGTTCGAACGAGTTCGCATAATTAAAAAACGTTGACACGTACAAAACTCCAACGTGAAAATAAAATCGAATGTATGCCATTGCGTTCTCCGTTCTCTTTACGCGTTCTCCTTAATTTCCGTCACTCCTGAGAGATAAATAAATTAAAGTGTAAGCCAACGAGTGGTCAATGGCGTAAAGGGTTAGAAAGGGCAGGTCAAGGCGAGCCAAGGGCAGCCAAGGGCACGAATTGTAAAGGGTTAAACAGAGTCAATCTAGCGAAAAAACCGACGCCGAGAACCAAATAAGGGCAAGAAACGCTACGATTGGTCAGCTCTGATGACATCAACCACTCCAAATAGGGTCACAAAATGCTGTGATTGGTCAGCTCATCCGACGCTATGACCAAATATAGTCACAAAACGCTCTGATTGGTCAAGTCAAACGAGCGATGAAACCGACGCTTTTTTAGAAAATCAGCAATCCTATCATCAGTCCATTCACATTCGATTCAAAGCTCGACAAGATGACTTCAACTCCATGTATCATTTGTCTGTGTGTGAGAAAACGATGGCGAGATGGTTTCGGAAGACTACGGAATGATCGACCAACAACCTACACGTGCTGTGGAGTCAAGATACACAAGAAGTGTATGTTTGACTACGCGATTAGAATCCCGGTGTCACAACCCGTAACGTGTCCGCACTGTCGCCGAGTCATAGCCATGGCTGCAATGTGAGCGTGGAAGGCTGAGTGGATTTTATCCTGACGAACGCACCGACCCTGGACGAGAAGAAGAAAAAAACGGTAGTTTTCACTGCCACCAAATCTCATGAAAGCTCATAACCAATTATACACAATTCCCCCTGTTACATTTATTTGACATCGCACTCTCTTTTACTTAGTGTTTTACCTAATTCTCCATATCTCTACAGCTAATTGAATTCTAAGTCGCGCGCGCGCGAGTGAGCGCTCATTTCTAGGAATTCGAACAAAAGATACGATGCATGAATGGATCCGCACAATGAACTAGTCTTAACATGTCATGCAAATTCAGTTCGAACGAGTTCGCATAATTAAAAAACGTTGACACGTACAAAACTCCAACGTGAAAATAAAATCGAATGTATGCCATTGCGTTCTCCGTTCTCTTTACGCGTTCTCCTTAATTTCCGTCACTCCTGAGAGATAAATAAATTAAAGTGTAAGCCAACGAGTGGTCAATGGCGTAAAGGGTTAGAAAGGGCAGGTCAAGGCGAGTCAAGGGCAAACCAGGGCAAGCCAAGGGCAGCCAAGGGCACGAATTGTAAAGGGTTAAACAGAGTCAATCTAGCGAAAAAACCGACGCCGACAACCAAATAAGGGCAAGAAACGCTACGATTGGTCAGCTTTCCAGCCGTCTCTATAACAAGCGGGAAATTTAAACAGTCTACGCAGTGGTTTATCGACGCGGAGAAGAGAGAGAGAAAGAGAGACGATGGCGAGTTACGGAAAAGCGAGTGCCAACAAGCGAGTGCGTGGAGATGATGAGCTGAATGGTTGCAAGAGGAATCGAGGAGATGAGATGAGATGTGTGAAACGCCAGTGGATGTCTACCCCGTTTCGCTTTGTCGATGTACACAATCTTCCGTTTGGACTGTGGTTGCCGCTCGAGATCCAAAACAAGATTATGGCTCAAAAGTATTGGATGGAATGGAAGGACCGTGTAAAAAAGGTAAATGCTGTTTTTGGTTTTCAACACGATGGGTCGAAGGAAGGGGGTGAGCGAGGTGTTTGTATTTGTGAAATTACGGGTTTGGTGAACGGATGGCGGGAAGATTGCGGTCTGAGATTTTTGAAATCTGTGTGGAACGTTGGCTCTCTAGCATGTTCGTGGTGTATTGGTATTCGGCGGAAGGGTTTGTCGATCGGGGGAGTGGCACTAGCTTGGAGGTGGCGAAAGGACTATGTCATGACCAATGAGGAATGCAAACGCTTGTGGAACGACATTGAGGTGTGTACAATGCGCTATTATGGTTTGACTGAGAGAGGTGCAGGGGTGGTTCCGATTGCGTAGAGTTGAGAGGCAAAGTACCGTTTGCGAGTATGAGGCAAGCTTTGTGGTATGCAAAGATGCGACGCATGGAAATGGTGGATAGATGGTTAGAGGTTATAAGTGATTACCATGAGCTTGATGGCAATGAGGCATTGGGTTCCTTGAGACCTCTAGCTTTCCGTGGAACTGCTTCTATACACATTCGGGGATGAGAGACAATGTTAATTGTTTTTTTTGTTTTTTTTAAGATCAATGACATTTGGGGCAAGCACGCAGTAAAGTGTACGGTTCTCAATCGAACGCGCAGCCCTGGTATTTCCCTATGTACCATGACTCATTTGGTGTGTTCCGTCACGGAAGAACAGGCGGGAGTAATGCGTGTGAAGAGATTGAGGTCATGGTTGGACGAAATGCAGCCAGCGTTGGAGCTAACCATTGGGAATGTTTTCCAGCTATTCCAACCCGCGCGTAAGCTCCGTCGGGAGTATTGTCCATGGTGTAGTCGTTTGGCAGAATGTTTTTCGCTAGACGGTATGCGAATGGTGAATGAGTTGCAAAATCGCCCCATTGATAGGGAGTTGCTGCGTTACTTGTATCTTGAAATGCAAATGACATTGTTTCGTTATTTCTTGCCATTCTATCACAATGCGGATAATATGAAGAGTGTGGGGGAGTTGCCTTGCCCCTCGGGACACATGCCCACCGAGTATGAGAACGTTCTACATTTATCCATAAGTTTGGAACGAATGAAATCGGGGGTGTATACGGAATGGATGGACTATGTGGATGAACATTGGGGTGAAGAGGGGTTGTTTGAGATCTGCCCACTGGTGGAGAAAGACTTTGATTATTAACATTTTTGTATTGTCATTCTTATCTGTCATTAAAAATCGGAGTGTTGGTTCACATCAGGTGTTGTGTCATTTTTTCCCTTAGTTGAATGCACCGTGGGAGGGGAGTGTTGGCAAGAGTCCCTGGACATGTAGATCCCCGTTTCCAATGTCTTGCGGTGATGTGCAAAATGTGCGGGGCGTCTGCATTTGTCCTTCAACCGGGTTGGTGAGAGCCGTGTGCGAGCGAGGGAGTCGGCATTTGCGGATCTTTTGGATGGTCACGCAGATGGAACGGTGCGATTGGGTGTGTTCTTGGTGCGTACTGAGAAATCGAGGCATGTCATTGGAGGCTCACGTGAAGGCCCTACCTTTTCACAAGAGTCGCGATGTACCGCGAGAGATTTTGCGTGACATTTACGTGGAAATCCAGCGCGTGATTATTCAACGCCATTATCCATTCAGACCAGGCAGAGTGGGACTGGCCCCTACCCCTTCGGGTCGTTTACCTCCTGATGTTAAAACGGTCAGTGACATTGGATGGTATAGTTATGAAGCATTGGACGAATTAGAAGATTATCTTTGACTTGTTCTGTAGGTTGCCGATGTGAGGAAACTGGGGGTACGTGACGAACAACGAGCGCTTACCGATTGGTTTAGGGAGGTTCAAGTGCAAATAGCAGGGCGATTGGACGCTAATGGACTGGTCCCATGGCTGATGCAGTTGTGAAGAGACAATTTTTATGTGTAATTTTGTTTATTAACAATAAAACGTATTTTTACAGTTTTAACTCTAGCTCTTGTGTTAATTGATTTACATTATACCACTCCATGAACAAGCGACATTCGGCCATGCTGCAATGATTAGCGCGAGAGCCTCTATGACAACCGCAGTTGCGCTGCGGTTTGTTTTTTCTCAACTCATCGTATTTGGGACAGCCTAGGGTTTCCAAGTTGACGCTCGGAATGTTCAGTTTGTTTAATAAGTCTTTTTCCAATTGCCCTCCTTTGTAAGCCACCACAGGACTGTCGCGAGTGGCATTTAGCTCGTATAAGAAAGCCAAGTCTTCTTCCAATTCATCTTGTGAGTGTAAACCAAAGTAGCGATGTTCTTGGGGGTTGGGTCGAAAAGTGAGTCCATGCACATGGCGTCGCGCATAGTTGACCGTTTTTTTGTCCTGGTAGGATAGATCCTCGTAGTGCATGTCGTGCGTGTAATGAAAACAACTGGATTGTTCCCCATCACTCCACCCCAATTCGCGCACGATGAACTTGTTACGAATACGAAAACCGTCCAGGTCGATGCATAGACACACCCCTCTGAAACCAATGAAAAAAACAAAGTCAGAGTTTGAAGAGAGTGTTTAAGGCTTGTACGATGAGGTCATTGGGTTCGCGGGTGCCCGCAATGGCCACGTGGTCACTCTCCAGGGTGGGTGGGGCTATCAAATCGTCTGACATGGCAGAACTCTGACAGGCAACAAACGCCCCGTGTTGCCAGTAAAACCAGGCACCGCTCACACCATCGAAGAAGTACAAAGGTTTGTTAAGTCGAATGGCCATAGCCATCGCCCAGGCCGAACCTCCCACCACACCTCCCTTGTTGTCAAAGAAACTCAACACTAGCACCAGGGTGGCGTCCTTGACCACATGGTAATTGCGCGTTAGGTACTGTAGGGTGATGGGGGATGAAAAGGATCGGTTGAGGTCGATGGCGGCTAGCTGTATCGTCTCGCGACCTTCATCCATCTCTGCTGGGGATAGTGGGGCGAGGTACTTGGCCCTAGGGTGGCAGGGTGGAAGGAGCACTCGACACGAACGATGGGTAGCCAGGCAACATTGTTCTACGTACGTGTCCACGCCCGAGGCACCTCCCGAGGTGATGATTTGCCGTCCGTCATCCATGGGTAGACCAATCATAGTCAGTTAGTCTGCGGAGGGAGAAAGAAAGGATGAGTGGGGTACCAACGCCACATGGTCTCGAGTTGCTCGTCATCGTAACTTAGTGTAAGTGGTGGGGGGTCGTGTTCGTCAGAGACGTGTTCTTCCAGAATCCAGCGAATAGCGCGACAATCACTACAATCGCTAGGTCGCCAGTCTAACCCCTCTCCGCGGCCGTAGGCTTCATCTTTCTCCAGGATGCAATAATCGCACAACAGTTTGTCCAATAAATCGTCACACCGTCTCTGCGGAACCCATGTATCACAACCACTAGGCAAAAGCGAGTCATAGTTACCTGAGATCCTGAGGCCTCACGCTGGAACTGATGTGGACTGCAGTGGGAACGCGCTTTTTGTAGTCTATCCCATGACCAAATAAGGACAGGACGCCGGGCAAGCAAGAACAAGACGCCGGGCAAGCAAGGACAAGACACAGGTAACAAAGAACAAGACGCCGGGCAAGACAGGACAAGACAGTGGCAAGCGACGCCATGGTTAATCGACCGATGAAACCAACGCCACGCTCATACCAAATAAGGACAAGACGCCGGGCAAGCAAGAACAAGACGCCGGGCAAGCAAGGACAAGACACAGGTAACAAAGAACAAGACGCCGGGCAAGACAGGACAAGACGGTGGCAAGCGAAGCCATGGTTAATCGACCGATGAAACCGACGCCACGCTCATACCAAATAAGGACAAGACGCCGGGCAAGACAGGACAAGACAGGGGCAAGAATGGACTTAAAACAATGGAACTGGGTCCAAGGCAGTCATTCGGAAAAAAGACGTCTTACCCTTAGGATGGAAGAGTCTACCAAATGTGTATCGCTGTCTACAGCGTTGAATAATCTGACAAAGGTCTTGGAAGAGACTCTCACTGAAAATGAAACTTTAAGCAAACGCGAAAAAGCGGCCATGTCAACCCTAACCATCGTGACGGGACTATTACAAGAAGCCAACGAGAACAACGAGGCGTTCACCGAAAAACTACAAAAGCAACAACAAGAGAATGATCGTTTAAAAGAGACGGTTTGTCAACTAAGACGGTTGATGTTGTGCCCACGTTGCACGGACGTCTTAGATCATTGCATGGACGGAGAACTTTGTGACAAGTGTACACTACCTTAGGATAGAGGAATCACAAGAACGGACAAGCCATGGACAAGAACCGACAAGCCAACGGGCAAGCCAGGGACAAGCCACGGGCAAGCAGAGGCCAGCCACGCTTAACCGACGCCAAGCTCTTACCAAATAAGGGCATACATCGCTGTGATTGGTCAGCTCATCCCACGGTTCATTAAAACTGACGTCACGTTTTTTGGGTATAAAAGAAGGTCAGGATCTCAGCAAAGCATCACTCGATTGGGGAGAAAAGAAGACGACACCATGTCTATGAGCGAAGAGAACAGACGAGAGTTGAACGATGCCCTGTCCGCCTTGTTGGAGGTTGACGCTGAACCCTTACCGATTCTGACAGAAGAAGACGTCATCCAAGTGTTGCAAGAAGGAGATGTCAGAGAAGAAAAGTGCCCCATGGATGGCAGCACTCTGTACGTTATCAAAAGTACCTTGGGTCGTGAGAATGGGAGCGTGTGTCTGAAATGTCCCATGGAAGGATGTGTCACGTTCACGACCACAGACAATGCCCAAGTTGTCCTCGAAGGACTCGCCCACGCTCATCCCGAGTTGAAAAAAGAGTGGTTTGCCCTAACGTGCCAGTGCGAACGCAGACCTTTCCTGAAATTGAGCCGTTCTGCCAAGAATCCTAACCGGTTGTACTTGACTTGTGCTAGGAAGCGTGACCAAAACCCTTGCAAATACTTTCAATGGGTGGACTCAGCCCCCTTCTGTCCCAGGCAAGAGGCCGTACCTTTGAATGGTAGGGATCGGTGGTCTACACTGACGAAGGATCAAAGACAGTGGTTGCTCGATCAAGCCAGAATGGACACAAGTGACAGTGACCCTCGAGAAGCTCGATACAAAGAGTTTCGACGTAATGTAGCGCACAGAATGATTCGAAGGGTGCGAAACGAACCTTACCCTGGTCAACCGAGACCCATACACTCCTTCTCGCGTAGCCAGCAACTGTTGGAATGAACATGTACGCATGCTCACACATACTCCCATATGTGTCCCATTCACACTTCTTGTAAAATAGGTTTTTGAGTTAGCATTAAAAAACACCATTTTTTGCCATTATGACTGAGAGTGCATTAATTCGTTTGGAGTGGTGGGTGATTCAACATTTGAGGGGGTGTTTCCGCAATGCTTCCAGGTTTCTACAGATGCTGGACGAGGTAGATGCTAATAGCATTGATCCTTTTGTCGTCATGACCCACGTCTTTGCCGAGGGGCACCATTGGGGGCGTTACCTAGTCTTTGCCTGGTGGTTGTGCAACACCTACGGCTACAAAAAGGGGCGTGAGCATTGGGTGAAGTGTAAACGCAGTCACCCTACCTTCAATCGAGGTATACGAGCGTGATGGTCCGTAAGAAGAAGAAGAGTGATCGATCGTGGGCCGATAAGTACAATGATCCCACTCGACCCGGTTCGTTGGGTGGCGTTGAACGTTTTGCCAAAGCCAATGGTCTGTCTGTGGCCAAAGCAGAACACATCCTGCAAAGTGTGTTGAGTCACACGCTACACAAACCGCGACGACGACGGTTCCCCACCTCCCCCACCTTGGTGTTTGGTCCCGACGAGCAGTGGCAGATGGATCTGGTGGATATGCAGAAATTGAAACGTTGGAATGGAGGCCACAAGTATTTGTTGACGGTGATCGACGTCTTTTCCAAACGCGCCTGGGCCGAACCTCTCCGCAGCAAGAGCGGACCCGACATGGTGCGAGCCTTGGATCGCCTAGCCCAAACGCTCTACCCCTTTCAACCACTGCGCGTGCAAACGGACGAGGGGAAGGAGTTTTACAACAAATGGGTGCAGGCTTGGTTTAAAAACAAAGGGTGGCACCATTTCTCGACCGCGGGAGATGCCAAAGCAGCTGTGGTGGAACGTTGGCACCGAACCCTGAAAGAGAGGATGTATCGCTACTTTACGGCGCACAACACGTTAAAGTACGTGGACGTCTTGAAAGATCTGATCGACGAGTACAATCGAACGCCTCATCGCAGTCTAGGTATGGCACCCGTGGAGGTGACAGAGCACAACGCCCCCGCCCTGTTCGAACGTTTGTATGGGAAATTCTTGAAAAGGGGTAAGGTGCGCAAGATCTTACGCGTGGGGGATCGCGTGCGTCTCAACAAGAAACACAAAGCTTTTGGCAAGGGGTACTTGCCTGGGTGGACGGAAGAAGTCTTTCAGGTCTCGAGCGTTGACCGTCACCTTCGACCCATTACTTACAAGATACAAGAATGGGACAACACACCCGTAAAAGGTACCTTTTACGCCCAAGATTTGCAAAAGGTGAACGTGTCGGATGACGATCTGTTCCGCGTGGAAAAAATCCTCAAACGTCAGAAAGGTCGCATGTTGGTACGCTGGAAAGGGTGGCCGGCCAAGTACGACAGTTGGATCCCAACAACAACTCATAAGAAGTGAACGTAGGTAAGTGTGGACATCACATCGTCATGACGTCGCACCGTCTCACATTGATCAGCGATCCGACCGACGAGTTTGCTCAAAACACCAACAGTGCCTTCACTTTACGTTTGCAACGACCCTTGCGACTAGCCGATGGAAGTTGGGAAGCCTGCTTGCTGAGCGTTTCCTGCCCCAGCGCTTCCAGACACGATTGGAAACTCGTGGGCATCGATCCCGAGACGGTCATCTTGAAAAACATCATGTATTACCAACGGATGGACGAGTCTCACACCATCAATGGTGTTTTGTCGATTCGACTGAAAGAAATCATGACCGAGGACCACCCTGTGGTGAGCGGTAGACAATTCTGGCAGCGACTGATTGCCCTAGCCACCAGAAAGATCAACGAGATTTGCGTCAACTTCAACGTAGGACACAATGGAAAACGTTTCAGCATTTTTGACTCCCGCTGGAACCCCTATCTGGAGTGGATCAAGGGCGATGAAGTGATTCTACCTCGCGTTGGTATGCCAATGCTCTCCTCTTTCACGAATCCATCGTCAAGTTGTTTGGTGTGTTGTCGCAGGATGGTCGATCGATGGGACCTAATGTGAGTTACAATCTACCTCGAGATCCTACGCATGATCCGCCTCGTCAGAATGCTCCAACCAAGGGCGAATTTCTAACGAATGATGTCCCCACGTGGAAGTTGGTCGACGGTTACATGCACTTGAACGAAGAGTTTGAATGGCACATTTACAATGTCGACGCTTCCTTCGAACGCAAGAAGACGAGTCACTCGCTGTTTGTCTACACGGATCTAGTGGAGAGCAGTTTTGTGGGCAATCAACAGCATCAGTTGTTGCGAGAGATTTTCCTGGACGATAGCGTGCACGGTCGACGGTTGGTCGAACCGCTACGTCTACAGTGGATGCCGGTTCGTACGCATAACATCGAGACGGTGGAGGTGCAAATCGCTACGCAGTCGGGGGCGTTAGCCACGTTTGACGCTGGCAAGACCATCGTCACCGTTCTCCTGAGAAAGAAGACTGCATAAGAAAGAGGAGAAGGGGCGTCTACGAGTCACTCGAAGGTGAAAATCATGCGAGGAGGAGCTTTGACGCGTTACCACACTCCCGAACTGTCTCAGGCAGGTGCAGGGTGGAATCCCTACTGCACCCTTCAAACGGGTGATGGATTTGCAGAAGATTTGGTGCAATTGGCCGGACCCACCGTGCTGCAGGCGGGGAGAGAAGTGTTGAGCAAGATCGATGGTGGCATGAACGTGAGCGATGCCTTACGCACCAGTGGAAGAACATTGACCAACACCTTGAAGAGGAAAGCCCCAGGGATGGGAGCCCGTTTAGCAGGCCGGGCCACCAAGCGAAAGGCCGCCTCAACCTATAAAGGCATAGTCAAACGCTTCAAAGACATTTTCGATTAAAACGATGGTGATTGGAGGATTTCAAAAGACGCTCCGCGTGAACCCTCACCAACCTGCCGTGGGTCGATTCTACTCTCCCTACAAGTGGGGTAAGAGCGTACCTTTGGAGTGGATGACACACCCTGCGCCCCGGGTGAAAAGACAACGGGGTGGTTCTTTGAGAGGTCGCACAGCCCCTCCACGACGACGACATAAAAATCCACGACACTGCAGCACTCGTCACAAAACGCGTTGAAGTGACGACCGAAAGCATCATGTCCCTGAATCTCTTCGACCTGCCATCCATCGACTATCGCTACAAGGCCAAACGGGATGTACCCTACCGACCAGCCTTTACGGGAATCGATCCCATCACCTTCTCCGTAGCACCCTCGGAAGATTTTGTGGATTTGAGTCAGAGCCGTTTGGTGGTGGAGGTGCGTTTGAACCATCCACACACAGGGTACACTGGCATCGAAGTGGGAAGAGCCATCAGTAATGCCACGGACACGCGCAACATGACCATCGTCAACAATTTCGGTCATTCCATATTCAAACAAATGACTCTGAAACTGAACGGAGCCTTGATGACCAAAGACACCAATCAGTACCATCACAAAGCCATGCTGGAAACGCTCATCAACCGTTCCAAAGACGAAGGGGATTCTCTGCTCAGACCCCAAGGCTGGATCAACGGTGCGCTCAATGTGCCTGCGACTATAGCTACTGACCAAGCCGACACGGACAACATTAGACAGCAGGACGAGAGTGATGGTTACAAAGTCTTGGAGACCTTAACCAAGACAGTAGCGGGAAAACGATGGCAGACCTTTGTGATCAAACCGCACCTAGCCCCGTTCCGTAGTGGCAAGGCTTTGGTCCCTGGGGTGGGCATCGAGTTGGAATTATACTTGAATCCCAATACCATCTATCTCTACGGGACCATCAACAAAGGCAATTTGACGGATAAGAAATACCCATACATCACGCAAGACGACATCAAAGTCACGCTGATGCTGCGAAAATACACCTTGAATTCCTCCGTGTTTTTGGAGCTGAAGAAGAAAAGAGATAAGGAGCACAAGATTGTCAAGTACCCCGTGGTGAGGACCGATTTGCGTACGTATGTCATCCCTACGGGCAACACATCGTGGGAAGAAGACAATGTGTTCATGGGTAGATTACCGGATCGCGTGGTGGTGGCCTTGATGCGAACGAGCAATTTCAACGGAGCCATTGACCGCTACCCGTTTGCTTACGAACGTCTGAACGTCTCCTCCATCCGACAGATTGTGAATGGTGAAGATTACCCTTACAAACCCCTGGAATTGAGCAACACCGCTGGACAAAAAGGCAGCACTGACCTGCTGGGCTACGATCGTCTCCTCACGGCTCTCAACTCCGAACAAGATGAGCTTCCCATCATTCAACCAGAAGACTGGGGCGAGGGAAAATCGTGCACCCTGTTCGTGTTTAATAACGTGCCCAACGACCGTCCCAATGCCAGTGCTCACCGCAACCCACCACAGACGGGTAACGTGCGCTTAGAGATCAAATTTGCTGAAGCCACCACCACCAACATCACCGTATTGGTGTTGAGCGAGAAAGAAAACGTATTTGAGATCAATCCTCTGGGTGGAGTCAAATACAACTTGGATCACTGAGAATGGAATTTGTACCACTGAACACCGAAGTGCTCCGTTATTTGAGCATTCACGACCCACCTCTACGCAGATATTTTCAAGGCGTCTTTGCCGCCGATCAGCTACCCATGAACGCTCAGAAGTCGCGTGCACCCCAGGCTTACATCGTCAACACGGATCCCATCTCGGAACCGGGACAGCATTGGTTAGGGGTGTGGACTCGAGACAATGTGTGCGAAGTCTTTGACAGTTACGGATTACCCTTGCATTACTACAATGATCCCACGTTGCAAGAATGGTTGCGACAGTGGAAATACTTGGTGAGCACAGATCAGAGCTTGCAAGCCTTGGACAGTCAGACGTGCGGTCATTACGCCTTGACCTACCTGAAAGCCAAAGCCCGAGGTGCCTCTTTAACAGACTTTATGGCTAGATGGGGCCCAGATCTCGTCTCCAATGACGTCCGAGTGGCCAACGAGTTGAAAGGAACGGTGCAACGAGAACTGTCCGTGGATGGACGACCCTACGATGCTCGTCAACAGACCAATTGTAGTCGTCAAGCTTTCATGACGTGTAATGGATTACATTAGTGAAGTGTAATTAAAAAAAGAGGTTGCAACCACCGTTTGTATTCATTTTCTCTGTGTGATGAACACCCGTCACAGTGAACGTCAGGTCTTCCTGGCCTTGGCCAGGCTAGAAGCGGATTATTACGCTCTTTTTCCTGAAGACTATTACCAAACCATCGTCGGTGAATCTCAGTGGGATGGGTTTCATCTTCAACAGTTGCGTCAATTGGCTGCCAAACGGGCCTGGAATGACATGCTGCATTACATTCACTATGGATTGGACACGGCCCTCCGAGAGGCCGTTCAAGACGCTATTCAGCAAGCTAGCCCTCGTCTCTACCAAAAAATGTTTTTTTCCCCCAACAACATAAGGTAAAACTCGGTTCACATGTCATCAGTCATGTCCAAGACAGTGAAGAGGAGATCGCGCAAGCGAGCTGTCAAACGAAAGCAAAGAGGGGGTGCTTTGTACAGGCGAACCCAACCCCGTACGATTGACAAAATCGCTCAAGTGGCCAGTATGTTTTTGTCCGGACCCGCCCCTTCCTTCGGTTCGCTGGGCCTCTTACTGGGCAAGCAAGCCTTCAAAGGCATAAAAGACAATGTGCAATATTACCGGGGCAAACGATGATTCGACAACCGAGCAGCGTCATCGTGGCCGGACCTTCGGGCTCTGGAAAATCCACGTTGGTGGATCGATGGTTACGTCACCCCTCCATCTTTGCTACCAAACCCAAACGTATCGTGTATGCTTACGATCGTTGGCAACCTCGCTTTGACGTCTTACAGAAAAAACACGGGATTCGATTCTACAAAGGCATTCCCGATCCCGCTTTACTGACCAAATGGTTTGGGGTCACTGGAGGTGGTGTATTGGTCTTGGATGATCTCATGACCGAAGGAGGGGCCGACAAGCGCGTGCTGGATTTGTTCACCAAAGATTCGCATCACCGCAACATCACCGTTCTCTACTTGACACAAGATCTGTTTCCTCCTGGAAAGTTTTCCAAGACCATCAATCGCAATGCACAGTATCTGGTGGTCTTCAAGAATCCACGCGATAAGACTGGACTGCGCACCGTGTTGTTACAAGCTTTCCCTGACCAGTGGAAAAAACTGATGGAGTTATTCAACCGAGTAACAGCTCGCCCCTTTGGCTATTTGATGTTGGATTTGCATCCCGCCTCAGACGATCGGTACAGGCTTTGGAGTCACTTAAGTAAGGAAGAAGGGATGCCTCGCGTACACACTCTCTCCCGCCATGCCCCCAAGCGGAGAGTAACACGGAGGAAATAAAAAACTGGAACCCAGCACCGTCTTTTCATTCGTCCTTGTCATGGTGAGACGTACCAAGCGCCGGAAGAACACGCGCCGAGTGAGGCGGCGAAAGCGTCAAAAAGGAGGAGTCATTCCCCTAGCAGCTCTACTCCCAGCTCTGGTAGCAGCGGGCAAAGCGGCAGCCACGGGGGGTATTGCCGCCGGTGCCAGTTGGGGCGTGAAGAAGGCTCTCGACAAAATCGACCGCAAGCGAAGGATTACTTAAATGCCATGTCACTGGAGAAAGACCATTTCGACATCATGGGCGAACGCATCAAACGACAAGCACCCTTCTTACGGTCGGTGTTGAACGAGGGCAGCGCAGCTGCTCGCCGACACATGTTCCGCATGGCCAACAAAGACCAAATCAATGCCGTCAGCGAACTCGTACTCAACACGCTTAAAGGCAACGTACCCGTGTCTAAAATTACACGTCATGGTCTGGCTCCACACGCCAACCTACTGCGTCAATTGGGGCGTCGTCGCGCATCCCTTATGAGTCGACGCAAGTTGCTGGTGAATCAGTCTGGCGGTGACTTTTGGCCGCATCTCCATCGCTGTTATCGAAGAGTCTGTGGACACTGGTAATGGATGCCTTTGTGAGCACCGAAATCCCCGATTCTCCGGCCTTTTTACGCCTCCAAGAGCAGTACAAACAACGCCTCATGGCTGACACCACCTTGGACAAAGCTTCCTCGTTAGCCGCTCAGCAAGAGATGATCCTTGACAACGAGGACATACCCGATGGCTGGAAAGAAGCTCAATTGAAGACCCTCTCCAACGAGTTGCGTCAATGGACCCAGAAAGCCCGAAATCCCTTGTTTAAGGTGCAGGGACGTATGGGCCCCAGCGAGGCGAGCGGCACCGATCCGGACGAACCCCCCTTGCAAAGTATTGTGGGTGGATTAGTCAAAAGCCTACAGAAGAAGTCACTGGTCACGCCTATCATGCCCAAAGCCAAGGCCAAACGTCCACGCATGAAACTAACACCCAAGATCACACCCTCCACGCGCAAAGCCAAAAAAGTCCGAAAACTTCCACCCACCCCTTTGTCGGGGGTCGGTACCCTACCGAGCACCAGTCAAACTTCTGCCATGGGTAGTGATCCGGATGCGCGCAGGAAACAACTCATGCAAAAAAGAAAGGAAGAACTCGTGAGCGAATCCAAAAAACGCATAAAAGATACGGTCAAGAAGTGGTTGGATTACAGTTGAACGAATCATGCCGAGAGTCAAGTCAAAGAGAACCCGGCGGCGAAAGAGAGGCCATCCCACTAGAAGGAGGAGGAAGAGACAGAGAGGGAGTGGATTCGATGTCCAAAAACTACTGGGCAAGACAGGTGTGGAATTTCACTGGCCCGGCTATCAATTCATGGGACCAGGTACGCATCTGGAAAAAAGACTGGCTAGAGGTGACAAGGGGATCAACCGATTGGACAGACTGGCCAAACAGCATGACATTGACTATTCCAAGGCCAAGAACCTGCGGGACAAGTGGCAAGCCGATCGGAAGATGATCAAGGGCATTGATGGTTTCAAGAAGAAGAACAAGACAGAATCCATTGTTAAAAACATTATGAAAGCCAAGGTCAAGTTAAAACTGTAAAAGACTGTCAATTAAAAAACGGAGTGTTGCTTCAAAATGTCTTGTTTTATTTCACATTAAGAAAAAAAAAGATTGAGTAACACTTTCTTTCCCATACTATCCAAAGGGAACTCTTGTGGTCCTAGCAAAGCAGTGATCCTCTCTAAACTTGGCATACTACACTCTGTAAACTGTTCGTGAACGTAACTGTGCCAGGTATTGGTGGTTAAATCATACAAGTAGATGGGTTTCTTCATTTCTTTGGCCAGATTGACGCTCCGTCCTAATCTTCCTGGAATAGTAGGTTGATCGTGAGGTGGCATGGAAAATGTCTTGGAGAACACAATCAAGATATCTGCTTCGCGAATAGCTGTATAATCTCGCATGATCGCTATCCTTTCTTGATATGGGAAATGAATGAAGATTGGATCCTCTGCAAAACAGGCCATAAACGCTTCCCGATCACAACTGTCTGCCACTGCAAAATTATTCTTGAGCATGTTTCTATCAGATAACAAGATATCAGTCACATCATCTTCATAGGAAGTGCTCACAATGTCTGAACAATTGTTGCTGTGGCTTATTTTCCATAAACTCAGATCCGAAGCCTTATCCCAGTCATGCTTGATAGCCGTAATGGTGTCAGCCAACTTCTGATCTGCAGTAATGTAACAGCGGAACGGTATTCCTCGCAGTATAGCCAAAGAGACCAACGCTGAGTTCATGCCTCTGTTAGCCGTCGTAGTGATGATGGTTTTGCGAGAAGCCATCTTCAATGAGGAATGAGGCTCTAAGGCTAGTTTCAAAAGTATTTATAAGAGCCAGCAACGCGGTGATTGGTCAACTCCGTTACCCAAATCGGGCAAGACAGGGACAGCCAAGGGCAAGTAAGGACATGAAACTATTAGGGTTAGGGTAGAAAAAGGAGGGGTAGGGCTGGGGTATAGGCGGAGGGGTGAAAAATGGGGGGTAAAAAATGAGGGCTGGGGCTAAAAATGAGGGGTAGAAACAATGCCTGGAATGTTAGGAATGTCAAGAATGTCAAGAATGTCAGGAATGTTAGGGTTAAAAACAGCAGAAAAACTAGGGTTGGTTAATTTATGCTAATTATGCACATGATTATGCTAATGAGTCACGTGACTTTAATTGACACCTGAAGACAATAGCCCATATGCAAATAAGTCCCATGGGACCAAATACTGCTCTCTGATTGGCTAGGGTTTTTTGATTGACAACCTAGACAATGGCGGCATCCTTTGAGTGGTATACCGACCACTATAACTACTGCTGTGGAGTGCAAGTTTAAAGACAGGGGCTGCATTCTTCGTGCATATCAATGTGAACTTGCCCAACATCTGATCAACTGCCCATATCGAACGGTGAAATGCCCATCTTGTGGCACAGAGATTCCACATAATGATTTGGCAGCACACGACGAGCTGTGTATTGCCAAAATGGTGTCTTGCCCAAATGAATGTGGGGTACAAGTGGAAAGGTACATCACTAATTTTGACATTTAATGAATGTGTGGGTCGATGTCACTGCTTGCAACTGTATTTAATACTGGATGATTGCAAAACTTTTTATATAGGTGCAAGATGCTGTCCCACTTTGCTTTTGTATGTGTCAAGGAGGGCCGTCCTTGTCCGCTTTATGCTGTTGGATGCACAAAGGTCCACTCCTCTGCAGAAGCTGATTCTGAAGGCCATCTGAAACTATTGTTGGATGCTCGTCTATCAGGAGCTTGTGGTGTAAGTTAACATGCTTTACCAGATAAACACAAATACATTTTTAAGTTGTACACGGCAAGCAGTGGCCTCACACTACATGATTAAGGCTAGGTTAAATTAATTGAATAAGGCATTTTCAAACGAACCAATTTACCTCAGAAGTTATCATATTCTTTACTGTATATTTCAATCTTTTCACACTATTCATGTCATGTTGTATACATTTTATCAGGGTTCTAATGTCAGCCTAGGTGGCTTTTCTTTGGCTGGGTCATGGTGCATAGAAGGTGAAGTTACCTTGCCTATCCGTAGTCCATTATTTGATGGCCATGCTGCAGTTGTGAGGCTGGAAATAAGCAATGACAATGGAATTTGTGTCAAGCTCTACCTGGAATCAAAATTACAGTTGCCTTGTTTTGGAGTTGATCTTAGGTATAGCTTATCACTTTTAATTGTTCCAAACCAAAGTTACATTTGTCACCTAAATAAATGTCAGTTATTTATTGTTTTCTGTTCACACGCCTAACAGCTTTTGTTTTACAGGTGCTGTTTCCGGTGTGGAGTGGATAAAGTGAAATTCAATACACCCAGATCTCTAATGTCCCAAGCCTCGGTTGCATGTGTTCAAATGCATAATGTATGTCCAGTAGATGTGTTTCTTCAGATGAGTAGAAAAAGCACTGCAGTTTACTTGGACTTCCTGCTAACATTGTCAGTTTGATTTAGACTGCTGAAATGGTCTAGGGTATGTGGGTTATGCTGATTCCTGAAGTCATGTTTGATGACTTCAGTTGAGTACTGCAGCATACACTATCCTAATTGGATTGCCAATTGTTATATGCTGGCTCCTGATTTCCTGATGTCTTGTAAGTCAGTTGAGTAGTGCAGCATACACTTTCACCATACAATACTGATTTTAGATGTTTTGACTACCTTGCTACAGACTGACATAAATAGTCTTCAGCATCAATGTCCTGGCAACAATGAGTCGAGTTGGTTACTCGATGATACCCTCCTGTGTCTTAATTTATTGTTGACATCAAAAAATATCATTAAGAGTGTCTATATTGTCTTCTGTTGTTGTTGTTTTTTTTTTGTGGTTCTGGTATGTCCATAAAGAGTAGATAGATGTTCAAAAAAGTTTTTTTGAATTCCGCCATGTTTTTGCCCTGAAATCATCATTAAAGCTTCCTGCTTGAGCCATGCCCATCAAACTTGACAGAGCTAGTAAGGGGCATGGGTCTATTCCAGATTTGACGTCACAAACTGTTTTGCATCGCATTTAGTCTTTGTAAACATGCATGGAAAGCAGTTTGTGATGTCAAATCAGGAATAGACCCATGCCCCTTACTAGCGCGGTCTAGTTTGATGGGTGTGGCTCAAGTGGGTAATTTGACTAACGATTTCAGGGTAAATTCAAAAACAACTTTTTTGAACAGCTATCTACTCCTTAAGTACATACCAGAACCATAAAAAAAGAACTGAAAACGATATAGACACTTTAAGACAACAGGATAATACCCTCTTGAACAAGAGGGGGGGACCAGGAAACCAGATTCCATTTCTTTTGTTCTTGGTGAAATCAATATGTCATGTCTACCTGAAAAAGTACCATCATCTCACTGAGAAGCCATTTCTTTCGCACTGAGAAACAAATCTTGGAAAAACCAAAGGGTCTAATAAACTATTCTTGGGAACAGGTTTTGTTTTCATGATTATTCATTTGTAACTCGAGATAAGCCAACACTTAAGACTGGTTTTTAACCCTAGACTATAAGCTAGTCCCTTAATTTTTCTTTGGGATAGTGAAGCGAGCGAAAGATACCTAAGTGCGTAGACTCGAGTACTGGACGCTCCAGGTGCAGAAAAGAATTATCAAATCTCGGCAAAGCAAATGCACGACCTCAAACACGTGATGGTATGGTACCTACTCCATTTAGAAATTTCGATTTGTGTGTAGTCTAGATTGGCTGAAACGCATTTAGAAATGCAATGCCATGCCATGCCATGCCATCGCAATTTCTTAAAATATGACTATAACCGATCAAAATATTGAAGCTGTTTTAAACTTGAAATTCATTTGACTTATTCAGCTCATCGGTTTGACCGCTCCCAGATGTTAGTAAGATTCAACATTTTTGTCGATGATAATTTGAAGGAACATTATAATTACAGCATAACATAAAAAAATAAGTTACTTTTGTTTTGTTTCTTCCACACATACACATATGTTTCTTCCATATGTGTGCACAGTACATGCTGACATAGTAGTAATAGCTGCATATTTGTGGGGAAAAAAAACAAGTTAACTTTTGAACCAGGCCACAATTTCATTTATATTTAGTTACCTATTTAAAGTTTTTTCACATTGTTGTTTCGTAATAAATGTGTATGGAAAAATAAAGGAAATTTCATCCCCTAACCATTATTTTTGAAGAAGGGTTTGTTTCTCAACTGAGTGTCCCGCTGCTATTTCCACTCCGAAAATTTGTGCATATGCGTCGATATCCCCCTTAAGTTTAAGTTTCCTCAGTCACTAGTATGCATGCATTGTTGTACGACTGCTGTATACGTGATTTTGTTTCTGTTTCAACAGAATAACTTTGTCTGACCTAACAATTATTCTGTTAGGGCTTGCTGGAAATAATGATGGTTTTCATCATTTCATACTCAAAAGCCTCGTGGAATAATTGTTTTATTAAAAACTGAAAATAAAATAGTGCTAGAAACTAAAACTGAAAGAAAGAAGAAGAAAAGAAAGGAAAGAGAAAAACGTAAAGGGAAATATTTGATTGATCATAGAGGAGATGGAAATCTTTTGATGTAAAAACGGGACTCATTCATTCAAGCGTATGGAACGCCGGCTCTCACATAGAGGTACTAGCTGAAGGGGCGACTCTATGACTCATCCAAAAAACGGCGCCGTGCTTCAATTTGATATAAATTTTGATGTACTGAACATTGTCTCACCTAACCCAGGAGCGGGTTTTGAGAGGGGGAGGGATGCGAGGTACGAGGGGGTCACCTCCTTCCCCTTTTCCCCTTATTTTGAAAAAAGGTTTCTATAACCAACCGACATTCAAGTTGTGTTGTGCATCAGGCGGTGTAATTTAATTATTCGGTCTCTTTCTGGATTTTCTTGATCCACCCCAGCAACCTTGCTGGAATCAGTATACCTGAGGGATAAGCACAGACTAGACTTAAAGGTTTTCTGAAACGGCCGTTGAACCGCAGGGCAACAAAAACACCGTTCTTACAAAATAGTGTTTGTAGAAAGTTGGAGTTTGAAGCATTGCTTGCATCGAGTGCAAGTAAAAGAAAAATTACAATGCTTGTTAACTTTAAATTTAAAAAAATTGTCGATATATCGAAAGGTTTTCAATAGTGGAAGTTGCTGTAAACTTTACTTAAGTAGCGGTTGTTCACCTTGTTTTGCAAAGCCTGGTCCGTGAGCATATTTCCAGATTGTGACGTCGACACTTGTTGCAGAATACCTTAAGATATTGCGGTGTCACAGTATATGAAAGTACGTTTTGGCCTGATAAGCTAAACTTCAACAGCTCGCAAAATGTTTTGCTCAGCGATGTAAGAAAATCAGTTTTAAACACAAGGTGCCAGCACTTGTCTTCAAACTCTTTGTCGTTCTAAACACTCAACAATGAAAAGTTTAATTCCATCTGTATAGCTGTATTGAAGTTCCAGTCTCGAAATTTTTACGCGTTAAGTTCCGCTGTGAGTGGCTGCCGGAAAATTTTATTCAGGTTTCTTTCTTTTTCTTCTTCTTTTTTTTTTCTTTTTTGCTGGCGCGTTCATTGACGCTGGTGGATAGCCGTTATCCGGCTAGCCAGCGAGAATGCTGAAATTCTAATATCCTAGCTTAGTTTTTAACAATAAGAAAAAACATTACACATCTGAAATTGTCCGACTCTCTTGAAGGCTTGTAGTCGCTGAGAAAGCAACAAGCGGATTATTAAATGATTTCACCGCTATCTTGTCTTCTGTGTCGGCTTCACTTTCCCTGGAGCAAATAGTACTGGTGCCAGCTTTCATCAAACCCGGCAGGGGCACTCAACGAGTCAAATCAACCAAAAGCTGTAGAAAGGCATTTTTGACTACGTTGTGGTGTTTAAAGTCTGTTTAAAGTGAATTTTTTGTTAGCTAGAAGAATTCAATCTATTTGGATTGCTTAGCTGAAATATTAATTGCCCGAAAATGTTAGTGAACAAATTCTTCCTTGGAGAAATTAAAATGCTAGCTGAAATGAAGGTTCCACGAACTTTCTAGGCAACTATTTCCTTTCCGAAAATGCCAGCTGACGTGGTTTTGGCTCTCTAAAACGGCAATTACGACTTTCCGAAACCATCAAGGGCTATGATTCCCCCATTGCGACTCATTTAGGCCATGTTTCAGTCACGGAAATCTGAGTGCACTTTTTAATCGACGCGGAAAGCCTAAGGCGAATTACACTCCTCTCCCCTGACAAACGGCCGTATAAAAAACTGTTGTAATCTGTACGGTGGTCAATTTACATTATCAACTCCGTTGATAAACCAAATTTTCGTGTTTCACTCCCCCACCGACGCAGCACCACAGTTGCTTTAGAAACTAATCCCCTTTATATATTTATTCAGAGTATCGTGGTTCGCTTCTGATAAACTACTTAATAAGGCGAACCAAACAAGTCTGTGCATTTTTCTTTACATTTTTTAATGTTTATTCATGTGAAAGTCTATTTCGAGAAAAAAACCTGTACTTCCCATTGAGAAGTTTTCGTCTCTTTTACTACCCATTAATGGGGTGATGTTACAACAACTTATTATCCAATTTCGGCTCTATTATCTGTCAAATGGTCGCTTACGGGAGGTTAAAAACAAAAGAAGATTTCAAACTTTTTGCACTAAAAGTGGCCGCGGTCGTTTACGAGAGCTGGTCGCTTACAAGAGATTTCAGATATAGTGATTTGACTAAGAAACTTTTGGTATATTAGAAAACTGGTCGCTGAGGAGTGGTGGTCGCTTATGAGAGGAGGTAGCAACCGGAAGGTCAACTATATTGCTGAAATGTGAGCGTTTGCATTTTGGGAAAAACGTGTGACTAAGCCCATTCTCAACTGCGCATAAGAATCAATAATCCCAAATATAAAAGAAAAGAATGAACGAATGCATTCAGAGCGAGCGAGCGAGTACATGTATTTTGCCGTACTCTCACATGGGATTGGAGGCGGTATTGGTTTGTTTAAAAGAGTTTAAAACTTTAAAATGCCTTGAAATAACAAAAAGGAGTGTCAGTTTCACATATTACGATGATTTATAAACTAGTTTGTTTATTTAATTACATTACGAGTAGAGAATCTTTTTTATTGTTTGAAGCATTAAGTAGACATATTTAGCTATAATTTTGCACTTACTTTGATTTTCAGGCGGCCGTCAGTTTATAGTTTCGTGTCGTGGTCATTTCATTGACTGAGGAAGTAAATAAACTTTATTTGAGTGTAATACTATTTAGCTTAAATAACTAATTGTGGACTCTTTCAGTTATAGCACTTAACAAATGGTTATAACAAATAACTTAAAAATTCTGTATGACCTGAAAAACTAACGTTAGCGGGGCTAAACCGCACAGACAACGGTCGACCACCACTGGAATCGACCCGCCTTCACGTTACTGAGACTAAGTAGGTTTTTTGTGGAATTGCGTAGAGTTGTCAGAATAGTTGGTATAAAATCACGAGGTGCGTAGCCAGGGATTTTTTTGTCAGGTACGCACAATGTTCCAAAGTTTTGAACCCCCCCCCCCCCCCCCTTCAGTTTCCCCTGCATTCTCCAATCCTTTTCATTTGCCTTCATTAAATTTTCTCTTACCATCAGCATGCTAAGATCTGGCATTTTTATAAAAGCGGTTTGATTAAACGACTGCTAAAGGCAGAAGCTTCTAGGGTACTCCGTGGGCATGATCAAACGGGAAATTTTGAAATGTTAGTTCTCAGAAATGCTATTTCCAGCATTCTGAGGGGCAAACCAAAGTGTTTTAATAGCTATAAAATTAAATCAACTCAAACTGAAAAGAATACTCTTAAACGATCGATATTTATCGATCGCATTCCAATTTATATTTATCAGTGTATGATGAATTCATTTGATTTGACATAAGCGATTGAGTTCAGGCTGATCGATCAGGCTTGCTCTACGTTTCTATGCAACTTTGTTTTACATAAAAATAAACTGAAGAAACATGCAAGCGACCAGCCCTAGCAGCAAGCAGACGAAAGCTTATATAGCGCTGATACATCAGATGTCGTAGATCCAAAAAAATGCACAAATTGTGAACTGTCTTGAAAAGGATTTTGTAAGTTACTGTTGCATATGTAGATGTATAGATCAATTTGCTTTTATAGAAGTTGTAACTGGTTTTCCGTTACAGGCACAGAGCTTAAATCTTCGATCTGTATTTCTTTTCAACGAACTCAGAAGGAACTCATTTAAGTTGATTGCCTTTTGTATTGAATCAAGTTCAAAGTAAAAAAAATTTTTGGTAATTTATCTGAAAATTTCTTCCTAGATAAGAGGATTTCATGTTTACAGGGACAGGTGGGCTCCTACATGCGGTTAAATTTTACTTTCTGCAACCAGAATGGGAAAATGCCAGGATAATACATACATACATACAGACAGACAGACAGACAGACAGACATCTGCAAATGGTTAGACTTTCTAGTCTTCTCGGATAAGGACGATAAACCGTAGGCCCCGTCTCACAGCTCTTCATAATTGATTCTGTGGGACGTAAAGGAACCCACACACTGTTCGAAAAGAGTAGGGAACGTAGTTCCCGGTGTGATGTTCTATCTATCATCTGATGATTAAATGCTCGGAGATATTAGCTGCACAAGCTACTCTAAAATCCGAGGGTAAATAGTGTGATGTATTTATTCGTCCCAAAAGGGCTTTTCAGAATAAATTTAAGGTACAATTAAATTAAAAAGTCTAACACGAACAGAAACTATGTACAAGTGATATAAAACAAGTCATAATAACAATAAATGAAGCTGCCTTAAAGTGTGCAGTTAATGAAGACTCTCCCAGTCGCTGTGTTAAAAGAAAGTCGAGTTATCGTTCACATTGCATATCACCATCCAATTAGACACCTAAAATCACACTGGTATAGTCACTAATTTTATTTTAAAGCGATCAAACCGAGAAACGGTAGACGTATGTGAAAGTATTAAAAGGTTTACAGTACAAGGATCAAGTACTGAAAGTAGACAGTGCGCGCAGATTACCATTGATTGTGGGGGGGGGGGGGGGGGGGTGTTGATGGTACAATATTGTACATAATAGGCTTATAGTGCATGTTATTTGTTTATTTAGTTTTTATTTCATTTTGTTTTATTTTATTTTTTGGTGGGAGAGGGGGTCCATTCCACCGATCATCTACCTGAAGTCGAAAAACTCCTACGCTAAATAGAGAAAAAGAGGATGACCTTACGGGTAAAACTCAGTAGATTGATACTGATCTTTGTCCTTTATCTGTTGGCCAAAAAGTATTTTTCCTTCACATTTTTTTTTTAGTATTTTTTCCTTTACAAGTATATAGTACAAGAAGGTAAAAAAGATACAGGCAAAGATTGCAATTCTTACACAACAAAGATCACCTCAATTACAAACCTTAATTACAAACTACAACGAAAGCTCCACTACAATACACTACAACCAATAATTACTTAACATATTTAAATTTAAATAAACATAAAAATAAAATGTACGGGAGTTATAGAAAACAAAGTTAGGATAACAGTTAATGTTGTATAAATGGGAGTAGGGGTTTCCATTTTTTGTCCTTCGCATTGATTGTCGCCGTTTTCACCTCTTGTCATGGATTTGTTTGGTGCGGTGACTGGCGATACCAAAGTCTGTAATTTTGTACCAAACCCATTCAAAAGTTTCGACCTGTAAATAATTCGTTTGCAAAGCGTCCATTACAAGCAATTGATATTTACGCAGCAGTGATCTCCGCTGGGTAGTCTAAAACGAAGTTTCTCTCAGGGAAAGTTTAATTGTTTCTAAAATGCGGGTTCAGGGCTCACCAACACCAATAAACAACACTAAGAAGAACAAAAAGTCATATGGAAATACTTACATAAATAATTATAAATAGGAAATATACTGTCACAGGGGCAAAAACGAAAACAAAACCAAAAAATGGTGGATACATGGTAATCACCCGTAATGAAGCCTGAGTAGAACAAGAAACGATCCCATGATCTCTAGCGGATTATAGATAGCCATATGCCCAGAGCTTTAATTCAATTTTCATACTTTTCATTTTGCTTTTCCTGTTTTATTTTGTTTTTGGTTTCCTCGCAGTCCGCACCCCATACACTATGCGTGAAAACAATGCCTTACACTCCCTACCCGCTTCACCCTTATCAATGACTATGCGCAATTACACAATAAGTTAGTATAGTTTTCGGCGACATAGAACTAGACTGAATTACTAGCTATAAGGTTACCAGGTGTTGCACTACACGTTTCCTTTAAACTTCCTTTCCTTGTGTTTCGTTTAGTTTCCGCGTTGTACTCGGTCGGCCATGATGGCCGTTTGTTGTCGTTATCCCTAGCAGAACGTCAATTTACAAGGCAGCTAGGGTAAGCCCTCTTGTTATGGTAACCCAAACACAAAGGGTCCCCGCCCAGCTTGTAAACTTCCCTAAAACTCTTAAACCACAGACAGCAGTGATTTACCAGCAGGTCATACATACCCTCCTAGTACTGTCATCATGAAAAGCTTTGGGAAAGCTCAAAAAGAGGACAGGGACTTGACCTCAGAAGAGATAGAAGATCTTGCTAAACAAACTCTTCTTAGTTCTGAAGAAGCTGAAATGTGGGTAACTCATCTTGACGCTGTGAGGAACCAGTAAGAGGCTGGTGTACGTAAGGCGGCAGCTACAAGAAGGCAGAGGTCAGCCATACAGAAGTCCGGCGATAAGGTATTCACTGCTGGGAATGACGCCTGGTGTCTTTGCGTAGGCCCGGTGAGTTTGGCAATATGATCGCTTGTGATAGCCCTGACTGCCCTATAGAGTGGTTCCATTTCGAATGTGTGGGACTTGTGGATGCACCAAGTGGAAAGTGGCTTTATACTGAATGTGCTGTTTAACATTTTCAAAGTAACCACTGTTCAGAAATACCCTGTTGCAATGTGAAATTTATATTCTTACGAAATTTAATAACCCTCAGCAAGTGCTATTACGATGTATTAACACAGGTTCTCCTACGTCAAAATCCTGTGAAAACAGAATTATTTTTTCTTTTGTTGCCATTTTGACTGAATACAGTTTAAACTTTAAAGGAAAAGAAAACTGTTGCATTATTAAAGCAATATTTTGTTCCCGGTAGAGTTGCCGGTGAATGTTTTTTTTTTTTTTCGAATCCCTTGCCAATTTGTGCACAGGGTAGGCGATTAGATCCCAGGTTTTTCCCCAGGGGCAGTGAGTCAAATCCCCCTATCTGCCCCAGGTCGGGGGGAGGGGGTTCAATTGACTAATGCATTATCAGCAGCAACAACAGCAACAACGTTTATTCATGTTTAACATAAAAGGATACCTCGCCTGTGATGTGTTCTGTTGTAGGAAGCGGATAGAGCACGAAGTAATTGTATACAATCTTTGTTAGAATGCTTCAAAACATTTTATAGGTTAAACTCGACCAAAACCATCAAGGCTCAAGAAAACATCAAAGTGCAAGTAGCTTCAGGAGTTCAGGTAGTATCTTTTAAATTCGGAATCAAAAAGCAATTAGTTCAATAAAGCCCGGCTAAATTTTGGCTCATGAATACACTAAAACAGGCGTAAAGATCAAGAGTTAGTTTTAAAAGTTAATTTTCGAGTAATACAAGGAAATCGAGAGCAATAGATTTTTCTCGTGAAAGCTTATAACTAGCATAAGTTTAAGCTTAAGGTATCGGTCCATTCAAAAAGCGCCCATCCCCCCCCCCCCCCCCCCCTTCCTCCCGGGCAAACACTCAGGCACCAGGCATTTGAAAAACTTTGTTCAAATACTCCGCTGTGTTTCCAGTTTAGAAGGTCAAATGCTCAACTGTCAGTAAATCAATAGCAAATCACTCGTTGTATGAAGCATTTTGGCACGCTCCCCGTGAATCATAATGAATATTTCATTCTAAAATTGCTCACCTTTTTCAAACCAAATCCGAAAAATTGTGTGCCAAAACTCTTTTCCGATCTCTTTAATCGGCACTTCAAGCTTTGAATAAAGGCATATGATTTATTTATTTACTAAACAACGGAAAACCTACGCGGAATCTTAAGTTAAGGGAGCGAAACGGCTCCCGTTTTCAATGAATGACTATTTGCGCGCGAAAGACGCGCGAACTGGCCCTTTAGCTGGCGACTGCCGGCCAATATTTAAATGTATAGTCAAATGCCCCACCGTGCGGGACAAATTTCGGATTAAATACCCGGGGTATGCCCCGGAGGGGATGGACGCTTTTGGAATTGACTGATACATAATTGTGTAGCGGGAATGTTTGTGTGGTTGAAAACCAAAATGATTCAACGCGTCAAGGGGTTTTACTTTAGCACGGCATCTTATAGCTCAACATAAAGAAAACAGAACAGTTTACCAGTTATGGGAGGAACGAGTAGCTCGTGAAAGAAATTTTTTCTTCCTTCGGTCAAACTGTTTCTTATATTTTCCAGTGGATATTTATTTTCAAGTGGTGGAAACGTTTACAGCACAGGTGAATTAAATAAATTGAAGCTTTGAACATTTGGTTTAAAAATTTTATCACTCGATTGGAATCATCTACACTCGTTTTGTAAGCAAATTATTAAAAAGTAGTTGGATTTTTTGTTTGTTTGGCTTGCGAGCGACCGAGCATTTTTACGCTTACTTCGCTTGGCTGACTGTTTTTCAACGTTCCTCTGCAGTGTTAAGAAAATTTTGCCCTTATGTTATGAACACGTGATTGCAAAGGGTTCTCGTAAAATTAAAGATTAATATCAATTGTGTTTTCAGAAGTGACTCGGACAATTTCAGCAACTTTTGAAAACACGCGTGACATTCATCTTTAATTTTTCATGCTGTTATTTGTGGTGGTACTCGAAGAAGCATCTTCCAAATTCATTAAGGCCAACAACTCCTTTTCGTAATCGTTTTCTAGGTCGTACAAGGCGCCTGAGTCAACATAAAAACCGAGGGATATTTCGGATTTTCGTTTGGGTTCGATATTAGCCGTGCATCACACGCTTTTTTAACCAATCAGAGCGCGCCTTATATCGAAAATACATAAGCTGTACATACAGTAACGGGTCGCCCAAGTTAAACTAGTTGGGTGACCACCATATATTAGTTAAATTAACAATTAACAGTCTGTCGGTAAAGAGGCATTAATCTAAGTTAGGAAATTAATAATTAAATAAATAAACAACAGAGAAATATAGAATTAAAAGGTTAACAAAGTAGAAAATATACATTTAAATTGTTATAGTAGTTGAAATATAATGTAAAGTTAATTCTCTTTTTAAAATACGAGAATTTAGAACATTGAATATTCGTCAGTTCAGTTTATCGAATGTTAAATTTAGTCCTGGTCGTAAAACGAGTGTTCATATTGTGCTTGCAATTTTCTAGTTTCGAAACAATGCATGAATAGTAGAGTTTGGAGCTTTATAAGATCCTGAAGTTTTCACACACATAATACTGTTTGTTTGCTCTGCTTTGTATTAAATGATAATGTTTCACTGCAAGTTGTTTTTGTTGTGTACCAAAGCTATTTTAAGACGAAGAAGGCGTTTGTAAGATTTGAAATAAGCCCCCCTCTCTCATAAGCCCCCCGCTAATGAGACCTGAATTTGTATAAGCCCCCCAAGGGGACTTTGTAATCGCCTAACAAAAGCTGGTCGATGGAATCTTTAAAGTTTCGTTGCGCTTGCAAAAATTTTGGTGGGTGCGACAAAGCGTTCGCACTAGAAATGGCTTCCCTTTGACAATTTTTTTGGCAAATAAAACAAAATTTCGCGTAGTGCGAACAGGCCCTTAATAATAAATACTAGTCATAACTTTTATTCTTTAACTGAATGATTGATTGACTGATTATCTAATTAAATTTGCTACGACCCAATTCAACCGTGTTGTATCGTGTATTTTTGCTACTGGATGGAGTTGATGATTTTCTTTTTTTGCTTCTAGATAAAATGAAGTTGAATGCAAATGAACAGTAACGTGTGGGGCGCGAATATTATTCTTTACGTGAAGTTTAATTCAGCGCCACTGAATCCAGCACATTAAAAGTCGGTTGCCGTTAAAAACCCGCCGCATACATGCCCTGTTAGTTCGGTCTGCGAATGCTTTACAATGCGCAAATGATCAGCCGAAACAAACCTCCAGTAATGTGAAACATTAGTGCAAACTACAAACACAGCTCATGACAAGAAGAGGGCAGAGTCATCCACTACCAAAGGATCTCACGGAAAAATCCGTTTTGCAGCTTTTACAGTTTTCTTGAACCGGTCACTCGCGTGACAGCTCATGAGGACGCAACCCTGAATCAACTCTGAATCAACTACGCAGTGAAATCGAGAGCAAATAATATAGCCGTGTAGTTTAAATCTACTATCCCCTAAAAAAGAAACAAGAAAATTGTATAATACTCCTTGCAGATCAACCTCGAAGACGCAAAGGAAGCGGGAGCCATTTTGTTCACCTCTGCTATGCGCTATCTACACTGACAGAATAGATATAGCGAGTAGATTTTTGCTAATGGTGTTTTTGTCAGAGCTTATCGACCGGTGTTCTCAGGATGTTCGTCCATGTTCAGGAAGTTGATAAATGTTACTTAACATCTGGAAGCTATCATTGTACTGGTGGTTGTCATGAGTTTATCTGGTCTCTCTTTTTTCTCTCTCTCTCGCTCTTTTTTTTTTTTTTTTTTTTTTACTGAATGTTTTCAGACTAGATGCTTGACTGTCTCAGAGAATTACGTTTTGTCTTCTTTGTAATCGTTTGTGTCACCTTGCTTTTTTTCGGTTTATATACCTACATATTTGCCCCTCTCTTTAGAATCGATTAATTTAAGGAAATCAAAAGTGCCACGCCTAATGTCAACTCACGAAAGCGTGTACTGCGTATTAAACATACTGATAAATTCAACTTTGTGTGCTGGTTCAAGACTATAGCCAAGCTGTTTGTAGGAGACTCCAATACTGAGTTGTAGATTCCGTTCAGTAAGTATCCCTTAAAAGGGAGGCTGACATCTTTTATGTCTTTTTGTTCTTCTATCTCTATGGGCGATATAGCGCTTGTGTAGTTTTCGTACTACAGTGGAACCTATAGCCAGGGAACTAGGGAAATTGGTCTGTTCTGTCGAGGGTTGATTATACAGAGGTCCTTTTACATACATTTAAAAGGTCGGGCTGAAGAATATCGTTCGTTATATCGAGGGCTTCGTTATATAGAGGTTCGTTAAATCGATGTGCCATTGTAGTTTCATGTAGCACAGCTTTCCTGAACTGTTACATTTCCTGTAAAAGTGGGAATTTTAGCAGCTGATTGCAAGAAACGTCCGTCAGATTTAAGCAAAAGATACCATGTCGCATTGCAAAAGGACAAGTCAGTCGTGCGCAGTATTCTGTGCGAGTTTAACTCTGTAACTGGGAACTTTAATTTAAAAACATCAAAACATCGGTTAGGTTAGCGTTAGATCAAAACTCTAATTACTTTTCTCTGAAGCTTATATGCGGTACACTCTTTAAAGGTTGTATGCATTTTGAAGTTAAAAAACTGACTAACTTGACAGCCTAGAAGACAAAGCAAGCAGTGGGAAGAATCAGTTCCTTCGAGTAGCAATGCATGCATGTTCCTTGGCTTATTCACTATTCACACTACTCATTTCTATGTGATGAATTTATTCGTTCTCGTTTTATACTCTATTTGATCGATGTCTACAGATCACTGATTTACCTAGAAGGATGAGTGAAACACGCACGCATTCTGACAGCCAGTCAAGCTCCACAATCGAAGGTAGGGAGACTACTTCGTTTTTGTGTCACTTCTCTCAGGAATGTCGGACTGGCGCAATTCCTTTTTCAGTCTTATTGCATCTATTGATGCAAGTTAATCGAGTCTACCCCAGTGGCAAGATAAAATGCTGCTGGAGTAATTTATCAATCAGGATAATATGGATCGCGATACAAGAAATAGTTCAGTACTGAATACCGCTTTATGCATTTTACGTATCCCCATAAGCTTCCGATAACTAATTTAATGTTTTCTTTTTGTCCCTTTTATGAACGGTGAGAAAGAAAGACGACCAATCCATTCTCCCCGTTACGAGAGATTTCGGTCTGAGGGAGAGAGGTCAGAGAGGGACGACGATGATGGTGAGCAATTAATTCTTTTAATTATTTCTTTTTTTTTTTTTTCGATGGAATAACTTTCAATGATTTTATTTTCTGTTCGATCCACTTTATTTAAAATGATCATTCTCAGTGATACTCAATATTGGCAAGGTTTTACACGCCAAGTACAGTGTGATAGTATTCAGCAGTTTCTGTACCTGTCATGATTAATTTTGTATGTTCATCGACAGCGGTAAACAGTATAGCCGGCACCCCACCTCGGGATCCACCGCCACTCAGGCGGGGTCGGATTGTGGAGGACCTTCGAAACCGCCTACAAAGGAAAAAAAGTAAGAGTTCTGGGAAAGAAGCTAGAATAGCAATGGTTTTTAGAATAGAATAACATTTGCCTTAAAAGTAAGCTGTGATCGCTTGATTTTTAAGACTCACTAACGAAGGAGACTTAATAATAACTTAAATGATCCATCTTTGACAGAGAAAGACAATGGGAAAAAAAGTAAGAGTTCTGGGAGACTGAGTTGGAGTTGTATGGAAATATTCCAGTAACGTTAAAAAAAAAGGAAATTGCAAACGCGCGGGCCAACCATACTTTACATCACATTCGGGAAATTAGAGGGTTGAGACGTGCGTGCGTTCCCTGACAAACGTCAGTCGTCTTTGCCCTAGTGAACACGCTACCTGCATCTGCTACACCAGTTCGCGTTACTATCTCTTGTGATTTCTCATGGTCGTGTTTACTTTCTTCTTTCTTTGTAGTCCGTTGTTTCAATTGCCGTGGGCAGGGCCACAAGGCCAAGGACTGCCCCTCAGCGAAGATTCGTTGGAGGGCAGTTAACCAACGGAAGGACCGGAAGAGACAGTCAGTGAAAAGAAATGGCGAATCAGAGAGGACACAAGTGGTGAATTACCACTTTCACGGAAAAGTCAGCCATGTTAGATTTGGAGGGCACCAATAAATTACGTGGCGTTCATAGCGGTAATAGAACTGAGTGGAGTGCAGTTCGGTCTGTAATCGGCAAGCGATAAAAGAAAAAAAAAGACGATCGCATAGCGTGAGTCCGACAGACCGAATTACACTACTCAGTTTTGTTACCACTGTTAACCCGATACGTAATTTAATGGTGCCACCCTAGTCGGTATTCTCACGGATGTCTCTGTATCGTTTTGTTATATTTATTACTTTCAATTTTTACTCCAGAATATTTCTTCAATGTATCGTTTTACGTGCTCAGTGTAACGTTAGATTTTTTTGCTAAATATTAAATATTTGTTGTGAAAAGTGTTTTCATGGATTCCTTTCGTTCCATTAGCTGTCAGTTTTTAATCACAGTCATGAGTTTTGACAACGTTTCGTACCAAGTAACGATTGCTATCACTTGTGCGTTGTTCATCAGTCACGGAAACCTAAGAAAGAGCAGAAAGAATAACCGTAGCGCAGAAAAGATTGTTTTCACTAAAACGACGGCAACGGCGAGGAAAACGTTGTATCAGAAAAAAAAAAAAAAAAAAAAAAAAAAAACAAGATTCAAAGTCTTTCAACCTTTACAGTGGACAATCAGGGCCGTAGCTACAATGAGGCGAACCGAGAAACTTGCCTAGGTAAAATTTTGTGATTATGCTATTCGTTTTTCTCAGCTTTTCAGTGTGTGTCCTTGGTAAATATTGAGCTGTGTAATTTTAGTTAGGCGTGATCAGTTTTCTTTCAAGTTCCTCTTATAGTGACTTGAGGTTTACATTAAAAAACTGACAGTAAATAAAGATGAAAGAACTTTTTTCTGATATTGCCTCGGCGCCAAATTTCTTCTGGTTAACATCTTGACAGTTTCACAGTTTTAACAAATTTTGCGGTACGCGTTGTATGTAGACAGCCAACAAGTCGTGTGAGGCTAATAATCATCTCATATCCCACAAGAGATATTGCAATAATTATTGTTGTATCAAAAAATTCCAATAAATAGTAATAAATATTTACCAATCAATATTAATCTTACAAGAAAAGCCTGAATACGATTTATCTGGCTATGGCGTTCATGAAGGTTTAGTTGACTGCAGGCGGTGAGCGTTCATATCAGCCACCACGTCAGAAACCGCCCACTGTGCATATCAGTTTAACTTTTTCTGCATTCTCTCAACTTGAACGGCGGAGAGACATGGAATACATTAATTTGCGATTGACAAAACAGAGAGAAATTATAATTATACTAAAATAATGAGAATGTAGATTGGATATGACCGTTGTTCTAGCGTTTCGGGTTCGTGCATCACGGTCATTGCCGGCTTAATATGCACTGAGACTGGTATTATGATTTCTTTCATTTTTGTAGTGCAAAAAGGGATAGATTTTCAGTAGACTCAGTAACGAAAATAGTATGCATCCGTTTGAATTAACTCGTGTTTAATAGAAAGACGAACCCGGTTAGATTTCTTCCCAAGTCGCGTTCTTTTTCTGAAGGCCGTAAATTAGCCACCGGTAACTAAGGTGTTGTGGGTGTTGTGAAGCATACAAAAAAATTTATCTCCTTCCGGCTGATGTTGGAGTTATCAGATGTGTAAAAATCGGAGCCTTTTGGTGGAACTTTGCGGCCCTTTAGCGGTCGACAAGTCAAGATTGGTCGAGATAGAACTGTTGACAGATGATGAAAGTTACAGTAATGACCTAACACATAAACGATGCGTACAGCTAGGATAATCCTCTTTTCGAATTCGCAGGAAAACCCGAATCACGGAAAATACTTCAAGAATTTTTTTTAGTCAGCTTTATTGGGATTTTCGAATCAGTGAGGGTATGAGTTCTCCACGAAGTATGCCAGAGAGCCTTATTGAGTCTGTTACCCGGGAAAACGAGGTAGGTCTCAAACCGTTTTTTTTTTAGGCTGTGCCTTGCAGATAAAGGGCAGTTTTACAAAATGTGCTACACTTTAACAGACCAGTTATCGCGCAATTCATACGCTGGCTGAAGTAATTTCACTCTAATTTCTTTGCATGCAGTCTTTCTAAACTCATTTCGGTCGGCGTAGCTTTTTCGTCGTCTGCTTTTTGTGAACAATTGCTTGAGCAGTCTTGGGCGGTGGTAGTCCTACTCATCGTGTTCAATGTAGCACAGCATGTCAAGTCAGTGCTATGCTTATGAAACAAAATAATTCGGCTTCAGTTGCTGGCTGTTCACTTAACTGAAAAACGTTAAATTCCTTGTTCAACGGTTTGCCCAAAAAAATGGGCTTGTATACAGGAACAAATTCCCGTCAATTAACTGGGTAGAGACGTTACAGCAATAGTTTGTATAGTGGTAGCAACGCCCATTGAGATGACCCTTCACCCCCTCCCGTCAATTCGTTTATTCGCAGAGCCTCAAGTTGCAACACAAATAAATTTCAGCCAAAAAAATGAAGTACCATACTAAATCTGCACCAGTAACTTGCAAAATTATAGCGGACACTAACCTAAGACATGTATGTATACATATTTTATAGAGTATGGATGAAAACTCAGATGTATACAGTTGGGAACAACTGTCTGACGGGACTGGTGAAGAAATTTACACAGGAGCCCGCAATCAGGTAACCGCAGAGAACTAGAGCGAGAGGCGCTTCTTGTTCCCATTTCAGCGCAACCTAACGAATATAACCTTAGTTCGCTGTGCTCGAACAAGTGAAGAGGGAATCGTTCACTGTGTGTCACATATCCCGTCTCGGCTCCAAAGGTTCCTGAATACGCGGTCCATGACACACAGTGAACAGTGAATGTTGATTGAGTATGATGGTCGATCGATTATCTATGAGCATAATACGGTATGCATCTCATTCTGTCGTCAGGTTGGTCAGGATCTTCACAACTTGGATGACGATGATATGCTTTCCAACGGGAGGAGTCACCTTGATCAGCCCACCAGTCCAGGAAACGCTGTAAGCCATATTTACATTTTAAATATAAGCTTAAATGCATGATTACTTATTTTTACTATTATTATTATTATTATTATTATTATTACAATTATTATTATTATTATTATTATTATTATTATTGTTATTATTATGTTATTCGATTCTCTCCAGTTGTCGGTTGTTCTACTGGATAATGTTGATTGTGGTGTCTCAGCAACTCCCAGTAGCTTAGAGACACAACACCTTCCGCAACAGGTGAGCAGTTCCAAGAATGGCCGATAATTGTATTATTATTATTATTATTATTATTATTATTATATAATCTTTGTCTTTCTCTAGCTGCAGGATCTTCATATCCCGTATGACGATGATGTGCTTTCCAACTTGAGGAGTTTCCTCGATCAGCCAACCAGTCCAGGAAACACTGTAGGCCATATTTACATTTTAATCTTAAATGCAGCAAATTAAAAAAAAATATTGCAAGATTGGAACACTGTTGAATAATCCTCTTAAACGCTATTTTAAATTTTAGTGTGTTAGTTATAATTGTTTATAAGTATTTGTGAACCTACATGAGCAATCAGTGGATTGCAGGGATGGCATAGTGGTGAGAGCACTCACCTCCCACCAATGTGGCCCAGGTTCGTTTCCCGGATTTGGCATCATATGTGGGTTGAGTTTATTGTTGGTTCTCTACTCTGTTTTTTTTTCCCGTGTACTCCTGTTTTTCCCTCTCCTCAAAAACCAACATTTCCAAATTCCAATTTTATTCGGAATTTCGAGGGCCACAGGTTTGTAACTCATAGATTGTTAAGTGCTACCCTTGTTAAACAGTTATTTATTTTAATATTGCACTATTATTATTATTTTTATTATTATTGTCATTATTATTATTTATAATCTTTGATTTTCTCTAGCTTATAACTTATTAATTGGTTTTATCAAAGTAGAAAAGATAGATGAAAAAGAGAGAGAGAGAAGAGAGGGCAAAAAAAGACGTGTGACTTTGTTTTCTCACAAATCCTACATTCATAATGAAATAGAAAGTAATTTAGAATTGGCCTCTCAATGTCAATACATCATTTCAATTAATGCTTCCTAATTTGTTTAAAAGTCTGTGCAAAGTGGTGCCAATGACAGCCAGGACCAGGAGCCAGGACCCAGAATGATGTCTACAGGATATTCTTCTGGTGATGAGGTGACCATGATGGTGTCTTGTGAAATGCAATGAAAAAAATGTATTTGTGAACACTTGAACATTTGGACCGCACTATTTACAGCATCTGATAAATTCCATTCTTATACTTGAATTGTATTCGCAAGTCTGCCAAAGTGTACTGCAGTGTGTTTCTGTGTAGTTAAGTGTTTAATTCCTGAACTGAACATGATATACATTTTTGGTCAAAATGAAAGTCCTTTGCCTTCTAAACCTAATTATTAATTAATCATGAATAATTAGGGTTAGGAGGCTAAAATAATTTTTACATTAATTTCATTTAGACCTATAACGTATACATTATAATTATTAATATCTTGTGGAAAATTATACACATTTTATTAGCCTCACTCTATTGAAATACTTACAATGACTGCACTATTCATGTACTAATAATACTAATGTTATTGTATTTGAAATGATAGGTTCTTTCGGTGACTAGGAATTTAGCACAGTTGGTGCGACAAAGTTTTGCAGGTGTTTCTTCAGGGTTACAAGGGGCTGGCAGTGGTCAGCTATTATCATCATTTGACAGTAGCAGTCTTTCGCCAGGTAATAGCAGGTCAAGTCAGGTGCGTAACATGTATAATTTCAATGTGGTCCTGCTCAACCCTGGTGTTGACAATATTCCCCGTCGGAGCTTCAGACAAGAACTTCGAGACAACGGGCGAATTGTCCAATTATCTTTGGCACGGGGCGCACAAGAAGCAGAGGCATGGAGAGCATTGGTCAGTGCCTTTCCTCTCCTTAGAGGCATGCAGAGCAGGTAATTAATTTGTCATTCAAAGGATCTGACTGTGTTGGTCTTGTCTTTTAATTTAGTAGTAAAAAGGAAGCCATTTCTATTGTAAATATCAAGTGCTTCCTGTTATGGAAAAGTGCATCTCTTGAATGATACGAAAGACTGATTTTGTCAACAACAACAAAAAAATAATTCACCAAAATGAGTGACTCAGTCATTCCTACACAAAGCCAAGGCTGTAAAGACTAAGACTGCACATTTTACATAAAAGCCCCTGAAAATTTTAATTTGTTGACAATAAAATTTTAGGAATTAATGGAATGTCAAATTGTCATGGCTTTACGCACAGGGAGTACCACAGGTAACCCAACACAAGGTTAGGGGTTGCATTCCCCTTTGTTGAATGCAGTAAAGATGGAGGATCTGCCAATTCAGATCAGAAAAATGATGCCAAAACTCAAAGACATTGTGCAGAATGATAATAAGAAAGAATATGAGCTTGAACTTAACCACGACAAGAATGATAAAACAAGCTGCACTCATATGAGAAAATGACATTAATAGTTATTATTATACCCTTTAGCACATCCATAATCCTCTTCTTTAACACACTCAAATTTTTTATTTCTTTATAGGAATGTAGGTGACGGTTTTGAAATTTTAGTCACAGACAAAACTTCGAGAAATACTCTGATCCCTGCAAATGCTCCAGATTGTGGATTTACTGCACGGGAACTTCACAGAGTAGCAGGACAAGGTTCCCTTTATCTTCGCTTGGTTGAAGCTAATTCCCCTGGTCAGGTAATCTAATGCGATGTTTCTTAAAGGTGCTAGTTTGCTTATGTTTTTTTTAAACACACAATACTGTTTCCTGCTCGGTAAATAATCAAGTTTTACTGCAGTTGTTTGAGATGTGTACTTAAACTATTCAACAGGAAAACAGCATGTTGAAAGGTTTCAAATAAGCCCCCCTCTCTATTAAATATAAGCCCCCCTCTCAGACAAGTCCCCCACCCGCCCCCGTTAATGGTAAGGCCAGAAATTAAATAACCCCCTCCCCCAGGGGGTTTAATAGAGCTTTTTCAGTTACCATAATGCAAAACACAGAAGATGAATCAGATACCGGTAACTTCAAAAATCTTAAAATGTGACTTCACAAAATTAATATTTGAATGTTTGAAAATATGAGATTTGTTGACATTTTCAGGAAAGAGAGATGAAAAATCAGCAAGTAAAGGCAAATTGACCCTGAGATATTAGCACTGTTGTGCTTTGTTGACTCCATCCAAATTCTTCTAAATTTGATTTGTTCATAATGTTATTGAACTATGAAAATTTACAAGCATT
This sequence comes from Pachyseris speciosa, assembly GCA_016490735.1. Classification (NCBI taxonomy): domain Eukaryota; kingdom Metazoa; phylum Cnidaria; class Anthozoa; order Scleractinia; family Pachyseridae; genus Pachyseris; species Pachyseris speciosa. The sequence continues at coordinate 878,557 of JAEMWC010000300.1, forward strand.
TGTATGTAATTTCCCGAGCATGTAACAGTGCAAATATCTTGCTCTCAAACTGTAGGAAAATGCAGATTTTTGGCAAGTAGGATGTTTTCCTCAATTCTTTCTTAGTTATTTCCAGAATCCCATATTTTCACAACTAATTTAGGTTTTGTGATGTCATCACTTGAAGACTCTATTATTTCTTTCAGAGCCAGATTGTCAGGCAGCAAGGCTCATCTGCAGGTAATGGAAAAAAAAAACCTAAATTCTTTGTTAAATAATTCTATATATGGACTCAACAGTTAAAATCTCTGTGAGATACTGATATTTTCAGAACACAGTGCAATTACTCGAAGTGCGGACCGAAATACCTCTAATAATTGTTAACAAATTAATATTTATTTAATTATTTAATAAGAATATATGTCATAATTACTACTACACGATTAAATACAAATCAGGTTTACCACAAAAGCCATGCTAACTTAATTACAAATAATTAAATAAAATTAATAGACTATAATTATTTACTAGTTGAAATTTGATACAATACACAAGGACTGGTCATTTTAACCCTATTTAATTGTCAAATGCCATGCTTTTCATTGTCATCTAATTTTAAAGGAAGACGATCAAGTCCAGGCTTTGTGTTTCGTCAAACATATCTTTCTGGAGGTAAGTGTGGAAGTTTTTCATTTGGGAGTTTTGTTAATGCAATGCCATCTTGAATATTCATACCAGTTTGTGTAACCAGCTTTGGTATGTGAGTCAGTTGTTCCAAGTCACATAGAGTAGAACAGGAATAGAATGTTGATGCTAGTGCAATTACCCATAAACATAAAGCAATGTTGAAAGTTAGATCTCTTCCATAAAAATATACCAGAAAGGACAACCTAAAAAGAATCCTTTTTTTTTTTCAAACATTACGTGTATCTTTCACTTTGCCCTTAAGTATTAATATGTCAAGTAACTTTGATATGGCCATAATTTAATTACTTGTAACTCAGCAACTAGGTCTGGTGCTTTGGAGTCAGAAGCAAGAGCAAGAGTCCCTGGAAGTGATACACAATCCATTCTTGCATCATCACGCAACTCTGCAAGAAGCACTAGCTCTGGTGACAGCTTCAGTTCCACATCCCCAAGACCATCTAGTTCAAGGGCGAACAGATCATTGTTCCAGACTGGAGTAGGGGCAAATAACAGGATGCAGGGCTCCAGGTATACAACAACAACACCAGTTGTAAGCACCATTTATTCCACCAGGGCTGATGGACCAGCCAGTGCCTCCTCCAGCAGAGCTTTAACAGGCACTGGTTTTGCAAGTAGAGTTGGTAGACCTTCTGGTACAAGGCCCATGACTACTGGATCAAGTTCAACATCTACCACTACCACTGCCAATATTCCTGTAACTGGGGTAAGGGCTAGACCTGTTAGCCATCAAAGGGGAAGGGGGCCACTAGTCAGTTCATCAGGAACTCACACCATAACAACAAATACAAACACTAGCCCTGTAGTGGTAAGTAGTCTCAACAGACTGTCTAGGGGAAGGACAGTTCAAGGTAGGTCAACCTCTACAAGTACCACATCAACTAATACTATTAGTGGAAGGACAGTTCAAGGTAGGTCAACCTCCACGATTACCTCATCAATTAATACTATTAGTGGAAGGACAGTTCAAGGTAGGTCAACCTCCACAATTGTCACATCAACTAATAATATTAGTGTTACTAATGGAGGGAGCACCAATGCAGCACCAGTTGTGGTGGCAACTGTAGCACCTAGTTCAACCTCATCAAGCATCCCCATAACCAATGCTGTGCCTGCTGTTGGATCTGGCAGTGTGTCTATCAGTCTCTCAAATAGTACTAGTGGAATTACTACAGCATCCACACAGTCTAGCATGCTTCTAGTCTCAACAAACAGTTTGATTACCACCACCTCTACTAATACGAGCAATACTGGAAGTATTCCGACAGGGACTTTAAACACCATAAATGTTCTGAGTCCATCAGTGACCAGCAGTGGTGTTGTAAGACCAGGTGATGTGGGAGGTGCTTCCAATAATACAACGGATGCTCATCAAGAAGTAGCAGATAGGGAAGATACACTCCAAAGCAATGAAGGGGATGGAAGCTCTTCAGAGGAAGATACAGTTGATCAGAACCCAGGTCGCAGATGGCGTGCAAGTCTTCCAGTAGAAGTTGACTCAGACAGTGATGCTGATGATGGAGCTGGGATTGGAACTGAAGTATCTGTTACAGATAATGCTCCTCCAACCACTTCAGCATGCACAGCCACTACTTACACAGGTATTATTTTTTAATATCTTTTCACACAGTATCATTCAGTGGAATTTTATTGTATGTTTGGAAATAATCATACTGTCATAAAGCGAACAGCTTTGAGATAATTATATTGATATATGTAACCACAAGCTGTACAGTTATAATTTTGTGACACTATTTAAACTGTACTTGCCATTACTATTGCATTGAAAATATGAGATAAAATATTCATTTCATTTTCACTGTATTGTTTCATTCTTCTTAAAAAATCTTTATAGGGTCACAATTAAAAACCTCTATAACTACAACAGCCGTGCTCAGGCCATCTGCCGAAAATTCAAGTGCAATTATTACAGGTATTGTGAGTATGTTTAGGATAATTTACATGTAAGAGCTACACAATAGGAATGGATTGCAAAAGAATGATAGTCACAATTTCAACTTGCAAGCTATAACCCCACTTCTTATTAAGCTGAATAGCATCTCATCTCAACAGCTGCGTTTTTATTTTGGTATGATTTGCTCACAAACCATGTTCTGATTTTGTCTTCAGTCTTTTCTAGTCTTAATTGTCTTGTCTAAAGCATTCTCAAAAAATAATGTAATTCTCTGCATTAAATTAGAGGTGATGGATATGTGTATTGTAGATTTAAGGGAGATTATAAATTGGGTTGTCATAATTGAAGGGCTGGGGGCATAAACTGCCTAATGTATGTAGAGTTTTAGGTGTTTTTTTTGCATACGTTATTTCTCAAAAAAGAAAAAGAAATTGGTGAAAAAAAAATACGGGACAATGTTTTTGAATCAAAATGCAGTTCACATGCAAAAATTTGGACAAATCCAAGCGAACTAAAAAAACGGCCGAAAATTCCACATAGGCAGTTTATGCCCCCAGCCCTTCTATTGTAAACACTGATTACATTTCTCCATATAGGCACCATCGAGTTACCAGACGCAAGTGTGCTGCTTGATCTGTTGCCCCCAAATCAGGGTATGAGTTATCAAAATGATATACTGGTCAACAGCTACATTACCTGTCTACTTTACCAGAATTCTCACACGAAGCAAAATTTTTCAAGCAGACAATGATTTGACTCTAAGCTTGGTGCTTTATAATGTACTTAATTAGAGTATTGACTCCTAATGATAACCTATAGAAGTTTGTAAAACAGCTTCATATGCAGTCACATACTTCGCTGTTGTCAGTTTTATTATCACAAAAAGCATACATTTAAAATAACTGTCATTTTGTTGTTTTGTAGGCCAGTTAGCAAGTGCATTGCAAACATCCGTTTCAATGACCCAATCTACAAGGCTACCATTCAATCATCCATGCAACTTCCATGTGGTGAGTGATTTATTTATATTCAGTCTTGAATCACTGGGAAACTTCTGAATTTACAAGTTAGTTAACGAGTAGATGCAGCTGTATGGTTACTGTAATTGTCATTAAAATTTCAGCTTATGGAAATGGTACGTATATATGGACACTCGAGCAGACCAGCGCTAATGTGTGTCTGTAGTGAGAGACAGTGGCTTTTGTGGAGGTAAGAATCACATCATTATGTCCACAAAGAGTAAAAATATTTCATTTCACAACCTTCATTCAGACTGTTATAGATGTTTTAGAATTTTTCATAAAGAAAAATCAATCATCAGCAACAACCATTAACAATGTTGATGTGATTTACTCATACCAGGCCCATTTTTGAACACAGAGATATTTCTAGTGTGGTGAATGAGCAATTTTTGTTTTGGGTGCAATCATCTGATGGAACTATGGGAAAACAAGGTAAAGTCAGACAGTAAACAGTTTGACAGTAATATATTATTGTGTATCAACTGGGACAACAGCTCAGATCAAACCTCCACTAGTCAAACAATTATTATGCTCAAGTAAGTCAAGCAAGGAATACAGTTACTTGCCACTTTTCTATTACTTGAATTTGTGGAATGAGTTTTTAATGGACTATAATGGCCATTATACCTTGGAAAGTATAAGTTACATAAGAAGAAATTACACACATTGATAAAAATTACCAATAGCTTAAAAGGAAGAACAAAGAAAATTCAAAACTGTGAAATCATAACCTTTCTAAAATTATATTACCTGGATCAATGAAATTGTTGCATCATGTATTGTTGCCCCACAATTGACACACAATTTACACACACACACTGTTGTATGGTTTCTCTTCACAGGCTTCTGTGAAGATCCTTTTTACTTTTTTATTGCAAAGCAAAAGACAGTGTTAAGATAACTTGTGTTGGTTTCAGGACTAGAAGCCCTAAAACATCAGAGCAGTTCAGGAGTAGTGGCTATTGTTTGCAATGTTGATGGTTGTAAAAAGGTTTTGCGAAAGATTACAGGTAGTCATGACATGTATTTTAAAAATGAACCATTTAGACATTTACCTCTTGTGTTCAACACTCGCTATTTCCACATCACATTAACTGAGAAAGTGAACTGGTTGTCAAAATGGCATTGATATTAAAAGTAATTTGCTTTTATGCTTCAGGAGACAATTTAAGAAAGGGTAACATGGCCATTAGACAATTGCTTCTGTAATGAGTATGTAGGAATGAATTGGCTTTAACCTTCTTAATTGACAGCGCCATTTCATTAATACTTTTAATAAAAGTTTAAAATTTGTAAATTATTGTAATCATTCAAAGTCAAACTATAAAGAGACACTTCAACATTTGTTTTCCCATGCTTCTGGGATTTGAACCTTTATTAATAATTTAGTAATATCTTCTCCTGAACTCCTTAATATGAGAAATTATCATCTAAATTTTTCTTTAAGAACCGCCGAGTGTTGCCGAGTTGAAAAGAGCTCTAGAGGAAACATTGAAAGAATTTCAAGAACAGAAAAGGAGATGGTAATTGAGTAAAATTAAACTGTATAATCTAGGAGAAGGTGCTGTAAATGTGCCCTAAAGAGACACCATGTTATTGAAATTGTACTGTACATGTACATGCAGTATTTAACGTGAGTTTATTAGCTTAGTTTATTAGGCAACACACAAAGTTAGTTGAAGTTATCAATTCCTCTAACTATCACAGGTTGGCATTAAAAACAGAAAGAGAATTGAAAAGGGAACAAGATCTGGCATTTGAAAAATCCCTCAAAGCTGACAAAGCAAAGGTTTGAGACATTAATTAATAAACACATTTTGGCAAATTATCATACCAAGTCACTTTTTTTATAGATCCTAATTCAGTCTGTATTATGATTTTTCACGTGTTCATTACAGGAGCTAAGGAAAAGGAATACCAAAGCCTGTCAATGTGAACCAGTTGAAGAGGTATTAAATACAGTCAAGTCTCCACTAACGGACACTCTCGTAAGCGGACAGCTCTACTCACGGACACTTTTTGCAATTCCCCTTTTTACCTCCCAGTCAAACTCTGTATTCACATATTCTCGTAAGCAGACATGGACAGTTTTGAAAAGGAAAATTTGGACTTTTCTGTTGTTTGTAACTCTCTCTCCTAAGCGGACACCCCATGTATCATAATTGACACTTGGCAATGAAATTTGTCTTTAATTTGCAATTAATCAACAAAAATACCGTATGACCTTTGACAGAGCAACAAAACATTGAAGATCGGTTTGTCAAATCTCCATTTGTCCGCGGGAAAGAAAGCTGTCAAACGAAAAGAAAAAAACAACAACAACAGTCAGACGTAAAAACAATGTTCAATGCATCCTGTATATTTCTTCACTTTTATTTTTGACTTTTAACATTCGACATCAATAAAGAGTTTCAGTTTGTGGCTATTTTTGGCTACCTAATAATTAACAATTATTGGTAAATATCCACCAATTTCACTGACACTGAGGTGAATAATAATTGTTTTAGTATATACCACACAAGTTGAATAATTAGCGGATCAAGACATTACTTTACATTGTATCTGTGCCTATATACTGACAAGCGGTCGGATATTGTAAAATCTCTCGCGCCGGCTGCTCGGAGGTGAATAGTACTTGCTAATCACCTCCAAGTTAACCAATCAGAACGCACGAAAATCACTATTCACTTGTGTGGTATATACTAAAACATGTTTAACACCCACTAATTAACTCTCACATAAAGCAGCTGCTTATGGGAATAATTCTCGTAAGCGGACAGCTCTACTAACGGACACTTTTTCCAATTGCCAAGCAAGTCCTGTAATACATTACTCAAAATTTAAGCATTTTCATTAATGATATTAAATTGTAATTATTTTCAATTAAAAAAGATAAAAGAAAAATGTTTTAATCCATTCATTGAGGTATTACAACTAACATGGGAAAATGGTATGTTTCCCATACATGCATGACACCAGTGACACCAATAATAATTATTGCAGTCACTCTGTCAGTACTTAAAATAACATGTGTCTGATTTTTAACATAACAGTCCATTAACAGAACACCAGTGACATGTTGACTTTCTCTGCTAAATCCCTTCACAGCAAGTAAACAGAGAACAACAACAAGAGGGCAGTGATGAACAACCTCAGCAAGAAAGAAGACAATGCCCACAACAAGAAAGTACAGCCGAACCACCAGCAAAAAGGCTTAGATCAGAAGAAGAGCTGAGAATGGTTATTATTTTACCTGATAACAGAAGGCACACACTGGATATTCCATTGCAAAACACATTGGTGGTGAGTGTTCTAATGCATGCATTTTCATTTTCCTTGAAACAAGTATGTCCTCTCTACTGAGATGCCATGTTCCCTGACTGTACTTGTTACATTTTAATTGTCCCATGCTCATAATCAGGGCCTGATAATCAATAGCTAATCGTATTCACTATGATTTCCTTGCTGGAAAATCTGCTTGTTCGCCTTACTTCTTCATATACTTTGAATGGGATTTTTAGTCAGAAAAACTTATTGAATTAAGTCAAAAAGGACAAATCATTCTAAGAAAGAATGAAATGAACTTTAAGCATCCTTGAATTAATATCAAATTGTGTTATCATTTAAATCTAGGATCTGTACCAACAAGTGAGAAATTTGCTTCCTGATCAATCGACACCTATCAGTCTACACTGCCCACTTGACAGCAACATTTCAAGAAAGCTACACGAAAGCGGCATGTCTATACGGGACTTGGGGCTGGAATCAAATGTTGTATTGAGGGTATCCTTACATGAAGAAGATGAAAACGAATCTGAAGACACTTAGAAAAGTTATAGAGTTCTACTAGTAGCCATTTCCTGTTCTTCAACATGAATATATCTGTAATTGTGCTTGATCAATATCAAGTGCAGCTGTATTCTATGTGAGGGTAGGCAGGACACACTGTGCAGGTGATCGATACATAGCAATTGCTGACTCCTGAAATGCACCCAGTGGTGCACACAGTTGAGGACTGCAGCATTAAGAGATTGGAGAGTGTATTCTAGAGTATACCTGTAGACCTCTTTAGCTTATATATTTTGTTTTCACAATGTAAGTCATGTGATGTTCCCAAAGGGATTTGCCTTTTGACTTTTCATAAATTATGCCTATATATGCACATGAATAAGACAAAATTTCAAAAATGCATTTCTCTATGGTTACATCGCATAACCTACACAGGGAAGACAATACATACCAGCTAAAGAGGTCTACTGCATTCTCAAAGAAAAGGTTTGAGGGAAGTGCTGACTCCTGACTTATGAAAGTGCTTGCAGTTGAGGAATGCAGTATACATTACCCTGCAGTGATTGGGTTTACTTGAAAAATGCATTGCTAAAATGCAGTTGTCCCGGCAACAATGAGTCGAGTTGGTTACTCGATGATACCCCCTGAAAGTCTTAGAATGCTCTTCTGTTCTGAAAGGAATGCTGAGAAGAGTTGTGTAGCAAGAGATCTCCATGGCCATGGTGACTATCTGTGTCCTATGGACATCTTGCCTAAGACTTGAAACAGGATAATACCCTCTTGTGAATGAGGGGGGGACCGGGTAACCATTTGAATAAAGACCACATCTTATTGTAAACCAGAGTTGGAACACATATTTAATTCTCAAATCCAACAACACTTCGAGCCAGAAATGAAAATAATTTATTATTGTTACAAAGCTGGGGTACTTACCTCATCATTCCTAGAATACGTTTCTCAAGACCTGCTGCAGTCCAATGGCAAGCATAAGGCCAATGACAACTATGAACAATTTCACTTTGTATATTCTAACCTTACACGGTTACATTAAATAACATTTTTGTAAACAAGTGTCAGGCCCTCTGTGTAGATGTTGTTAGCCCATTGCTCAGCTTAGTTTCGACCTAATGTAAATTCCAGAGCTGTCATTAAGGTTTTCAGAAGATGGTCTCTTGGATAAAGTAGCCAGTCCAAAATTGAGCAATTCTTTCTACGGCTGTTATGTTTTACTCATTTTCAGACTGAGAGTAACCAGCTGATTTTATTATAGTAGCCGGCTATAAAAGTGTGTTGCCCACTTCTAATGACAGCTCTGAAATTCTGATGCGTCGTACACCTGTAACCCTAAGAACCAAGTTCCTTGCACTTTGGAAATGATGTGTGAAGGAGCCAGGGTCAATGCCTTAATGCCAGTGCCCAATGATGTAATCACCTAACCTGAGACAAATGCTTAGCACCCAGCCCACATGACTCTAACCTGTTGTCTGGAGGTGACTCACATCAGTTTTCAGCTTGTTTATTTTAGTGGACCATTGCTACCAATAGACCCATTTGGCTAACTCAATGTTGTACCCAATTCAAATCTCCTGGGCTTAAGATTCTTTGTGTATTGTATTTGCATTATAATGTAACATTCATATTTAAATGGTACGGAAATACCTGGAACAAAACGTTTTGATCCCAAAGGGTTTGAATTGGGTTACAACATTGAGTAAGATGAATGGGTCTATTTTTAGTAACGCTGTAAGTTAATAACTTTGTAGTGGTTTCAAACAAATACCCAGTCATTGTTGAACAAGTTGTAAAAGATGATAGGTTTTTTTTAATTCAGGTAAAGGAGAGGTAGACTTTAATTAGGGCTAGGAGAGAAAAAGAATTGAGATTTAACCTAATTGTAGGTTTAAATTTTTTTACCTGCAAGACATATATCCATACCATGATATCTGCAATTGTAATTGTAAAAGGATTGTGATGTATTTTTATATTAGCCTGATATTTACCCATGTATAAATAAAAGTAATGGTGATGATGATGATGAGCTGCCAGTCAATACTGAACCCACAGCAATTTCAAAGATGCAAGTTATTATCCTTTTCTTCTTACCAACCCAAATATTTTATTTCGGCTGGTATTAATTGTTGATTCAGTGATATTTACAAGGGCTTGCAACTAGAAGTGTAAACAAAAGGATATCATTTAAGCACTAAACTAATACACCTATCAATGTTTAATAAGCCCGAGAGCGGGTGGGGTGGGGTGTCAGTCATGGGGATTTGACATTTTCGGCAAAAAAAAAAAACTCAAATTCAACACTTCCGGGATGACATAAATGGTCAAAATCTCGGGCTTAATACTGATAGGTGCATAAATCACATTATTTTTTCCTTCAAAAGCTTGGGAAAAAGTCTGTTGAGCCATTACAATTCACAATTCTAGAATAAGGCATTTGACTGACTCTGTTCTGTGTTGTACAACACAAATGTAATAGTTCTTATTTTACGAGAAATTTTGCGCCACAGGGTCTGGCTGTGTATCGTAGCAAAAATTGTTGACATTTTAAAGTGAGACTCTGATGATTACCCGATTCAGTTTTACTACATCGTTTCTAAATTGCGCTTGTGTTTCTATCGTGGTGACAACTGTAACGGTGAGCTATATATTTCGCAGTTGACTCATAGGAGCCTTTGATTTAGTATCTTTGTTATATAATTTACTTTATTTGTATTATTAATATTTGTAATGTATATTCTAAATAACTTGTTATTTTGGATGAGGACCTCTGTAGATCACCTTTCCTTAAAATAAATATTATTACAGGGTTTCCTTTTCAAATGAAATTGTAATCAACTAGAGCAAAACAGGCAGAAAATAGTGGGTGCATTAGATCCCAATGGAGTGCCAAAGGTGCAACCATTAGGTCATCTATTTTGTTTAAAGACCGAAAATTATTGACAGAAAGGATTCTGTTCACAGGTGGCAAAGATCACTCGTTGCCGGCTGAAAAGGAAAACCCTGTATTGTTATTATTATGATCATCGTCGTCATCATCATCATTATCGTTATTATTATTATTAGTGGTTACCTGGTCCCCCCCTCTTGGAGGGTATTACCTAGTAGTCTCAGGTTGACGCCCATCTACCAGTGGCTTTTAGACTCCTCCATTAACTGACAGACAACAATGATTTCCAAACAAAGCCAACTTGTAAGCTAAACTATGACTTATTCAAAATGAGCTGAAAGTGTCAACAATCAAAAGAATAACACTGAGACTACTAGGGGGTTTCATCGAGTGACCAACTCGACTCATTGTAGCCAGGACTAGTTATAGACAGAGAAGCAAAAGACAAGTAAGCTACATGTACTGTTCTTGATAACAACAACTGTAATGTACAGTACTGTACCTTACAGGGGACGGCTTTACCAGTGCTATCAGAAAAATTCAAGACCTTGCATGATAGGAGGCAATAGTAAGAGTCATGACAGCTGCAATTCTCAACTGAATTCATCTTAAGGTGCAATTCAGGAGTCAGCTTTACTGTACCTGCATGCCCTTTGACATCAGTACAGTAATACATGTACACATGCTGCAAATTTCTCTACTGAAATCTATTATAAAAATAAAAAATTCAGGAGCCAGCATCATCCAGAAATACATTTACATGTATCTGTGTCTGTTCTGATCTATCATGACTTGAACTGTTTACATTGTAGAACCAAAATAAAGAATTAAAAATTGTCTGACTTGAATATAAACGTTCATTCCTTGGTTTCCATCTTCCTCAGCTGTGTCAAATGTTTCATGCAGCACCACAAGGACATGTTCTGGAACATGTAAGGAGACTGGAGCCACCTCCACTCCAGAAAAATTATCCCCTTCTGGTAATGGTGCATTTGGGTCATCTCCATACATGACCAGATCTGCTGGTATGCTGTCATTGATGACCCCTCTCACACCAGAGTAATTGGATGAATGATGTTGCAAAATGCCAGAAATCCACAGCTGATGCGGGGAAAACCCATGCTCTGTGGAAAGTCCGTGATTATTGAAAGTTTCCACAAACTGTGCTAAAGCATTATTAATCCTTGGCATGTAAACATAATGCAATGAAAAGATGTCTACCTCATTGTTACGGTTGAGGACGCCGGTCTGTTCCAAATGTAAAAAGATATTTTTATAAATAAATAAAATGCAGTGGACTACTTCACGCCATAATCTCTCAATCCTTGTGTTGTGAACACTTGGCCCAGTGATAAAACTTCCACGACTCTCCCCCCTATAATGAATCATGACATCCCCTACAGCGATGTTCTCTCCTCCATCATCCGCTCTGACACGTGAAGGCAGACCCCACACATTAATTGCCTCTCGAAACAATGACAACACCGTAGATGCCCTGTTATTGCTACTGCACCTAAGATAAACAATTAACCGAGAATAACCATCAATGCCCCCATGGATTACAAATCGCCAATGGCGTAATTTTAGGTTGCTATCTATGTGCCAGAGAAAATTAGGATGTGGTACTCGGTATGGTCGACGTGGAATTTGCTGTGCCCAGCGGCAGGCTCGACCAATAGGATCAAGGTTGATCAGGGCATCTCGCACCCTCCATCTCTGGACCCAGATACCACGTTGTCTTAGTGCACCTTGCATGTAGCGCTCTCCACAACGGGGCATTGACAAAAGTTCATCTTGCACCATTTGTTGCAAGTCTCCATCCTGGATGGGGGAATATGTTAAAAATGAAGCTGGTATCTCAAGATTATTGGCCCTTCTTCGTATGGTCCATCTGGATACACCCAAAATGCCTGCAACACTGGTCCAAGAAAAGTGACATGAGCGCAAAAGCATTATCTGCTCTCTGGAAATTTCATAAGCTGGACGGCCAATGGCACCAGTATGCCGGATAGGAGCCCTGTAGCAGTTAGGAGTGAAAACTGGCAGATTCTGGAACAAATCCTTGATCAACTCAAGTTCTCTGGCAAGATTCCTGAGGTTATTAACTTCATTTGGTGAAAACTGAGGTGATCCTTCCACAAAAGTAAGGACCTGGTGCATGTGGCGAATTGCACCACCCAATCTGAGAAGCAAAAAGTCTGCAGTCTCCCTATCCAAAGGAGATTCATTACACCTATCTATTTCTTGCAACAGTTGCAAAATAGATGACACAAACTGCTGCAATTGCCTGTTGGCATCTACCCTGATCACAAGAAAAAAGCAGTGAGCAAAATAGTCCATAATAAACAGAATGCAAAATAACTGAAAGCTACAGACTGCATGAATTAATTTTTGTTTCATGGCATCAAGCTTACAGAATAACATGAAATTAAAGGAGGAAATTTGCACGGTAGAATACATGTAAGTACTGCGATTAATAATAATAATAAAAATAATAATAATATGAAATTGATATAGCGCTTTATCAGAAAGCACTTAACACTAAGATAAAAAATTGATGTTTAAAAAGATACATATTAAGGGCAGACTTACATGTAAAAGAGTCAAAATTGCAACTGTATCACAACCTGGGAGGTTTTCAAGCTTGAGGATTGTACTTGTACATGGTCGTAGCATGAGGAGGGGCCACGGCCTGTCCCCCCTTCCCAATAATTTTGACAGGCACCCTTTGTCTGTTAAAAAAGGGTTTTATATAAAGGAGAAGGTCCTACTTCTAGGAGATATCCCAGTAATCTAGTGGATAAAAGCCTCTCAGAAGTTCACTTCACAAACAGAAAGGCAGCTCTTTAACCGGAAACAGAAAGCACAAAACAAAATTCTACTCTTTGTTACACAGCTGCAATAAAACCAACAGCAATAAAAAGAATGACTCTTACCTTTCCACATAAATGGCAGTAATCAACAGAAACAGGAGAATCTTTGTCGGCGTCATCGCGTGCGTGTAAGAAGTGAAGCCAAGTTAAGCGTATACTAAATAAGCACGAAATTCGTAACGGCGTTAGTCGAAGCGGCAAATAAATGGTGAAAATATATGACGCGATAA
>JAEMWC010000301.1:0-75000 GCA_016490735.1 Pachyseris speciosa
TAAGGTGTTCGCGTCCACTGAGGCCAAGCTGATCAGAGTTTTTGAGGTTTGCTAGCACCGCCATGCAGGAATGGGCTGATGATGATGATGATGATGATGATGATGATATGATGATGATGAGTGATGATGATGATGATGATGATGATGATTTGATGATGATGATGATGATGATGATGTGATGATAAAACCCCTCCCTGGTACCTCAGGACCAAGGATTGGCCCCAGTTCTAGGAGACTGTAGGAAGCAATTCATAGCACTGATCATGATGATGATAATGGTGATGATGGTGATGATGATGATGATGATGATGATGATGAAACATAATATAGACGATCTTAAGGTGTTCGCGTCCACTGAGGCCAAGCTGAACAGAGTTTTGAGGTTTGCTAGCACCGCCATGCAGGATATGGGCTTACAATGGAACCCCAAGAAATGCAATGTCCTTCATGTCAAGAGGGGCACCAAAGTGCAAGATGGGTTGGGGGACGAAGCTGGACCAGTCATTAGTGGTTGAGAGTCTCAAGCCAGGGACCAGTTATAAGATCTTAGGAGTTCAAGGAAGAGTGACACAAGATGTTTAGCTGGCCCTTGAATGCGCAGAACGTTATCGGTGATATCGGTGATATGGTCTAGTCCTCTGTCAGATATTAACTGCGTAAGAGCCAGCAACCAGTTTGCAATCCAGTGCTAACCTATCTGATGTGGAATCAACACTGGCCAATCACAGAACTGCGGGTTATCGACAGAGAGGCTAGAAAGATCATCTGTGAAAACGGTGGGAACCCCCCCCCAGCTCGACGGCGGTGATGTATTTGGCGAGAGAGAAAGGCGGGCGTGGTTTGCGCTCGGTGAGCGTGAATACAAGTTGACCAAGATCAAGGCGGCAATGAAGCTTTGTCAGAACATGGATCGCTCTATGAGGGCAGTGCAACAGCTCGAAGAGAGGGCGGTAGAGAAGGGACACACGTCGCTGGTGAAGGAAGCGCACAAGTTTGCCGAGGAACTGGGCACGAGCTTGCCTCTGGAGTACCCTCAACCATCGTGCCGGTCTGTGAGCGATCGTCAGACGGAGATCAAAGGGCCAAAGGTGAAAGAACACCTAAAGAAGGCAGATATGGAGAAGCTGCAAGAGAAGATCAATGAGGAGAAGTGGGACGGACGGTTCCTGCAGGCTAGGTGGCAGGATATTGAGCTAAGTTTAAACGGATGCTTTGCTTGGCTACGTGATTGGACATAAGCTGCTACCCATACCATTGCTGGGGTAATGGACCTGTACGAACAGCTCACGCCCACTGAGATGTACACAGTCCACAAAACAGGTACAACACAGGGCGACGTCACGTGTAGACTGTGTGGGAAATTTCCTGAGACTCTTGCGCTTGTACTAGCGGGGTGTTTTGCTTTCGCCCAGTCTAAATACCTAGAGATGAATAAAGGGGATTAGTTTCTAAAGAAACTGTGGTGCTGCGTCGGTGGGGAGTGAAACACGAAAATTTGGTTTATCAACGGAGTTGATAATGTAACGGTGGTCAATTTACATTATCAACTCCGTTGATAAAACCAAATTTTCGTAAATACCTAGAGAGACACAACGCAGCACTGAAAAAAAGTCCTCTTCTTCGAGATGGCGAGGGAACTGAGGCTAACTGTTCCTCCCTGGTACTCGTGTGCAGTACCCAAACCAGTCTACGAGCCACCTGAGGCACTAGCGTTTTGGTATGTCCCAGTTTATGCGGAACACACCATCGTCAAGGCTAACAGAGTGGACGCTCGATTTATGGACCACAAGAATAAGATGGTGTGAGCTGTGGAGATGTCCTATCCGTGAATGGAGCATCGGGTAAAGAAGTTCTGAGGAGAATATGGTCAAGTACGGGCCTTGCGATTCGAGCTGAAGAAGCAGTACCCTCGCTATGACGTTGAACAATGTAACATCATCATTTACGTGCTAGGGGAATGATCAAGGGGTCTAGACCTGACAATGAGGAAACACTTTGGCAGCAGGGGCTATGACGTATCGAGAAAGATGCAGAAGGCTACCATCTCGAGTTCTCTCAACATAGTGAGAACTTTCAAAGCTACCCATCACTTGAATTTCCCTGAGGGAATAGTATAGGAGCTCAAATAGTTTTAGTATCGGAGAACTTTAGATTGTTTATTAGAATGATTTCTTTTTTTTATCAACTGCTTGTAATATGTATTATTTATATTGCGCATATTCTATAAAATAATCATATGCGCATAACAATTTCAAGGTAAAAACTAATTGACTACAATGACATGCCTATATGCTAAAAGTTTCTAAAAGCTAGTGCTAAAAAAGTAGATAATACAAATGGACGATAATTGAAAGATAATAAGAAATAAAAATCGTGAAAAATCATGAAAAATCATGATTCTGAAAACCAATCAGCTCGTAGCTAGTGCATCCGCCCAAGCACAGGTCACACTCATACCCAGAGACAGTATTAAAGTGGTTTGAGACTGTGATGGTTTTTTACGCTGTTACTTACATTCTTTACCGTCACACGGTTGGAAAAGCTGTGATTATTACACCGTTTGTTATACTACAGATCACAGTAACACTGTAACATGGATCGTGCGTAATTCCATGTACTCCAACTTGTGTCGCAAATGTTTTCTTTAACACTACCCTGTCCCGTTTCTTTCTGTGGGGAGAAGTAGTGTCAGGTCTTTTCATTGTTGTTTCCACCATTCCCCAATTGTACTGTTTATCATTTGACAGGAAATAACTCCTTCCCTGCTCCACTGGTCGCATATGCCTCACGACAATGTGTTCCATGGCGCGCCCCATTGTTCCCCAGTCGACAACGTTCTGTTTCCTTTTGTTTCTGCTATCACTTTTGTTAATTCATCTACGTTCGAAGATCCGTCGTGCGTGGACCAAAACGTTTCCTTTTCCACAATCTCTTCTCTCGTCGACTGACAAAGAATCTTTTTCATTTCTTGCATCCTTTCTCTTGTCGCTGATCTCTCGTCACTCACTGTCTTTTCCTCTGTTGTCGACGGACGTAGAGTATTCTTACTTTCCTCCATCATTGAAAAGTGGTGGCTGATCGCTGGAAGGCTGCTTTTATAGCAAATTAATGCCCGTGACGTCATTTTGACGTGGCAGAAAGTGATTCGCTAATTAAAAGTCCTTGAGCTAGGATTGGTCAGTCTCTCTCAGAATTACAGCCAATTAAAATCCAAGTTGCATTAAAAGCCAATCAGACACCGATTTTTTTTTTCAGCCAATCAGAAGCCCAGTTCATATCTATACAGACTACCTTTACTACTTACCCCTCCCAACTTCATGTAAACTTATCTCCAAATATCCCCACAAACCCAAAACCTTTACACCTCACTTAAACTTTCCACCACATTTCCTGACACTGTTAAAGTGCACCTAACCCCAAAAAATTGTTTTCGCTTAAATAAATCTTTGCACCTGTACGAAACGTATTGCGCCATTTTGACCCTTTTAAAACCAAATATTGACTTTTTATAGGCTGCAAAAGTTACGGAATTTAGCCATCATCTGTCCCACGACCGAGCTAGTAAGGGGCATGGGTCTATTCGTTACATGACGTCACAAACCGATTTCCATCGCATTAAGTCTTTGTAAACATGCATGCAAAGCAGTTTTTGACGTCATGTAAGGAATAGACCCATGCCTCTTACTAGCTCGGTCGTGGGACAGATGATTCGTAACTTTTACAGCCTATAAAAAGACAAGATTTGGTTAAAAAAGGCGCAAAAAGGCGCGGTGTGTTTCGAACTGGTGTAAAGATTTATTTAAGCGAAAAAAATATTTTGGGGTTAGTTGCACTTTAACACGTCGCTACAATAGTGTCGGAAAATGTAGCTGCCCTACTTTCTGTACATTCAAAATAAGTTGATAACTTTTCCAATGAGCGTGCCGTTGCGGCAGACGACTTGTCAAACTTTATTTTGTACTGCTGTCTTTTCCTGTCTCACCGCAGGTTAAGTGATGCCGCATTTGTTTTCTCTCTTGATGGTTGGCCAAAATCAACTCATTGGTTGACTGTTCTTGCAAAGGCATGTTTGGACACTTTCAATTTCTCAGAACTGGCAGGCAAGACCGGTCAAATTTTGTCAAAGTTATGTACTAGTTTGAAGGTCTTTCCTTCTTATTCTACTTAAGAGCTCATTCGGAAGTGTGGTATTTTGAAGGGAATTCAAATAAATAACAAATAACCAATACTCTAAATTGTTCCATTGGCATTGAAGAAAGGGCTTATTTGGCAGACAAGTTCTGACAGATGGAAAGTAGCCTTTGCCTCCTTAGAGCGGATGCCCTCGACATTCTCCATGGTAAGGAATGGTAGAGTTTCACGGCAACAGGTTGGTGTGTAGATAATGTAAGGTAAAGTCACTTTGCTGACTGTCACGGAAGACGACCTCCGGTGTTAAATATATAATTTGTGTAAAACATACTGGCTACTTTCATATACGCAAGGACCTCATGCCTCTGGACGTTGTACGATGACAGGACACCGCAACTGACGAATAGAGAAAAGATACTAGGAATATCACTTTATTTGTTAATGTTTGTAGACAAAACCACACAATTGTAAAAGTTTTTTCACGAAATTACACGAATGTCTCTCCAAATGTTTCTTGATGAAAAAAGGTTCTTAGACATCTCACGAAATCTACGCTGGCAAAGACTTTGGAACGTTTCTAGCTCAAAGGTTATGCGACAAAAATACTACAAATAAATAACGACGACCTCTGTAAAATGATTTCACCCAACCAGGTGCAAATGTTGGGTTTCTTTTGTTTTTTATGTGACAGGACTTCACTCAGATATATCCTGTCGAATTCAGTTCTATTCTCTTTGCCCCGAATGGGCTTCGTCATGGCTTTCGTCGTGCATGCCCAACCCTTTTGCAATGATAGTAGCCTCTGGCACGTTGTGGAGACATTTACTGCGACTTCTTGGGCTGCTATTTCCAAGCGTTTGTAGCTGTTTTTAGCAATAAATTTGTGTTTAGGCATTACGTTGTGTCTATTGTCATAGTACATTCGTGTGACTCTCCTCGTCCTCAGCTACCTGGCACTCACAGAATTGGTCAGTGACTGTGTCAATCATGCTGTTCATCAGGGGAAACCAATACTTCTCTCTCAGTAGTTGCTTTGTCTTCGTCTTGCCTATAGATCCAAGGTTATGGCGAAACGTGATCACGTTTCTCAGAAGTGCTGCTGATAGGATTATTCACTGCTCTCTGAAAATTATTAGTCCTTCCACAACTGATAGCTCTTGCTTCACACGTATATAGAGCTCCTTGTCCCGCTTATGCTTCTCCCAGTCGCATTTTACAATCCTCTGTGCTAGTCGCTGTAACACTGGATCTTTTGGGGCTTCCTCACTAATGCGTATGACGACAACGGCATGTTCTGCAATCATGGTCCATCTGACGATCTTCTCAGTGCTGACGTCACCTGTTTCAGGTAAAGGGTGCGTGGATAGGTAGTCCAGGGGGTCTGCTTCATCTTACCCTGGTTCATACACTTGCTCAGTAGTCCACCCCCTGCATTGCAGACTTGGCATCTTTGGTTTTACTTTGTTGATGAGGGAGACAGGTGGCTTGCGTTTTGTAACTATTCTGAGTCTAGGTCGCCCATGAAGGTAGATCCTCAGTCTCTCTTTCGCCCATTTGATGGCTATGGCGTCTTTTTCATTTTGGTCGTACCTCTTTTCAGTCTCTGTTATGGTTCGGCTGATGGATGTGCACTGCTTGTACGCCTTTGTCTTCTAAAGCAGGGTCGCTCAGAAGCCTTCGTTGAAGCTTGCTTCTGTTCGCTGGATTATGGGCCTGCATGGGGCAAAGAAGGCCATTGTTTTCTCATTAGGGATGCTGTCTTGTATCTTCTTGAATGATTCAGCCTCTATCCCCCATGGAAACTTGGTTTCTCTCCTGGTTAGTTCGTACAGTGGGGCTGCTATGGATGCATAATTGTTGATGAAGCTGTTTAGGTAGCCTGCCATTCCGACAAAACTACGATCAGGCTCTTTTCTCCCTGGTACTCCGCATTGTTTGATGACATCCACCTTTTCGGGAGGTGGTTTCAGTCCATCTTTGGTAAACACGTGTCCAAAGACCTCGATCTCGTCTTTTCCAAACTGACTTTTCCCCCAGTTGAATGTGATTCCATGGTCGTTTGCTCGCTGTAGGACGGTCTTCAACACCCCTCTGTGTTCCATGTCATCTCCCTGGTTTAGGCAGTGGGCAATGTCTCCAAAGATTCGGAGCATCGCCTCATCAAAGACAACCTGCGATGACTTTGTTCCATACGCCAGTCTTTGAGGTCTGTAATCTCCCCAGGATGTGCTGAATATGGCTACTTGTCTTGTCCCTGGTACCTTGTCTTAGATCTAGCTTTGTGGAGTGGTGATTGGACACATCAGCTTTGCTTCATGGATTCATTTGGTATTCTCATGTCTGTGCTTGCTCTGACCATCTGGGATTTTAGCTCTTCTTTCTTCACATCAGTATACGTGGGCTTCGGTTGTACGACCAGGGGTGAGCACCATGTAACAGTTTCACCATCTGGGACCTCAAATATCTCCTCTTCGACTCCCTGTTCTAGCCATTCTTTAAACGGTTTCTGAAGATGATACGGTACTGGGCGTGGTTTCTGAGCTACAGGAATTGCCTTGGGATTCATCTGTAGCTTGACTTCTATCTTTTCACCTCCATGTTTGCCTCGGAAGCATCCAATTTCTTGAAATACCGCTTTGTATTCGTCAAGAAGCGCTTCAATATCGTTTGTAGGTGGCTTCACTGTCTTGATTCTGAGCTCATGGGTTTCTTTGAGTGTTCCGTTGGAATCAAGTTCCAGCATTCCAAGTTCACAGGGTGTGTTGTTGCATAGCATTGGCGATGAGTCTATCTTAACTTTCTTTTGGATCACCAGGAACGTGCTTCTCACTCCTCGTGTCTTGTTTTCGAGTGTTGCCATGAATTTACCCTTGACCACCAGATTAGATTGAAGTATCATAAATGTATCTCTACTTAGTGGAAGCCCCTTGATCTCTTGCGGTCTCTGTTTGAGAGCCTTGAACTGCTGCTCGTCCAATACATTTGCGCTTACTCCGCTATCGGGCTCCACGTGTGTATCAATATCTTCTATTCTGATGAGAGCTGTGTCTTGGATTGCACCTGATCGTATCTTCTTCACTTGGTGGAACGCGCGCTCTTTTGTCAGTTGAAGATATTCACTGTCTGAGTGGTCACTTGTTTCCGCTGCATGGACCATTTTCTTGACTGTTTTTCGGTGCATCCCTTGGTGTTTTCCATGCTTTGATTGCCGTCCTGCACTGTAGCATGATGAGCAGTGGTTGTATTTTCCACACATCATACACTGCTGTCCATATGCTGGACAGTTCTTACTGGGAGGGCGGAATCCTATTTTCTCAAAGTAAATGCATCTTTTTCCTGGCTTCCTTTCTTCGCTCTTGCAGTCTTCCTTCGTGGGTATCCGCTGTGGTGGTTTCCTGCTAGGTAGGCGTCAGTGTCTTCGTCCCCTTCCATTGAGGTCTCTTGGGTTATTCTTTGGTTGGTGCTTGACTTTCGATATCTTATAGTCATCTTTCACATCCTTCCTTGGCTTGCTGGTTGATACTTTCCCTTTGACTGGCTTCTTTGATGAATCGGTCTAGATTCCACTTCTTCTGGATGCTCTTTTTGTAAAAGTACGTAGTGGGTTCTGAAGATTTATATTTTACGGTCTAAGACACAGGCAAACATCAGGCAAGCATGTGCAAGACTATTGCACAAGCTTAGATTATGTAACGTCTCCACCCTGAAATGGGCTTGTCCAACGAGAACAAACAGTAAAAATGAAAATAAAAAGAAATAAAAAATAAAATAATGAGCGAAAGTGCAAGATTGTCTATATGTGTCCATTGTTCAATCATACTGCTTCTTTCTTTGGATGTCCTGCCGATTCCGTACCTGCTCTCAAAGGCTTGTGCACGTTGCAGCCGTCCACTGCATGGCAATTGTGTGCGGTAATCTCTGTGGTTATGACATCCTTCAAATGGCTGAGTACAATATCCTGGCTTGTGTAGTTTCGTATTTCTTCTGGTTTGGCAGGGCTAGCAGGCAAGGTGCTGGTAATTGTATCAACTCCGAGTAGTGGTACGCCTTGGTTTTTGTCAGGGGGTTCCATGCAGCAGACTATGGAAGTGGCATCGACAACAACATTTGTCTTGCCTTGGATGTATTTCATTTCCACGTTTTATTTGGCCATTTGCAGGAGGAACCGTTGTAGACATGGTGATGTACTAGGGATGATTTTCTTTCATGTGCTCTCCAGTGGTTTGTGGTCTGTTTCAATGAGTACTTGTTTGCCAAAGACGTAGTTGTTGAACCTCTCTAGAGACCAACAGGGAGCGAGAATCTCTCTCGATGTTGTTGTATCGGGATTCTGTATCACTGAGTGATCGGCCTGCGTAGCACACTGGCTTGCCGTCCGGCATCAGTACACAACCAATGCCCTTTAGGCTTGCATCTGACTGGAGATGAAGGACACATTGTCCTTTTCTGGGTCATAATAGGGTGGGATGGGTGCTTCAATGATTATCTGTTTGAGACTCTGAAACGCTTTGGTATGTTCTGGTTGCCATACGAAGAGTGTGGCTTTCTTCAATAGTTACCGTTGGGGCTCTGAGGTCTGGGCTATGACGGGGGAGAATCTGTTCGGGTAGTGAGGGTCTGCGACTCGGCTAGACTCTGTGGAGGAGGCATGTCTCTGATAGCTTTGATTTTAAGATCATCTTCTCTTAATCCATCAGGGGTCCACGTAAACCCGATAAATGAGGTTTGGTCTACTTTAAACTGGAACTTGTCTGGGTTGAACCGTACGTTATCCCGTGCTGTGTCAAGGACATTGAGTATGTGCTGATCATGTTCCACTTCACTCTTGCCATAGACAACAAAGTATCGACAGCAATTCCACTCAGGCCATCAAGTTTTCCGAATACAGTGTCCATTTTCGCTTGAAACACATTTCCACTGACTCCGCTGACTTTGGGTATCATCATCTATGGTTCTCACATAGTAAGGGGTGCGCTGGGTGGCCTTATCGAGATCGCGGGGGTCCAGGCACAGGCGAATTGTGCCACTGGGCTTTCTTGTGACAACAGTGGAGTTAACCCATGGCGTGTACTCATCGTGTATTGGCAATAGGATGCCTGCTTGTATTAGTCGTTCCAGTTCTTTTTGGTAGGCATCTGGTAGCTGGATTGGGACTTGCCTTGGAGGGTGATGTACTGGGGGTACGTCCTGGTTCGTTTCTATATGGCATGGGGGGCCTGGGAAACAGCTAATACCGGTAAAGACATCTTCATATTCTTTCAGGAGATACTCTTTTGTCAGTGAGAAAGGGTGTGGCTTACCACGTACATCAAATAGTTTGAAGGGCTGAGCAGTAGGTTTGCTGTTTCTTTCAACGGTGACAGCCCAATAGAGCTTTAGAACGTTTGGACTTTGCGCTGACATGTTGCCTGTTATGGCTGGGCCATCAACATCAACTACTTCTGCTTGGATTACTTTGGGGTTTTGGTTGTTGGGGCCCTTGATGTTAAGTTGTCACGATCCCAGGTTTGGGATTTCAGACCCACCATATGTTGTCAACTTCATAATAGGTTTCTGTAAATCATAATGCTAAGACAAGCTGGTTGTACGGGGACTTGAGTGTGAAGTTTGTTTTAGCACCAGAGTCTATCTTACACAAGGCACGTTTGTTTTCCTTCTGGTCCACCTGAACGGTAGGTGTTCTTGTTTTTTTTCAATCCCACTGCTGACACCATGTAAGTACATAGTGAGTTCCGAAGATTTACATTTTACTGTCCAAGACACAGGCAAACAACAACGTAATCAGACATGTGCTCGGGACGAATCCTCTACGCATACCCATGACTATTGCACAAGCCTAGATTATGTAGCATTCTTTATGAAATCCTTGTCCTGAATGTTCTGAATCAGCTGCTCTAGTATCCTATCGCCAAATTCGCAATCCTTCGCCTTCTCGTGTAGTCGTGCTGCATACCTTACAACGCTCTCTCCCGGTTCCTGACGGTGTTTTCTTAACATGTACCTCACAAGATTCACATTCGTCTTCGCTAGGAAATGAATATTTAGTTTCCTCTTCCGTTTCTTGTAGTCGTATTCTTCTTACACGGAAGCAATGTCAGGCATGTTGCGTGTATGTTTCTTTACTTCTAATCCGCAAGGAATCTTCAGTTCGCTCATTGTGTCTTTTACATCGGTTATTTAAAACCATGTGATTTCCTCTTCGAAAGTTTCGGACCATTGTTTCACGCTCGTCCAGCTTGAAGGTGGTTGTCTGGTATTTTTGATGCTCCTATCTTCAGGTTTCCCCTCACGTTAGAAACTCTGATTTCCGTTGCGGAATTTCCAATGGCCTCCGTGTCTCTTGTTTGTCGAGCACGAGGTCTTGTCTATGAATGCTTCTTGCTGTTTTCCTTCACTTCATTTGGCTTCTTTCTGTTTTAACCCTGTCTGTCTGCGGCTGCCAAGATTATATCGAAATATTTCTGCTTGCCTTGCTGTCTCTGGCTTGGGTTCTCGTCTTTGTTTCGTCCTTATCCTCTTCGACAATGTAACTTCACAGAAGAGAACACGCCATGTTGGATGGAACTGATTTTAACAGTAAGCAAGTCACATGATAAAGGGTCCGCAATGCGTGCAATGTGTGGACACCACCTCTGAGGAGATCGTCCGGAATCATTCATCGTCAAATATCTGTACATGAGCAAAAGGAATAATGAAACGCAGATGGCCAGCAAACTTTTCTTGCATTCCTACCTGCCACGGAATCGATTGCATGGCGTTAATTGGAACAATATGGTACGTACAAATGACCGATTATGTTATCACATGGATTCACGGATAACTGAGGCAAGGCAGCTAGTAACACCAACAAACACTAATAGCCATATGGCAGAGTATTAAAGTCACTTTGAATGACTCGCTTGTTGTACACCAGGCGATATTTCTTAACCTGTGCTTGAGACAAGATGTTTTTGGTTTTTCTGTCTCTGATAATCGTATGTGGTGTCACCACCTCAATTTCCTTGTCACTTCTTTGGCTGACAAGTTCAACCATTGATTCAAGATTGATTTTTTCGCCTGTGCGAAAATTAAGAGTAATTCCTCTTACTTTGCAGGTGACCTTTCCAGCAGCTGTTCTGTAGCCATAGTTTTTTGGTCCCGCAGAAACAAACGTAGTTATATGATCTCCTTCATCTAGTTCATTGGTTAAGTCTCCTAAATAGTCTCCCAGTGGGGGTTCCCATTGGTCAGTCTTCACGATGAAAATCACCGAGTCGGTGTCATAATAGACAACTCGCCTCTCTAGGTCGTTCAAAACATTATACAATTTGATTCTTGCTTGTGCCGTCGTAAAGGCTGCCAAAACGACATTTGTTCGATCCGACGGCTCCACAAAGCCTTCCTTTAATCGATAATGTACCTCGATGACCTCTTCGTTCACCAAATACGCACCTGTGACTTCTGCGGCACTGCTTGTTAGTAGGTCAAAATACTCTTTGGGATCGTTAATGACATCAACTTTAGGACGGTTGGGGCGTTGACCGAATTTTCCCCAGAAGTTGGTCAGAAGCTGCTTCCACACGCTTCTCTCTGCCTCGTTTCTTTCGATGGCATCATAGTCTAGATCTATTTTCTCATTTTCTTTGTAGTGTTGTATATACATTTTCTTGTCGTTTTCTGTCTGGCACCACCTCGGCCATCCAGAGGCTTGTTGTTTCCGTTTCAAGAACGTATCCACGTACCCTTTGAACAACTGGTCTGTCTTCTCTTCAAAATGCCATACTTCGTGCACCTTCAATACCCGATATCCCATTTTCAAAGCTAGCTCAATCTCCATAGTGACCCAGGTACCGTGTAAGGCGCGCTCCTCATTTGTGTGATGACAAGGCGTCTGCTGAGTGGCTAGGGCACATGTGCGGCAAAGGGCAAACATGAGTTTGTCGTTCCCTTTGAATGGAAGAACTGGGTGGTACAAGCCACGGGGCGGCAAGATGATACACTTCACCAATCCAAAGTACTTTCCGATGTCATCGAAATCTTGAGTGATAATCTTTGGATGGCCGATCGGATAGCTGCCGTACTTATTTACCCATGGATAAAGACTTGTGAAGTCCACATACTTGATCTTTTCATCTTCCTTGGCGCTGACCAGAAGTCTTGTCGCGTTTACTCTTCCCCCAAAGAAGGCGTCTCTGGGATTCAACGGCTCCTCTTCGTCGAATGATAACCCCTTAACATACGACGCCATCTCTGCATTTGATTTTAGCATTTGGTTAAACTCACATTCCCAGATTTGCACGACATTTATACCATTTGCCTTCAAATACTTTCTTTTCTCCAGCGTCTCGTCGAGCAATTTTTGCATGGTAAGACCCCTGATTTGATTTAGTAAGTGCCCCGGGTAGCACAGACTGTGCCCATGATAAAAACATCCATCGAACTCGAATGCTGTTTTACTCTCTTCGTGGTAGCCATCGAGGTAATAGGCCCCCACCATTTTCTCCCCACCATTCCTTGCATGTTGAATCCTTATACCTCTCTTGTGACTTTCGTAAGCCAGCCACTTGAAGGCCAAAATGGACTGCTTAACTTTTGGTCTGTACCCCTCGGGTGGGATGATCGCAATGGTGTCCTTCTCTAAATATGACATTCGAAAAACAGTGTTGCACACCGATGCGATGGTAATGCAATCTTCAAAAGGATCGAGATCACAAAGACCCATGATCAAACTTCTGAATTTTAAACAGCATTGACGTATAATGGTGACATCAGTACGGCAATACTTTAACAGCTCTTCCTGCAAATTGAAGACTACTTTCTTCTGCTTTTGGTCCTCATGCCAAAGAAGGAACTTGTCCCGCTCGTCTGCTTTCATTCCACTAGGATCGAAGAACTTGGCATCTGGAATCTCTCCCACGTACGTCTGGTTCTCTTGAGTGTTAAACAGATGCGGAAAGTAACCCTTTGAACATTCTGTGAAACCAAAGGCCTTGGGAAAGTGTGATAACGGCATGGTGAGAAAGTTTAAACTGTCGATAAATTTTACCGCTGCTTCTGACACCTCAATAGACATCACTTTCGCACCATTCATGATTAGATTCGGCTTGACCTTATTTTCATAGAGGTACTGAAGAATAAAGTAACCATCGTAACCTTTTAGGTTGTGGGCAATACAAACGACGCCTCGACGATCTTCCGAAAATAACCAGTCACAAAACTTGTCTCTTGCGTCAGGACCGCTAAAAACGTTTTCTTCTTCATTTTCATCTTGCACAACTACGAGATTTGGTACATGAACTCCTGTTTCCTGCATACATTCAGAATCGAAGAATAAATATTTAGGCTTATTCCTCTTTTCTTTTGCCTCGGCTTTCTTTTTCTTCTTGGGAACGTCCTCCCCTTCTCTAGAAGCTTTCCTCTTTAAGGGTTGCATGTAGCAGCGATGGGACTCAGGATCAACGAACGTTTTGCAAGTGCTGCACTGAACCTCCCCGCACTTATGATCGGCAGGATTCCTCTGAGTACGGTCGATGACTCTTTCGCACTTTGCACATTTTGTATACCTTTCGCATACTGACTTTGCTGCTCCCTTTTTTAACCTGTGGTTAGCAAAACAGGTTGGTCCCTTGAAGGAACGGGCACAATCGGCACAAGCCTTCCATTGATCCACATCGGGACATCCACTTTTCTGACAACAAGGACATTTGTCGCACCTGTGGTGGCGCCCATCCTCGACATCATAACCTTTCCAGCACTTCAAGCAAAAATACGAACGATTTAAGAAGGCTGGCATACTTGTTATAATGTCGAAATGACCGTCGTGAAGGTACAAGTAGATCGCGTTTTCAGAATTGGGACCTCTATAAACAATCCGATCGAATTGTTCAGCAGATACTATCACAATCTGATACTCTGGGAGGGCCTCTTGAAATTTTTTAACTTCTTCTAAACCACATTTTGTCAATGGTACACCAGCACGTTGGTGAAGGTCGAGGGCCTCAGTGCGCTGAATGGCTGCACCTTTTCTAAACGATGACCATTTGGAATGCTTGTTCACACGAGCAATCGCAGTAACGATGGCTCTAGCTAAACAAAGTTCGTCTTTATTTTTAATCTGAATAAAACATTTCTTGTTTTGGAGCCGCTTTTTAAAGTTAACCCCTCCGCGTCCGATTTCTCCTTTTCCTCCTGATGGCATCGCCACATGAATGAGATTTAAATGAACATTACCGTCAAGTGAAAATTCCTCATTTGATTGAAGAACTCGTTCAATCTCGAACATGATTCTAGTTGGAGTCAGTTCGGGTACAGGCATGAATGGCAAGCTGATGGGGTACGACAATTGAGACGAATGCATGACAAAACGCACTTGGTCAGTTGAACGATTCATCTCACTTGTGACAGTGGACAAAATGGACGAAAAGAGAGCTTCCAGAAAAGCAAGGACTTGTCTTAATCCACGCACGTTGAGATCTTTAACCTTTAATAAATAATCTGTCGCGGTCGTTTTAAATTTGGCCACTTTTCGTTGACTCGTTTGTGTAATCTCATAGGTGTTTCTCAAATCGGCTTCACTCCATAATTGACCAAAGTCCTCTTCATGCGTTGTTATCCCGTCCTCCAGTAATTCGGCTACTATTTCAATTGCTTGTTCCGTTGCTTGCGTGGAGATATCCCCGATAAGTGGCGCGGATTCTTCAAAGTCTTCACAAAACATTTCTTCGTCGTAGGGAGTTGGTTGAGCTACAATTTCTATCGAGTTGGTCAATCCCTTGGATTCTTGGTTGGAACAACGGGCCAGTCCGCTCTCCACTTGATTGTATGGTTGTTGAAAATCACCTCCATCGTCCTCAGGAAGTTCGAAAAACTGTACTTCATCGTCACCGCACATGATGCGCAATAGTGTTGCATGCCTATCATTTCCACGGAACTTTGCATCGATCCACGACTCAAACAAGAGCATTTCACTTTCTTCCACTGGTGGGTTGAACTCTTGAATCAAATTCTTCCAGTCCTCCACAATCTGCTGGCGACTGATTCTCTTATCTGCCTTACTCAAGAACCTTCTAATGCGCTCATCCTCCCCAAGCTGGCAAACGTTATGATCGGTGTCACCAATTTTCTTATGGCTGCAACCATAGCAGGCCTCCCTTGAAAGTACTTCCACACTCTCCCATACCCTTTTTGCATATGCAACCCAAAACTGATCTTCCACCCTTTGATGTACGTCATCCATGACTAAAAACAAAGGTAAGAAAAAAGACATGAGACTTCAGCCTTGTCTGTGTTGTCCTGGGTCAAATTCGTGTTGGAACAAGGTAGCTCAAAACAACCTCAATTTTTTCTCTTTCTGTCCTAATCTCTTTGTGAGACTTCAGAGGTAACGTAGGGGTATCAAGTTAATTATTTAAATGCCTCACCCCATCAGGGGCCAAGGTCAATCTCGGGCAATCTACAGAATTCACGTTTTGTGAGTAATTTGCATTTGGGAATCAACTTCTTGCTTTACGAGTTCGGTTCCCACCCAGTCTAACTACAAGAAAGACACCGTCCGGTGTATTTCACAACATGACTGAGCTAGTACAAAAAGAGCTTAAAAGGGTGATACTGAAAGACCAAATTGAAATAAAATAAATCGACTTTATTTAACGGGGGTGAAACTTAACAGTAATTCAACTGACAAACCTGTGGCCCTCGAAATTCCGTATCGAATTGGAAATTGGAAATGTTGGTTTTTGAGGGGAGAGGAAAACCGGAGTACCTCTCGGACCAGAGTAGAGAATCAACAACAAACTCAGTCCACATATGACGGCGAGTCCGGGAATCGAACCCGGAGAGGCGAGCACTCTCACCACTACGCCATCCCTGCTCCCCCAAATAGTGGGATTACTGCTAAAGGGAGTCTAAATCGAAAATTATAGCCTAACAGGTTCTTAAATTCTAGGGTCTTATACGTATGACTACTACCACTTGCTCAGCAGTGATTGGGTATGTGTTTGACACCACTACAAAGGCAAAAACTTTTGAAGATGCCTTGGGTAAAGGTTGATCCATCAAAGTACACGAGCTGAAAAGTGCTGGAAACCGGTGGGAGCCACCTTAAATGCAGCAGCATTAACCATGCGAGTACAAAACATAACAACACATAACACCACCCTTATTTCACCTCGGATTTACAAGAGTAGCTGTATAGCTTATTTCTCCGAGAAAGAAAAAAACAATATAAAAATAAAATCGTATATTATATACAGTACATTAAACTACTATTTACATAAGTAACAATTGCATTGGTGTTCGAAAGAAATTTGGCATATTTTAGTTCTGAACTGATTCAAGGACGTTAATGGCCTTAGGTCCTCTGTTAGTACTGTAACTCGTCACGCGCGACAAACTCGAAATGTTCACAACAATCTCCTTATAGAACTGTCAAAACATTTCGACGGATTCGTTTCGGTTGTTTTGGTAAGTTCGTTTCGGCGGGTTTGGTGGTTTCACTCGTTTCGTTTTGGTAGTTTCGTTTCGTCCTTTCTGATTTTAGTATATACCTTTTCAATAACCTCTTTTTGGCAAAGTTTCAAACTATTTTTCCCGTTAATACCATTCAACTGAAACAAGTCACGAGTTGGCTCATACGGTCACATCAGGGTTCGCACGCACCTCGAAAGTCCTTGAAAGTCCTTGAATTTGATTGCCTTGAAAGTCCGTGAAGAGTACATTGGGTCCTTGAAAAACCTTGAAATTTGCAGTTTGGCTATTTCCATTTAGTGGAAGAACTAGAAAAGACTTAGACTTGAACAAATCTGGCAGTTATCCCTTAAACCCGATCATCTAGTATTACATTCCAATGGCATTTTTTACTGGATGGAGTGCTTGAAAAACTGGAATTGTGCCCTAGAATGTGCTTGAAAAGTCCTTGAATTCTTAGTTCAAAAAGAGTACGAACCCTGTCACATACAGTAAGGAGCACGAGTTCTAGATAAAATACGTTTAATATCCCGCCGAAATGTAATTATTTTAATTTATGTGAGGTGTTCATTAGGCCGATCATCAGGAGGTAATAACCAAGATATCGATGCGTTAACTTATCTCAGCTCTCAAGTAATAAACTTATTGCATATTTGATCAAACAGCAGTTTACAGTATCTTGCTCATTGGATTTATGACACAAACGGAGATATTGACATGATATTAAATAGTCCCTGAATTAATTAACCTCTGTTCATCTGCAGTCTTAGCGCGCAACATAAATTAAAATAATTAAATTTGGGGGAAAAAACTACCTTCACAGCCAAATCTTGCTACGAAATCTGCTGTTCTCCTGAATAAGACTTTAATCAAAACTGGAGACCATCAGAATGGTATAACACAATTGCAAACCTTTGCAGTAGAACGAATACACTTTACAGTGCCTGAATCAAATGCATATTGAATCGTGATGTTGATCACACTCGACATCTACAAAATCAGCCATGATATTTGTAATATAACTACGGATGCACATTCTTTGTCACGTACGCACGGCACTAACGGCCTTACATCCTTCGACTGAACTTTGAAGACATTTTCCCAATACTTCCTTCCACTAGAATAACTCCAGTTTGTCGAGGTCTTCCCGTTCGCTCGACACCGATGTTCGAATTGCCCGAGTGTTATTAATGTTGCGTCGAATCGATTGTCGTTACAGTGGCTTCGCTCAAGGACTGTTTACTTTAATTCTTGGATAAAGAATTACAAATGACAAAAGCTTCCGGCTTCTTGTTGTAAATCCCTCTTAAGTTTTGGCGGGAGAAAACATTTCACGTATAACGAGCAGGTCACACTCACCAAAGTCTAGTTCAACGTTCGGCATGGCATGATTATTTACGACTCATATGAAAACCAGTAGCAAAACACCGGCAACAGCTTCAAGGAAACAAACAAAACTCTACTCACGATAGCAGTAGCAGTCAGTCGGAGGCCCTCAGTGATCTTTGTTCAATAACGGCAGATTCGGCTTATGGTCTTCTCGTTTTCAAAGGTTTTCTGTTTCAATCGTTTAAAAACCAGAGTTTGATTACTATGAATTAGACGAAACTGGGATTCAAACTTCAAAATGCACACGTTATTTATCTGAATGACAAACGTGGAATACTTGTGCTATACTTAAAAATGATCGCTGACTCAGAGGCATGTGTAAATATAGCATCGCAGCCCATCCCACGATGCATTACGATTCAAAGTAATAGCGGAGCTCCACGTGCAATTGGCTGACAGAGGAGTCGCTAAAATTGACACCGAGAAGATTGATAAATGGTGCCAATAATAGAACAAAAATAAACAGGCTGAAACCTGACTGTGGTTTGACCCTAAGGCCCTGTTCGCACTAAGACGAACATTTGAGTTTGGCGTTTGCAAAAAGAATGAAAATTTTGTTATCACCAATTTTTCGTTTTCGTAATCCTGTTCGCACATGAAGATGCGATATTTTTTTAGTGCCAGATGGCTCTGATGCAAGGCAACCGCAAAAACCGAAAATGAAGGAGCCCGTCATCAATTTGATGACCCAATGACGGATGGATGTCAACGAACAAAGGATTTCCTCGCCTGACAAAATTTTTACAGCCTCCAAAGCTAGTCGACGGAATCTTTGAAGTTTCGTTGCGCTTGCAAAAATTTTGGTGGGTGCAAAAAATCGTTCGCACTAGAAATGGCTTCGCGTTGACAGATTTTTTGGAAAATCAAACAAAATTTCGCGTAGTGCGAACAGGCCCTAAGGCACATTAACAACAACTTTGTGCTTGATTAATCATGACACAACTGGAGATATTGACATGATATTAAATAGTCCCCGTATTAATTAAACTCTCCGTTCATTTGCAGTCTTAGCGCGCGACATAAAATTATTAAATTTGGCGGAAAAGAAACTACCTTCACAGTAAAGCCTTGCTACGAACCTGCTGTTCTCCTGAATAAGACTTAAACCAAAACTGAAGACCATCAGAATGGTATAATACAACTGTACTGAAACCTTAAGGTTTCAATGTTGTAATAATCAAGTACACGTCATTGATTTACAGTAGAACGAATTCACTTTACAGTGCCTGCATATATTGTGATGTTGATCACATTCGACATCTCCAAATAAGCCATGATATTTGTTATATAACTGACCGGAAACTAGAGTTACAATATTGACCGGAAGAGACATTTCGTGACGATTGCGTTATTTAGTTATTTAGTGATTTATTTTGATCGACAGTTGTAATCGGAGAGAGTTGTTTTTGATCATTGCACAATGTAAAATCGGATATAAAAAGATCGAGGAGTGGACATCGACATTAAAGAGGTTAAAAAGAACATATAAGTGGTGTGGAATCAGTGGAATCAATCGTGAGTGAGAGTGTACCGCGTACAGTTTCGGTACATTTGTGGTGCCGGGACCAGGATCAGGGAAACGGCGGAGACGACAACGACACAGGAATTTGCCGCGTGGCTGGGACATTGAAACGATTGCGCCATGACAGAAGGAGAGGGACTTTCAGAGGCGATGGAACGCTTCGAAAGAAACATTGAGAGGGAGGTAACGAAATTAAAGTACTATCTAGAGCCGGCTGACGAACTTATAGAGCAAAACGATTACGTAGAAATGGAAATTGCCGTAAAACAAGGAACACAAATTATCGACAAGATCACGGATCTTATTTCACAACTGGAAGGAATGAAGCTAGACTCGGGTGTTTCACCGCGAGATGTCCGACAGTGGAAAAAGGACAAGAAGAACGAGTTCTCTCCTCTCGTCCAGGAGAAAATCAAGCTTTCCGAGACACTTTCAGCAAAACAGAAACAGGAGGAAGACGAAATCGAGCGAGCGAATTGGGAGACACGACGGGAGCGCGAGGAACGCGTGACAAGAGAGAAACAAGAGCAAGAAAGGCAATTCTGGGAGGAGAAATTCAGGGCCGAATTACGCGTAGCAGAACAGAAGTTGGAAATGGAAACAGCGGCCAAGGCGACCCACGCAAAACTTCCCAAGTTGAAGATTACGCCATTCAAAGGAACGCCCACCGACTGGGTGCGTTTCGAAAACATGTTCGTCACGCAAGTTCATGACAAGCCAATCACTCCAGAAGAAAAATTCAGCTATCTGTTAGAGATGGTAACCCCAACAGTGCGTGGAAAAATTGGAAATCTAAAACCCAGCGAGATCGGCTACAAAATAGCGTGGGAGCGATTAAAGACAGAGTATGGCCAAAACAAGCTAGTTGTCAATGCGCACGTGCAAGAAATTGTGAATCTTCCAAGCGTTAGAGGAACACACTTCATCAGAATTCAGGAATTTTACGAAAATCTCAGCAAAAACTACGACGCGTTGGTAACTATGGGTGAAGCAGATATGTTACAAGGATTCGTAATCTCTACACTAAACAAATTACCGCAAGTGAAGCCTGACCTGGTACGGACTGACGATAATTGGGAGAGTTGGAGAATGGAGCACTTGATTAACAACCTTCAGGGATGGCTGAAGAGGAACAGAATGGAGGAGCAGCCTGGAACAGTCCGAGAAAACCACAAGAGGGAGAGACTCTGGTATGCTGCAGAAGGAGAGGAGAAACAGCCATCAGATACAACGAAATCCACACCCGTCTGCCTCTACTGCCGAAAGGGCCACTGGGGAGACCGCTGCGAAACGTACAAGACACTGGAGAGCAGGAGGAAGTTTCTCACGGATAACCGATTGTGCTACAACTGTGGAAGAGGGGGCACATTGGCCATCATTGCCGAAGCCGTGGCTGTTTTAATTGCAAAGGGAGACACCATACAAGCATCTGCGACAGAAAGGAGAATCCTGTTCTCACTGTGTACGCGCCATCTGCCGAGGAGACACTCCCAGCTATCATCCCCGTTAAGATCAATGGAACCACACTATGGGCGTACCTTGACACAGGATCTGGCAGGAACTTTATCTCAGAAGAGGCAATCAAAAAGCTTCAGCTAAACCCAGTACGTCACGAAACTCGACAAATTGTAACCTTGAGTGGAACACAGAAACAGTCCATGCCTATTTTTGACATAACAATAGATTCAGTGGATGGACAGGCGAGAGAGCGGATCGAAGTCACTGGAACTAAGATGGCAGACTTCACGACCATCCGGAGACCAGACCTTAGCACCCTAAAATGGAAGTACAAGCACACAAAGGACAAACGATTTTACAAGAACACGGGAGATGACTACACAATCCATTTGATCCTGGGAGACAGTACGTACTGCCGAATTAGGACAGAAGATGTGTTCAAAGGGAAACCTGGGGAGCCGATAGTCGAGGGGACGACCTTTGGTTGGGTCATTCATGGCGGTGATCGTGCAACAGATGGCTGCCTGTACACAAGAGAAGCGAGCGATTATGAGCGTTTGTACAGCCTGGACGTGTTGGGAGTGGAGGACCGGGGAGAGAGCTCCCAGCTGGACGTACACACAGAGTTTAATGAGAACATTTCAAGAAACGCCGATGGGAGGTACGAAGTGAATGTTCCTTGGATACCAGGCCGGAAACTAGCAGAGACAAATGAGATGCAGAGCAGACAACGCCTACAAAGAGTAGAGAAGAAGCTGGAGCAGAACATGAAACTGAAGGAAGAGTACGAGAAGATTGTGGCTAACCAGGAAGAAACCGGAGTCATTGAAAAGGTTCCCGATCACCCAACAGGGACCCGAGTGTTCTACATGCCTCACAAACCAGTAATCAGAGAGGACGCGGCTACAACAAAGGTCAGGATGGTGTTTGACGCAAGCGCAAAACCTCACTACCTCGCGAACAGTATCA
Organism: Pachyseris speciosa; assembly: GCA_016490735.1. Lineage (NCBI taxonomy): Eukaryota > Metazoa > Cnidaria > Anthozoa > Scleractinia > Pachyseridae > Pachyseris > Pachyseris speciosa. Next base: position 21,914 of record JAEMWC010000301.1, read on the forward strand.
ATGACTGCATGTACAGCCACTCATGTGGGACATACTGATTAGAGCGAGAATGTCGACGGATATCCTACTCGGGGACATAGAAAAGGCGTTTCTTCAAGTTGGAATAAAGGAAGAAGACAGGGATGCATTTCGCTTCCTATTCAAGAAAGATGGAAAAGAAGAACACTTCCGGTTCACGCGAGTACCTTTTGGAGCAGAGGCAAGCCCATTCATACTAGGAGCGACTTTACAGTATCACTGCAGCCAACAGCCAGAGGAGGTCAAAGAAACAGTTCAAGCGCTTCGGGAGAACACATATGTGGACAACCTAATGCAGACTGGTCAAGGGTCAGAAGAAATGAAAAGATTCAAGACGGAAGCCACCCAGGTATTGGAAGAGGCAAGGTTTCCAGTACACAAATGGGAGTCTAACCTTCAAGAGCTAGAGAGTGACGGGATGGCCAACCCAAGCAAAATACTAGGCCTCGGCTGGGACAAACAAAACGACACCATAGAAGTAACCATCCCACAACAAGTTGAGGAAGAGCATGTTACCAAGAAAACGATTCTCAGCCACTTGGGCAGCATTTACGACCCCCTTGGAATATTGTCACCAACAACTGTGGAAGGAAAGCGGATTTACAGAGAGGCGTGCGACGAAAAGAACGGATGGAATGGAGAGATTTCAGATCCCCTAAAGAAACAGTGGACCAAGTGGACGAAGCAGTTAAAGAGCGTGACAGTGCCAAGAAGCATCATGAGGAACGTAACAAAGACCAAAACAGTGCACTTACATATATTCGCCGACGCAAGCAATCTGGCCTGCTGCGCTGCCGCCATAGCAGTCGTTGAACACAGTGAAGGCATGGTCAAGGGCCTTCTTACATCGAAATCAAGAATCTCCAAGAGAGACACTACCATAGCAAGGTTAGAACTGGTTGGTGGTCAAATGGCGGCAAACTTGGCAAAGAATCTCCACAATGCCCTGAGAGGATGGCCACTGGGAAGCATCACAGTCTGGATGGATAGCATGGTGGCCTTGTACTGGATCTTAAACCCCGGAAAGTCTTGGAAGGTATTCGTCGAGAACAGAGTGCGGAAAATGGCCCAGATAACAGAAGAAGTCGGAATCGAATGGAAATATTGCCCTACAGAACGAAACCTTGCTGATCTAGGAAGTAGAGGCGCACCCCTAAACAAGATGGGAGAGAACGAATGGCACGAGGGACCAACCTGGCTACTGACAAAGGGGGACTGGCCACCCCAGCCAATCATTAGATGCACACCTAAGAATCAAGAGGAGAAGCCACTGAAGGAAATTGTTGCTTACACAAGAGAGGAAGTGGAAACCAAGACCAAGGAACTGGAAGAGGGTAGCACAGAGAACCAAGAGACAGATGAGTGGGACGAACTACTCTCGCGAAACACGTATTGGAGAGCACTACGGATTACTGCTTGGGCCCTGAGGTTCAGCACCAACAGCCACGCCCAATCAAAGAAGATATCAGGCCCATTGAGTACCGAAGAACTCGCAGAAGCCAAACGACGCTGGGCGGAGAGAGCACAGAAGGGAATACCGGATGACTTAAAGAAGCCTGGATGGGAGTTAGTCAAGGACAAGGAGACGAACCTCCTCAAGTGCAAGGGGAGAATCCAGGGGTACAACCCAGTCTATCTGGAAGATACGCAGTTCACTCGGAAGCTAATCCAGCACGTTCATACCCAAATACAACACTTAGGTGTGGCCAACACAATGGCGACCTTGAGGGAAGAATGGTGGATACCACGACTCCGTACCCTGGTAAAGAAGGAGATTCGCGACTGCAACGTATGCAAGGTGTTCGCCACCAAACCGTACGGAGCGCCAACCACTTCAGCCCTTCCGGAGTTTCGTACTAACGTCAGTCGCCCTTTCCAGTACGTGGGTGTAGACTTTGCAGGACCGCTGAAGTGCAAAGAAGGAAAGACGAAAGAGGAGAAGGCGTATGTACTAATCTTCACATGTGCCACATCGAGAGCAGTTCACCTGGAACTTACCAGAAGCCAGACAGCCGAAGAATTCCAAAGGAAGCTAAATGTCTTCATAACAAGACGAACGAGACCAGAGAAGATTGTCTCAGACAACGCTGCAACATTCAAGGCAACGGCAACATGGATCAAAAGGATTCGCAAAAGTGAGAAGTTGCAAAATTATCTCGCACAGCAAGAGATTACATGGCAGTTTAACCTCTCCAAGTCTCCATGGTGGGGAGGCATGTACGAAAGGCTTATCAAGGAAGTCAAGAAAACGGCGTACAAAACGCTAGGAAACACACACCTCACTTTCCAACAGCTTGAAGTGGTGATCATGGACATCGAGAAACACGTCAACAATCGACCCCTGACGTACGTGGAGAGTGATGAGGGCGAACCACAAACCTTGACGCCAAACATACTCATGTGGGGCCAAAACGCTTATGACTTGGAGGATATTGAGGTTGACGAGGAGGAAGTCACCAAGCTACACAGACGCCTAAAGAATGCCAGAGAACATGCGTGGAGCCGTTGGCAGAACGAGTATGTCCACAGTTTGATGGAAGCACACAGAGTAAACAGGAGGGACAAGCAACAAATGCCGGAGATAGGGGAGATTGTCCTAGTGGTAGGAGAGAACAGAAACCGAGGGGAGTGGAAGAAAGGCAAAGTGGTCCAACTAGTCAAGGGGAGAGATGGTGTTGTGAGGGGAGTCGTCTTACTACACAACGGAAACAGAATCCGACGCCCACTTCAGCTCGTGTGTCCCCTTGAAATAAGGAGCTGCTGCAAGGAACCAGCAGAGGAAAACGAGAGTGCGAGCCAAGAGCCAATCAGAAGTGTACCAAAGAGGAAGGCAGCTGACGATGCGAGTGCGAAAATAAAGCTCATTGCTGAGCAAGACTCTAATGGACACTGAGAGAGTAAAAATTAAGAAAGGTTAATTTTTAGGGGAGCGTGACCGGAAACTAGAGTTACAATATTGACCGGAAGAGACATTTCGTGACGATTGCGTTATTTAGTTATTTAGTGATTTATTTTGATCGACAGTTGTAATCGGAGAGAGTTGTTTTTGATCATTGCACAATGTAAAATCGGATATAAAAAGATCGAGGAGTGGACATCGACATTAAAGAGGTTAAAAAGAACATATAAGTGGTGTGGAATCAGTGGAATCAATCGTGAGTGAGAGTGTACCGCGTACAGTTTCGGTACATAACTATGGATGCACATTCTTTGTCACGTACGCACGGAACTAACGTCCTTACATCAGTTCGACTGAACTTTGATGACATTTTTGCCCAATACTTCCTCCGTCCACTGGAGTAACTCCAGTTTGTCGAGGTCATCCCGTTCGCTCGGCACCGATGTTCGAATCGCCCGAGTGTTATGAATTTTGCGCCGAACCGATTGTTGTTACAGTGGCTTCGCTCAAGGACTGTTTACTTTAATTCTTGGATAAAGAATTGCAAATGACAAAAGCTTCCGGCTTCTTGTTGTGAACCCCTCTTAAGTTTTGGCGGGAGAAAACATTTCACGCATAACGAGCAGGTAACACTCACCAAAGTCTAGTTCAACGTTCCGCATGATTATTTACTACTCATATTAAGAAGATCGATAAATGGTGCCTAATAATAGAACAGAAATAAACAGGCCGAAACCTGACTGTGGTTTGGCCCTAAGGCACATAAACAACACCTTTTTGCTTGATTAATCATGACTGATTGACTGAACAACACTGTGATGAACATAGCTAACTTTGGCTTAATGTATCTTATTAGAACTATAATTTGCATAAGATTCCCTTTGACGTTTTGATAGACCGAGTTTAAATTGAGGTTTGAACAAGATCATCTTCAACGCAGTTTAATGTCTCTGACTGAAATATTTATAATAATTTGTCGTGGAAAAGTAAGATTCGTAAACTGAAAGGATTTGTAAACAACGACCAATGCCTCGTGGTTTTTAGCTCGTGTTTCACACGTGAAATCAAATTCAATCCCAGTCAACCGTGCACTTTTTATATCAATGGTTTTATCAAAACTTAAAGTTTTAATGGTGGTTTCCCTCGCACTATGATATCTTGATACGACATACCTCCAAATTTTAAGGGTGTTGACACCTCAGGTAATAGAAGAGCCTTAAAAAACGTAACCAGAAGACAGCTGTTGAAGAAATCATGTTCAATTCCGCTGGAGGGGCACAGCGGGGAGGTAAAACACGATTATAGAAGGAAACACGGCAAAGGCGTAGCTGAATTAGTTTTAAAATCTTGAATTACAGGCTATCGCTTGGAAGATGGGGTTTTGACTGGACAAATTCGCAAGGAGAGTTTGAAATACTCCTGTGTAAATAATTAATGCACCTAATTACACAACTCCACAGTGTGAATTTTAATAGACTTCACACAACTCACTCCAGCGATTCTTTAATGATCCAATTATCATCGGTGGTGGCATTACAGTCTGTTTCACACTTGCACAACATCTAACGACACAGACATGTCCTTTTTATCTTTTTACTGGATTATTATGTTCCTTTTAAGTCATAACGTTGCCTGATTCACATTAATAACACATGGAACAATTTGTTACAGATGAATGTCTTTTTAGCTCATGGATGACGTAGTCATGCCATGAGGTATAGAAGGCGCTCCAAAATCACTCACTCACTCACTCACTCACTCGATTCTGATTAATTTATTCATTAAACTTATATGTCCTCGCAGTCCTCTTTGCTCAAGGTTTGCAAGTTTCAGGGGGCTGTTTATGTATCATGAAGTGGATATGAATGTCGTCGATCAGAGCATGTGAAGATTGTTTAGATTGAGTCCCTATGTCGTTCAGGGGTGGATCCAGGACTTTTTCGAAGACGGGGTTGTAAGTACGAGAGAAGTAGGAAAACTTAAGTCCTAGTGCCAAGGGAATGGAGAGCTAGGCACTCTACAGTCCTGTCTTAACTTAAAGTTTTGAATGTGTAAATTTTTTAGTTAGTTCGTTAGTTAGGTTAATTAGTTAGTCAGTCAGTCAATCAGTTAGTTAATTAGGTCCAGGTTTCAGACCCATAGAGGAGCACCGACACCACTGTAACCGGTAAAGAGACGGATTTTCAGAGGAATTTTATGTACTAAAAAGAAGAGTGGAAAAAAGGGCCTTCTTAGATGAGCCTTTACAAAAGCTTTACATATCTCGTCTACCTCGAATGTATCGGAGTATTGCATGAAGATAACTGCGAGATCAGAAAATCACTCTTCAGAAATCGTTGACCTAGAGCAGGTCTCGATCCGTTTCATGAGTGACAACGTCCACTCAGCTTCTGCTCTTGTGATCGGTAGGGTGCAGGCAATTACGAGATGGTGATCATCGTAAGCACTGAGTGCTAGGAAATTGTTGTTTGGAAGCTCCTATTTGTTGACTACCAGAGTGTTCCCCAGAGTGTTCAACTGAAGCAACGCACGGCTTGGCTCATTCGGGAACCTTTTGATTTATTTCATGAAATACGGTTTCACATACACTAAGGAGTTCCAGACAAAACAATTGTAATATCCCGCCGAAATGTAATTATTTTAATTTATGTAAGGTGTTCATTGAGACCGATCATCAAGAGGTAATTCAGCTCTCATGTAATAAACTTATTGCACATTTGATCAAACAGCAGCTTACAGTATCTTGCTCATGGGATTTTTCACACAACTGGAGATATTGACATGATATTAAATAGTTCCTGTATAAATTTAACTCCCTGTTCATCTGCAGCCTTAGCGCGCGACATAAATTAACATAATTAAATTTGGCGGTATAGAAACCACCGTGACAGCCAAACCTTGCTACAAAATGTCATACTGACCCGCTGTTCTCCTGAATAAGACTTAAACCCAAAATGAAGACCATCAGAATGGTACAACACAACTGTAAGCCTGCAGCCGAGTTTCAACTTTGTAATGGTCAAATACACGTCATTGATTTACAGTAGAATGAATATACTTTACAGTGCTTGAACTGACCCTCACCGATCAACTTCATTAAGACTTAAAATTTTATTTTGATTTGTGATGGTGATCTCACTCGACATCTACAAAATCAGCTATGATATTTGTTATAAACGGATGCACATTCTTCTTTGCCACGTACGTTCGGAACTAACGTCCTTACATCCTCTGACTGACTTTGAAGAAATTTTTGCCGAATACTGTAGCTTTCGCTTGAATAACCCCAGTTTGTCGAGGTCTGCCCGTTCGCTAGGCACCGAATTGTTCGAGTGTTATGAATTTTACGCCGATTGCCGTTACACTGGCTTCGCTCAAGATCTGTGCTGGATCAAGAATTACAAATCACTGAGAAATGACAAAAGCTTCCGGCTTCTTGTTCTGAATCCCTCTCAATTTTTGGCGGGTGAAAACATCTCACGCATAATTAGCAGCGCGCAAGCAAAGGTATAACACAGGTCTAGTTCAACGTCAGGCGTGATTATTTACCGCGAAATATGGAATCCGCTACATGTAGCAAAACACTGACAACAGCTTTAAGGTAAGAAATAAAACTCTACTCACAAGAGCAGTAGCATTCAGTCGAGCGCTCCACAGTGATCTTCGCTCAAGATCGGCAGATTCGGTTTCTGATCCTCTCGTTTTCAGAGTTTAATTCTGTTTGAATTGTTTAAAAGCCAAAGTTAGATTGTTAAGAATCAAACGAAACTGGGATTTCTGGTTTGGGCATCAACTTCAAAATTTGGACGTTGTGTAGTTGTTTAAGAAACGGTAGAAAATACCTGTGTTAGACTTCTGCTATGCTTGAAAATGATTGCTGACGTAGAGGCATGTGTTAATATAGCATAGCAGCCCGTCCCACGATGCATTACGACTCAAAATAACAGCGGAGCTCCACATGCAATTGGCTGACAGAGGAGTCGTTAAGACGATCGATGCATGGTGCCTAATAATAGAACAGAAAAAAAAAACAGGCCGAAACCTGACTGTGGTTTGGCCCTAAGGAACAAAAACAAGACCTTTTTTGCCAGAAGCTTCTGTTTTTGCTTGATTAATCATGACTTAATCATTGCTAACTATGGTTTAATATATCATATCAGAAAGGTAATTTGCATAAAATGTCCTTTCGACTCTTTGATAACCGTCTTTAAATTGAGGTTTAAACAAGATCAGCTTCAACGCAGTTTGATGTCTCTGAACTATTTATAATAATATGTCTTGGAAAATTAGATTCATAAGGACTTCAAAACAACGACCAATGCCTCGTAGCTTTTACACGTGTTTCACACGTGAAATCAAATTCAATCTCAGTCAACCGTGCACTTTTTCAGTATCAATGGTTTTATCACAACAGTTTTAATGGTAGTTTCCTTTGCATACTTCCAAATTTTAAGGGTCTTGACAAGTCTGGTAAAAATAGAGCCTTTAAAAACATAAAAACCGAAGACAGCTGGTGTTTTCAGTTTCACGAAGAAACTTCCACTGGAAGGGCAGCACAGCGGGGAAGCAAAACAGAAAATCACAAAAGCAAACACGGCAAAGGCGTAGCTGAATTATCTTTAAAATCTTGAATTACAAGCTATCGCTTGGGCGGTGGGGCTTTGACTGAACAAATTCGCAAGGAGAGTTTATGCACCATTAAAAGAATTAACACGACTCATTCCAGCAATTCTTTAGGCAATTATCATCGGTGGCGTTTTTACAGTCTGGTTCACACTTCACAACATCTAACGACACAGACACTCAAGTCCAGAAACCACGACGTCGATGGCCACGAAAACGTTATTTCGAAATATAACTTCTCGTTTTTGCAACTCTTTCACGATTATTCTGAATTGTTTAACTTAAAAGATGCTGGCGAACTGCCCCCCACATAGTCTCCTACGCAGCCGTTCTTTGTCTCGTCACGCAACGCTCCTCGCCACTAACGGCTGCTGAAAACTGAACCACATTCCTTTCCCTTTGTGTTTGCGGTCTAACGAATTAACCAATCAGGTATCACAAAAATGACAATGACGTCAGAGGAAACAGCATGCTTTTCATTCTGTCAGCGATGTCACGGACTCTGGTCACGAATGCAGCAATTCCTAAGAAGATTGTCGGCAATGCAAGTCACGATAAATACTGATACAGGCAAAAGTTCACTCAATTGTCAACAAATCATTCAATCGTTGTGGATGTGAGGTGTTTTCAAACAGCAGCAAATTGTTCATTTGCACTGGACGCTATCTGTGAATGATGTGGCCGGGTATTCTGTAATCTGACCCAGAAATGTTTGCTACAAGCGGTTGACAGTTCCAACGGGCTTTCATAAAAAGAAATTCAACGAGAAAGCGAGGAAGTCTTCAGTAAAAGGGAACCTCCAAGAGCAGAGCGATTCCTACGAGCTACAGAAGAGATACGAATTATTCCGATGGAGAGACTGTCCGCGAAAACGTTTCCTTGACTGACCGAGCCAAAGCATCTAAATCCTGCAATTTGGCAAAGGCAAAGCTAGCGCTCGTATTACTCCTAAAAGCGGGACTAGGGCGCCTATGACTTACGTTCCTGGCTTCCTATCTCAGATTCAAAGACAAGCGGCCTACAATCTCGTGTTGAGTGTATTACCAAATCAAAATATGACAAGTCCAAAAAAGATTGTCACATTCATTTCGTCCACGATCAACCTCAACACCAACAAACTCGTCTACTCGGAGACAAAGTCAAGTGCAATTACTGGTAAAGTTCTAGTATCGTAGTAAAAACGAAAACAAAACGCTAACCGTTTCCTATCACTCGTTAGCGCACGCTGGACACCGATATAAACTAGGCTGTGATTGGATGGACGCCGAACTGAGGAATTGGCGCGTACACTTTCCAGAAAATGGAAGGCTGATCCTGATTGGCTAATAGTCGGGAAAGGAATGTGGTTCGGTTTTCAGCAGCCGTTAGTGGCGAGGAGCGTTGGGTGACGAGACAAAGAACGGCTGCGTAGCAGACTACCCCCAGACCGCCGCGTGATTCCTATTGTGCATTTTGCTGCACAGGAAAAAAACCCAGGGTTTTTCTTAATCCTACAAAGGTTGAACTTACCATATGCCATGCGGTGGACCAGACTTTTATGAATTCTTTGGTAAATCGTACCGGGTATTAATGATTTCTGTATTGAGTTTAACTTTAATTTTGCATTTACCTCTTCCTCCATGCTTTTGGAGAGGTGCTACAAACCACGTGCTTCTCTCTATTTGATTTAAAAGCATATCTGAGGTAGCTGTTATGTTTACGAGCAAGTGATCTCCTTGTAATACGATGAAATCTGGAGATACTCAAATGAACGTAAATATGGAAAGCGATACTCAAGAAGTCGAAATAAGCTTACCAATTCTTCAATAAGCAGGTACTTTATTAAGAACTACTCTGAACACTACAGGGACAAAGAATCCTATGAAGATGAAGTAAAAACGTGTACACAGCGAAGAAATAGTCTCACGCTTGTTCCATTGACTACGAAGATAAGCTTAAGTTTTGTAATGGTATCATATCCTTTGTTCACTGACTAGCCATATTAGGGAGCGTGTTCCCTGCTATCTTGTGTATGGTTCTAATTTTCAAGATTTGATATTATCAATGAGACTATGATCAACTCTTTAGAAAATATGAATTGTGATGTATTTGAAAAAGCTGTACAGTTATCTATCATTGTTAATGATCATAAAGACTCGACTTCAATGGTGGAATACGGGTCTCGATATGCAAAGCTGCAAAGTTTCAGTTGTGACATGCATGTGCATGGAGATAGACGTGACCGAGAACCACCAGAGAAACCAGAGAAAAGGCCGATCGAGACATCTATTTTATAAAAGCAGAAAAAGGTGGAAACTTGCTTCAACATATTTGATCAAAAAGTTTCATTGGCTTCATTCGGTTCGTGGACCGACCCGTTTCCGGAAACTGACGCTCGACATCTTTTAGTGTGGGTATACCACGAACGTTTGTTTCGTGCGTTTGTTTGTGTTTTGAGCGCCCCACGAAGAAAGCGGTTAAATGCACGCAGCTTCTTCAGTAATCGAAGCAAGACAGTCCACCACAAAGGCTGAATAGAAAGAGATTTATGAGTCACGTAGCTCAAGGGTCTTGATGGAATGATGCAATGCTTTTCACCTTGGACTACGATGAAAACACCGCCACGTGCCTTCTATTGCGTGTTGGCCAAAGAAAACACCGCCACGTGCCCTCTATTGCGTGTTGGCCAAAGAAAACACCGTCACGTGCCCTCTATTGCGTGTTGGCCAAAGAAAACACCGTCACGTGCCCTCTATTGCGTGTTGGCCAAAGAAAACACCGTCACGTGCCCTCTATTGTGTGTTGGCCAAAGAAAACACCGCCACGTGCCCTCTATTGTGTGTTGGCCAAAGAAAACACCGTCACGTGCCCTCTATTGTGTGTTGGCCAAAGAAAACACCGCCACGTGCCCTCTATTGTGCATTGGTCAATGAAAACACTGCCACGTGCTTCCTATTGTGCATTTTGCTGCACAGGAAAACAGAAAAAGAAAAAAAATGACCGAAATCTAACATGATTTATAACTCGGTATCTCTAGTAATAGTAATTTTAAACTGTCTCTCCTGTTTACACAAGTGACTAATATCATTCAACTGAAGCAATTCACGAGTTTGCTCATAGGAGCCTTTTGATTCGTTTAAAGAAATACGGTTTCACATACACTAAGGAGTTCTAGACAAAACAAATTTAATATCCCGCCGAAATGTAATTATTTTAATTTATGTGAGGTGTTCATTAAGGCCGATCATCAGGAGGTAATAACCAAGATATCGATGCGTTAACTTATCTCAGCTCTCATGTAATAAAGTTGTTGCACATTTGATCAAACAGCAGCTTACAGTATCTTGCTCATTGGATTTTCACACAACTGGAGATATTGACATGATATTAAGTAGTCTCTGTATTAAACTCTCTGGGCGCGTTTTTTATCCACAATTCTTCGAGATGCGCGGTCCTGGCACGTGCAAACATTGCTTAACAAATATGGCGGCCGATGTAGAGGCTGCCATTGCAGCCGTTATCGCTTTCCTTGTTAATTTAAGAGGAGGAAGAAAATAGGGATACTGTTTTGGATTTGCCGAATGTTTTGGCTGTCCTATATACAAAGGAGAGGAGACACGTCTTGTACAAAACATCACTGAAAAAAACCCCCGTACTTTTGGTACAATGAAATTAGAAGCAATGTTTCATTGTGTCCAAAAGTGTAACCTGAGTTTTTCCCAGGTAGAGCAGTATTTGAATCCGCAACGCTCATCTCGCCGTCCGCCATCTTGGATTTTCATTCGCAACATTCTGTTCATTCTGCCCCTTGGAGCAGAATTGGAGTAATGGCGTTCTGTCCATTCCGGAATAGGAATGCGGAATAGAAAAACGCGAGCATTTTATATTCCGGCCATTCTCATTCCAGAATTGTGAATAAAAATACGTCTGTTCATCTGCAGTCTTAGCGCGCGACATAAATTAACATAATTAAATTGGGCGGTACAGAAACCACCGTGACAGCCAAACGTGGCTACAAAATCATAAATGTCATACTGACCCGCTGTTCTCCTGCTGTAAGCCAGCAGCCGGGTTTCAGCGTTGTAATGAATACACGTAATTGATTTACAGCCGGTAGAATGATCGAATATACTTCACAGTGCCTGAAATGACCCTCACCGATCAACTGCATATTAAGACTATTCAAATTTGATCAGTTTTGATTTGTGATGTTGATCTCACTCGATGTCTACAAAATCAGCCATGATATTTGTTATAAACGGATGCACATTCTTCTTTGCCAAGTACGTACTGAGCTAACGTCCTTACATCCTCTGACTGACTGAAAAAAATTTTGCCGAATACTGTAGCTTCCGCTTGAATAACTCCAGTTTGTCGAGGTCTGCCCGCTCGCAAGGCACCGATTTTCGAATTGTCCGAGTGTTATGAATTTTACGCCGATTACCGTTACACTGAGTTACAGCGCCGATTGCCGTTACAGTGGTTTCGCTGTTAAAGATCTGTTTACTTTCCTGTACTGGATCAAGAATTACAAATCACTGAGAAATGACAAAAGCTTCCGGGTTCTTGTTCTGATCCCGTCTTAATTTTTGGCGGGAGAACCATTTTAGGCATAATGATCAGCACGCAAGCAAAGGTAACACACAGGTTTAGTTCAATGCTAAGCGTGATTATTTACAGCCAAATATGGAAACCACTAGCAAACCACTGACAATAGCTTCAAGGTAAGAAGTAAAATTCTACTCACAAGAGCAGTAGCATTCAGTCGAGCGCTCCACAGTGATCTTCGCTCAAGATCGGCAGTTTCGGTTTCTGATCCTCTCGTTTTCGGAGTTTAATTCTGTTTGAATTGGTTAAAAACCAAAGGTAGATTGTTAAGAATCAAACGAAACTGGGATTTCTAGTTTGGGCATCAGCTTCAAAATTTGGACGTTGTGTAGTCATTTTAAGAAACGGTAGAAAATACCTGTGCGAGACTTCTGCTATGCTTGAACATGATCGCTGACGTAGAGGCATGTGTTAATATAGCATAGCAGCCCGTCCCACGATGCCTTACGATTCAAAGTAACAGCGGAGCTCCACGTGCAATTAGCTGACAGAGGAGTGGTTAAAATTGACACCTGGAAGATTGATAAATGGTGACTAATAATAGAACAGAAGAAAACAGGATGAAACCTGACTGTGGTTTGACCCTAAGGAACAAAAACAAGACCTTTTTGCCAGAAGCTTCTGTTTTTGCTTGATTAATAATGACTTAATCATTGCTAACTATGGTTTAATATATCATATCAGAAAGGTAATTTACATAAAATTTCCCTTCGATTTTTTGATAACCGTGTTTAAATTGAGGTTTAAACAAGATCAGCTTCAACGCAGTTTGATATCTCTGAACTATTCATAATAATATGTGGAAAAGTTAGATTCATAAGGACTTCAAAACAACGACCAATGCCTCGTGGCTTTTACCTCGTGTTTCACACGTGAAATCAAATTCAATCTAAGTCAACCGTGCACTTCTTCAGTATCAATGGTTTATCACAACAGTTTTAATGGTAGTTTCCTCTGCATACTTCCAAATTTTAAGGTTCTTGACAAGTCTGGTAAAAGTTGAGCCTTTAAAAACGTAACCAGAAGGCAGCTGGTGTATTTCACAAAGAAATGTTCAATTCCACTGGAGGGACAGCACAGCGGGGAAGCAACGAACAGAAATAGAAGCAAACACTGCAAAGGCGCAGCTGAATTATTTTTAAAATCTTGAATTACAAGCTATCGCTTGGGTGGTGGGGCTTTGACTGAACAAATTCGCAAGGAGAGTTTATGCACATAATAACACAACTTGACTGAGTGAATTTTAAAAGAATTCACACTACTGATTCCAGAAATTCTTCAGGCAATTTTCATCCGTGACGATGTTACAGTCTGGTTCACACTTGACAACATCTAACGACACATACAGTCAAGTCCAGCAACGCCACGACGCCGACGGCCACGACAACGTTATTTCGAAATATAATTTTCGTTTTTGCAACTCTTTCACGATTATTCGGAATTGTTTAACTTAAAAGATGCTGGCGAACTGCCCAGGGACTAAATTGCTATGAACGACGTCAAAGTAAGGAAATAGAAAGAAAAATTTGCCGTCGTGCGCTCACGTTCTCAAGAAAACATAACATTTGGTCATTTCAGGTTCGTGTTGTTTTGCTGAGGACGGCAAAGAAATGTACCAAAATGTAAAACGCACGTGCAGAGCGATTGTTTTGTGCCGTTCTCGTTCCGTTGCCGTCGTCTTACGTTTCCTTGTTCACATTAATAAATAACATATGAAACGATTTGTTACAGATGAATGCCTTTTTGAGATTAAGGCTATGTGGATAGCTCTCGTGCCGGCACGAAAACCATACCGGATAGGGCTTTTGTTCACATTCAAAACGATGATTTCGACACGATTTTTTGCGTCGGAGCGATGCTGGGCCGCTGCGGTCTTGAAAGTGAATCGTCAGATATCGGATAGGTTTTCGTGACAATTTCTGGAGTAGTGTGAACAGAGAATCGAACCGAAACGGAAATCAACAACGAGGAGCAAAAATTGGATTCTAGTGGAAAGATAGCGGCGGTTTTGGGCCACTGCCGTTCACACCACGCCGTAGTATTTTTCACAACGGCATAAAATGCTATCCGGCATAGTGTAGACATAGCCTAAGTCCCCATGTCGTTGTATAGGTACCCATTTTAGAAAAGTTATGAAGAAGGAGAAAAAAAATCTGTTTAAACTTAATTGGTTAGTCTTTGAAGAAGGTTGAAGGGTCTTGAAGCTCTTTTCGTCTCGTGAGCAAAAGAAACAAAAAAATACGAGGACAACAACGTCACAGTATAGCATAGCCTGCGAACGCATACGTACGGTGGCTTCAAAGGGACATCACTAAATCAAAAAAATTTTTTCTACTAGTTCGAGTTTGAGTTCGAGTTCGAGTTCGAGTTCAAGTTCGAGTTCGAGTTCGAGTTTGAGTTCGAGTTTGAGTTCGACTTTGAGTTCGAGTTCGAGTTGATTTGTGCAAAAGTATTGGGAGCTCAGCATTCACTCCATAAAGATGGCGGAATCGAGCCATCGGAGTGGAGATGGAGGAAGCGAGCAAGGGGAAGAATTGAGCGAATCACATGAGGTAAGAGCACGATTTTTGGTCTCTCTGACCTTAATTTAATATAAAACATCTTGTAGGATCAGTTTTAATAAATTAACTGTGTACTTTCAAGGTTATCGAGTCGCGGAGGACGTAATACAGATGTTTATACAGGAAAGGGTAAGCTTGCATATACAGTCGTCATTCCAGGATAACTTATTGATCGACCACTTAATGTCTTGTTTATCAAGAACTACAACTATTAAACCAGTTAACTTCTTTTTTATGAGGAAGAAATTTGGCACTGCAAGAACTGGAAAAGATATATATAAATACTGCTAGAAATATGTTCCCTCACACCATGAATGAGGGGATCGAAAACAATGCTGGAACTTTTACCATATAGATAAAGAAACATTGTATCGTTCTAATAAAATGTGCCTTGAAATTGCTTCCTAACACTTAAGGCAGGCATCGAAATGTAGGGTCAAGGAAATTGAAGTACATCCGAAAATAAGGTATCGATCAATAAGTTAACCTGGAACGTCGACTGTATATGTAAGCTCACCTTTTCCAGTATAAACTTCTGTAAGGTTACGTCCTCCCCGACTCCAGCTTTTTTCAAGAAGTTGATAACCTTGAAAGTACACAGTTCATTTATTAAAACTGATCCTACAAGGTGTGTTATATTAAATTAAGGTCAGAAAGGGGTGTAGACAAAACGTGGACCCCCCCCCCCCTTCTGGACCCTTCTGGACCCCTCGATTTTTCTGTTGGAAAATAATAAATGATAAAAAAATAGTCTTCGCTTTGGATTTCAACTTCGGTCGGCTCGTTGATAATTACAGACAGCATTATAGTAATCGCGAACACTACCACAGTCAATCAAATGAAGATTGATCCTCACAGTTGCCATTTTCATCCCGTGAAAGACTTGCTTTGAATTTTGCTGACTTTACCTTGCTGATTTTTGTTGTTACCAAATACTTTAGAAATTTCTCACAAAGGCCATTATGCAAATTGCTGTTCGGCTTTCGAATGTGAAAGTTATTATTTTTATCGTTGGCAGATCTATGTCACGTGCTAGGCAACCAGAGTGATCTTATTTCACTCCATCATGTACCATTCGGCGGATTTGACGGCTCCATGATATTTCAGAGCAACCTTTCGACTAAAATTTGTCAGCGTGGAAGAAACATTGCTCACCTTTTTTGCTGTAGTGTCATTCTAATCCAAACAAAAAAGGATAGTTTTTGAGCTCATTTCACATTCTTCGAAAGCCAGTTGAAAGCCGAACAGCAATTTGCATAATGGCCTTTGTGAGAAATTTCTAAAGTATTTGGTAACGACAAAAATCAGCAAGGCAAAGTCAACGAAATTCAAAGCAAGTCTTTCACGGGATGAAAATGACAACTGTAGGATAATTCTTCATTTGATTGGCTGTGGTAGTGTTCGCGATTACTGTAATACTGTCTGTAATTATTAACGAACCGACCGAAGTTGAAATCCAAAGCGAAGACTATTTTTTTATCATTTATTATTTTCCAACAGAAAAATCGAGGGGTCCAGAAGGGGGTCCAGAAGGGGGGTCACCCGTCAGAATGGTAGAAAATCGTGCTCTTACCTCGTTTGATTCGCTCCATTCTTCCCCTGACTCGCTTCCTCCATCTCCACTCCGATGGCTCGATTCCACCATCTTTATCGAGTGAATGCTGAGCCCCAAAACTTTTGCACAAATCAACTCGAACTCGAACTCAAAGTCGAACTCAAAGTCGAACTCGAACTCGAACTCAAAGTCGAACTCGAACTCGAACTCAAACTCGAACTGGAACTGGAACTCCAACTGGAACTCCAACTCCAACTCCAACTCCAACTCGAACTCGAACTCAAACTCGAACTTGTAGAAAATTTTTTTTGATTTAGTGATGTCCCTTTGAAGCCACCGTACGTATGCGCATAAGCGCATAAGCGCAAGCACAAGGAAAAGGAAAAATTTTGATCCTTGCGTTTGTGCTTGTGCTTGTCCTTGCGCTTATGCTTGCTTTAAGCCCGTTTTCACCGTGAAATAAGCGCTCTTGTGCTTGAGTCGCTAGTGAAAACCAGGCTTTATGTACAGTTATCGGTATCGCAGCATTCTCTGGGCTAACAAAGACAATATGGCACGGGTTTGTTTTCTAAGGAGTCTTGGTAAATTTTGGTCCCAAACCCTTGAGAACAAGTGTTGAATCCAACATGTTGCATTCGTTTGGCCACCTCGTTCAACACTGCGAAACATCGTCCAACAATGTTGGATGATGTTGCACTCTTTTGGCTGGGCCTTAACACCGGTTTCTATCAATTTTCAGCTCTTGTACTTTGATGGGTCATCACTACCAATCTTTATAAGTTGTTAATTCATAAGTTGTTACCTTTAAAGTGCACCTAACCCCCAAAAATTTTTTTCGCTAAAATATATCTTTGCACCTGTTTGAAACGCATTGCACCTTTTAAAGCAAATCTTGACTAGTTATTTTGACTTTTCTAGGGTGTTAAAGTTGCAAAATCTGGCCCCTCGACCGAGTCAGAAGGGGCTTGGGTATATTCTCGATTTGACGTCACAAACTGCTTTGCATGCATGTTTACAAAGACTTAATGCGATGTAAATCAGTTTGTGACGCCAAATCGAGAATATACCCAAGCCCCTTCAGACTCGGTCGTGGGGCAGACAATGGCCAGATTTTGCAACTTTAACACCCTAGAAAAGTCAAAATAACTAGTCAAGATTTGCTAAAAAGACGCAATGCGTTTCAAACAGGTGCAAAGATTTATTTTAGCGAAAAAAAAAATTTGGTGTTAGGTGCACTTTAAAGTGGTATCAAACAAATGCTCAATAATTGGTCAACAAGGTATGAAAATTGTTTTCACTCAAAACTGAAGAGGTTACCATAGCAACACAACAACCCCTTAGAAATACCCCTAAGTTTAGCTTTAAGCAACAATGACTAAAAAGCAAGCTTGGTGACTGTGTTAAATGGTCAAGATCCAACATTTTGCAAAGTTTAAAAAATGTGGGAACAGATTCATAGCCACCCTAAATCTTACAAAATTTAAAGTGGCTCTGAATCCACTTAACAATTTCTTTAAACTTTGCAAAAAAATTGTATTTTATTATTATACTTATTATTTCCAGACAATGAAAAAATCAGGGTCACTGAGCTTGTTTTTGAGTTGGGGGTTTTCTATAGTGTTGCTATGGTAACCTAAAATGACGAAAAAAGTTTCATACCTTGGTCACAAATGATTGGACATTTCTTTGACGCTACTATAAAGGTAATAACTTCTAAAAATAATTGGAATTATCCATGAAAGTAAAAGTGCTGGAAAATGCTGAAACCAGTGTGAGCCACCTTAAAGGGGTACTGTTACATAATTTGGATAAACCCAGAGATGTATTTGCAACAATAGAACATTTAAAAAATTTTCAGTTTTCTTACCTACCAGTAGTACTTGTTATGTGCATTGAAACTGTGGCCACAAATGGTGAGGAGAATTCCAACTTGAAAAAGTAAGTTGTCATTGTCTTGGAAACTCACCAAATATTTGTTTCTGTTTTCATTCCAACAAATCATTTGATATCTTCCACTTCATGTCACACGAGCCGATCACATAATAGAAAACGTACTTACACAAAATTTGAACCAAGGTATGACAAGAATTGCCATGACAGTGACCCTTTCATTGAATGGTAATTATGTAAGAAGAAATTAGATAGTGATCATTTTCACAGCTTACAAGGTTTCACTGATCAGTGCACATGTGTATTTGAAAGCCTCATTTCCATCCCCAATGCAATCCAGTCATTACAGTCGAACCTCAATTATCTGGACTTTTCAATTATCCAGAAGATTTCTTCTGGTCCCATTGTTTTCATGAATTAATATTCATATTTTTCATTATCCAGACTATTCACTCTAGTGCCACTGGGTCTGGATAATCGAGGTTTGACTGTACCAGTATAATCATAAGCTCCAGATATGAACTCATCTTGGACCAAAGTTCTTCCCTTTTGCCATAACTTATGCCATGTGCTTTTGGAATACAAACTGGTTTTGATTGATGTAGTTGAGAACACTAATGGAACAAACCTTGCATATAAATATTTTATTTTGTATTGTCTGTATGTACTTGGCATGAATATTGTGTATTAATATTTTAACTTATAGGAGGGCCATAACTAAAACTACCAGGTCATCTGTAATAAATAAGTTATTGATGTGAAGCTCATTAAATTATTATTATTATTATTATTATTATTATTATTATTATTATTATTGCATATTGTTCCTTAGAAAATAAGTGGATCCTCACCCTGTCCACAACTGGATGTGTGAACAAAGTTGCTGTAAGCTGCAAAGAACTCACTCACTAGATTTCATACTAAGGTACTTAGATTCTGCAAGACTGGTGCACCTAATCTATTTTGAAATTTCATGTTTATTAGAAGAGTTTAAACCATTCTGGATAGTACATAAGTGAAGGGTCCAAAAACTGTTTGCTCAGAGTTGAAAAAATCCAATATGCACAAACAAGTTGGGTTGTACAACAAGAGCTCTTGCATTATATTTATACCTATAATCGTCCAACATTTTGTCCTTGCCATACTTTAAGGAACATGAATGATTTTGCATATAATGCAACCAATGCTGAGCTTTATCGGCAACAAATAATATTCCAGGGGTGCAACATGATGGTGCAGGTCCAACCGTAAAGAAGTGTCTTGACAAGTAACCCACCTCAATCAAATGCTGCCGACCAATTAGAATGGCCATTATTAGAAAATAAACTACTGCCCACAGCCAGATGACATGGATGTGAGATCTCTGACTACTTCTCCTGTAAGACATTATAAGGTTTAGTGCAAATGTAATAACAGTTCCAGAGATGGCGGCAGAACTGAGTAATTGAGGAATGCGTTCTGGTTCTAAACTCCAAAATCCCAGCAGCCTTTCTGGGTGATACAGTTTGTAAAACAGAGGATCAGAGTTCAAGGACCTGGAAGCCATTTCCCTTTTTCGTATTTCAAGGAGGTAATACAGGATGTGAAAGAGATTTGGATGAGGAAAAGCATCATCTTCAACCAACAAAGAATACATTGGATTGGACTTGAGGCTCTGTTGCAAGCAAAATGCATAATCTTGCTTTTCTTTCTCTTTAATGTTCACCTGTGCCAGATTTTCTGGTTTTCCTGAATAATGTTGAAAATATCGCACAGTGGAAGAAAAGTTACTTGCTTCTTCATGATCTCTGGCATCAACATTACAAACTGACAGGGTTATTTATTTTCCATGGTAATGCTCTTGTTTGTTCACTGGTTAAAATAAGGGAAAACTGCCACAAAATTTGAGTCAAGAACTTGAAATTGTTTTTCCCTGGTAGTGGGCCATGATGAGTCATCGTTATTACCATAACATCAATGTCCACATTTTGTTGGTTTGTAGTAGGATTGGTTAAGTCGAGTGACAAGTTGTTGCGAAGGTGTGAACTCCAGAACCTTGATGCAGCTGCAACACGCAGGTCATTTTGTCTGAAATGGTATGCCATTGCGACTGAAGAGTTGTAAAAAGGGTTGCGGTAGTAAAATGAATAACTCAAGTCCTTGAAAATCATTGGAAATATGCCAAGAAATGACACCCCAAATACTGCTAATACTGTCAAACAAAACCAATTAGGTACAACAGATCTTAGCTTGCCAAGCATGACTTTTTGTAAACCTCTCCTCATCTTGGGTTTCTCAGAGCATCATTGCATCAAATCAATCCAACCTGTAAGTTAGAAAAATAGTTAATCAATGAATAAATTTGACCCTAAAACCTGGAATGGCAGAACAGTGGAAAATCACCCGAAATTCTAAAAGCTGGAGTGACTGAAAATAGCCCGAATCCTAAAAGACGGAACTATAAATATAAATTAATAAATGAAATATAAATACAAGGTTTGGGAAAACAACGAGTAATATGTAATATCACAGGCAGCCCAAGCTCTCTTTATGAACCACACAAGGAACACAATATGGCGTTGAATTATAAGGGTTTGTATGGGATTTTATACAAGATATCCATGAAGGTCGTTAAAAGTGAAAATATTCAATAAAAATGGCTTACCTTATTCCATACGTGTGTTGTTTAAGCCATTTTTATTGAATATTTTCACTTTTAATGACCTTCATGGATATCTTGTATAAAATCCCATACAAACCCTTAAAATTCGACACCATATTGTGTTCCTTGTGTGGTTCATAAAGAGAGCTTGGGCTGCCTGTGGTAATATTTGTTAGGTTGTGTCACAAAGATAGGTGACTTCCCATCATTGTATATGTCACGGAATTATCCCAACTAAGGATAAAGACAGCCAAATGTAAATTCTAATAATGTTTTCTACAAAATATACATTTCCTGGTAAAATGATATAGTAAACAAAAACATGTTATGGAACATGTCAACCACACAACAGAATCACTCAGTCGACAGCTTGCAGCCTCACACCATGTCGCATGAAGCTGAAATTTGCGGAAGAAAATCACCCTAAATCCTAAAAGCCGGAACGGCAAAATATTGCCCCAACTCCTAAAAGATGTATCAGCAGGAATTCGCCTCAAATCCTAAGACATGGAACAATAAATATAAATACGAGGTTTGGGAAAGCAGTGAGTTTTGCATAATATTTGTGATGTTTTTTCACTGAGATAGGTGATTTCCTATCGGTAATTTTGTCTTATGTAAGCAAGAAAATGAATATTTTGTAGAATACATGCATTGGACTTTACATTTGGCTGTCTTTATCCTTTGTCGGGATAACTTTGTGGCTCATACACCAATGGGCCAGGAAGTCACCTATCCCTGTGAAATAAACTCCCAAATATTTCACATCACTCATTGTTTTCCCAAACCTTGTATTTATATTTCATTTATTTACTTATATTTATAGTCTTTTAGGACCTGGGGCGATTTTCCGTCGTTCCGGGTGATAATCCGCCGTTCCACTATTCCTGCTTTTAGGGTCACCCTGGAATCCAAGGCTGACTTGACGGCGAGCGTGTATGTAGAGTTTGACGTGGAAAAATGCATACATAACTTGTACACGGAGCTCTTCTTAATGTTATCAACCCAGGCACCAGGGCGTATGTACCCATGTAGAACACGGCAACAATATCAGCCCACTAAAAGTGCACGATTGCCTATCTAGATCGCTAGCGCTGGCTTGCACTTTTGGCTCGTTATTGGGGATAGACCTTGTTGTAGACGCTCGTCCAACACTCATCACTTGTAAATGAAGATTCCACACGTGTAACCTGCAGAGTAAACGATGTACGTTCGGTTGATCCGTTTGTTTCTCATGATTGTGGTACGATTCAGTGAAATTAAATGAAGAAGCTTTCGTGAGGGGATATTTTCAAAGGACTTTTGGGAGGGGCTTATATACCCTAGAAAACACTGGAAAATACTTAATAGCAAGGACCACCGTTGCAAAATAGAAGAGCCGGATCCTGTAATAGATCTAACCAGCTATAAAATTGTAAACTAGAAAACGGTAAGAAACAAGCAAGGCTGGTTACACGGCTAGGAATATATATTTAAACCAATATTTCGGGAGGCACAGCCTTCCTTCATCAGGGTGTTACATATTATGACCCTAAGATGAAACGACGTTACAGTTTTAAAAAAAGTTGTACATGTAACATGATATTATAATAAAGGTAAACAATACAACGTAAAATAAAAAAACGTTACAGTTGAAAATTTGAAAAAACGTAACAAGAAAACAAAAAGATAGGTATCATATTTCTTTCTTTTCTTTTCTTCTTTTTCTGTTGAACCGTTAGGTATCAACAGAAAAGAAGAAATATGATACCTATCTTTTTGTTTTCTTGTTACGTTTTTTTCAAATTTTCAACTGTAACGTTTTTTTATTTTACGTTGTATTGTTTACCTTTATTATAATATCATGTTACATGTACAACTTTTTTTAAAACTGTAACGTCGTTTCATCTTAGGGTCATAATATGTAACACCCTGATGAAGGAAGGCTGTGCCTCCCGAAATATTAGTTTAAATATATATTCCTAGCCGTGTAACCAGCCTTGCTTGTTTCTTACCGTTTTCTTATATACCCTAGATTTCCGAAAGTAACGCGGGCAGGGTGGGGACGCCAGCAGCTTAACGTAAAAAGCTCTATTAAGCCCCCCGTCTCCATTAAGCCCCCTCTTCGGTTTTTGAAATAAGCCCCCCATCTTAAATACCCCCCCCCCCCCCTTAGGACACAAGATTTTGTAATTAGTCCCTCCTATTCCCTCTTACGAAATCCACTTCATAAGGCCAGTGGGTTTGTTTTTAAACTGACATACACTCAATCACATAATACTGTTTGCTGCTCTTTATTAAATAATATTGTTTCAGTGCTAAGGAGGACGAACCACAACTCCCATAATGCATCGCTTCGAACTATATTATCAAATTGTGTAGGACACGTGATCACTTCATTTGAAATGGACGCGATGGAGGAACAAGCGTGGCAAGCGCCAATGTTTCGGAAATCAAACATTTTATATCTGTATTGCTTGGACACCGAGTATATTTCCGAGCTCACAGTGCCTAGTTTACCTTTCCTTAAGCTGAGATGTTTGTTTGGACACATGGGTTTTCCTGCATCTCTTTCGTAGCGCCGAATGGTCGTCTTCCCGCACACAAAGCGTTTGCTTGACAAAGTGATGTAGTTTGCTTAGTGATGTGATGTAGTTTCGCCTTGCGTTATCAAGGTTACATCAAGTGTGGAATTTCGGGTAAGAAGCAGGGGCAGTCATAACAATTGTTGTCTGTTTAATACAGTCGTTAAAATATAGCGTTACATGACCGATTATTGTGATTGCAGATCCAGGTCGAAGACGATGAAGAAATTATGCTCGTTTGGGATTTCGATGTAGCTGATGTCTTTTTATCGCTGACTGCCTCTCAGTGTTAAGTTCAAGCCAAGATTCCCTCTCACTCTGATATTTTCATAATAATCAATTCTGTTATATACAGTGTTTTGTTTGTGATATCCAGCTGACTCTTTCCCTAGCTTTGTGTTTCGTCAAGAATAATTATTCAGAGACCACAGAGGGGGAGGGTTTGGTAGAGCTAAAGCCCTATCCCTTTTTTTACTTGTATTGATTTTATAGGGCTCCAGATGACATGGAGAATAATTATATGAATTTTACCACTTGAACTTGGCCACATGTTTCAGCCATACCACTTTAAAATAGTCTCTGTGGTCCATTTTGTTCTTAACATCATGATCACATATTTGCAACAAAAAATAACTACTTTTCAATTGCATTTCTTGTATTTGGTATAAATTACATTTTGGATCACAGGCTTACGAAAGAAAAGAAAAACATTAATCAGTTTTTTTGTTTTTAATTTGAACAAAAGACAACAGAAGTTGTCAAACATTTATTTTGGTCCATGTATTCAAGAAGACTAAGCTAGATACAATGACAAAAAATACAAGGCCAAAGCAAGTTGTAAACAAAAAAGAATCAAACTCCTTGACTTTGTATTAAAAACTAAAACAATGTACCCACTCTGCCTGAATGTGGTACTCATCCTACCAGGGAAAGGCCACACATGTGTGAAGGTCTAATTACAGCATTTGGAAAATATATGACTGTCCCTGTCATCATGAAAATAGAAAACTCTTGAAAGTCAGCTTGCTGATATGCTCATAACTAACACTGCAGAACACTCAGCGAACTGAATTTATAAAATAACAAACAGCAAAATATCTTGATCTGTTTGTGTAAAATATTCTCAGCTCCAATTCAAAGCCTGTGTTTTATAGATTTCCTTTTCAGTGAGTTCTAAAATAAACAATATGTGAAGATTATTCATCTCATGCAAAAATCTTACTGGTTCTCTTGTATGAATTCCCCACAGTTTGCTAGATGAAATCGGCAGCCTTTATCCCAGTATTCATGCTGATCTCCAAATGTTGGTCATTCAGGTCATTCACCAGTCTTTAGCTTAAATTGTGTTCCAATTTTTATTTTCGTTTCGAAGTAACACGTTTAGATAAAAAATCAAGAAAAAAAATCTAAGACTCAAGTACCTTTTGCAAAGGGCTTCCTTTTCCTTGAAAAGCCAACGTTCTCCGGGTTCGCGTTGGTGTTTCTTCGCTTTCTGGTTCAAGCACAGGAAGAATTTACAAGGCTTTTCTCTTTTGGTTTGTTCGGGGTTCTGCCCTGGCAACATATGGACGTTTCTCTCGCTCATCCATGGCAGTAATAACCTAGAAAAATAACAGAAGAAAGGCAACTAAGATATAACCAAACAGCTGATAGGAATGTCTCGAAAACGACAAATGAAATGAAAAAACACATGGAAAATTAAAGCTTGTTGGCATGTTTTATCACACCTCGCGAGCACGTGTATGACGAAAAACACCAAACTTTGTGGCCACAAAAGACATTGAAATCGCGAGGTACTTCGAGGTTCCAAAATCGAACCACCTTCCGATTTATCTTATTTTGCTATTCTGACTATCTACGGGCCAAAAGATTTCGAAAACAACGTTCACTTACCTTGATTGTTTGAGGTCATTCAGCCATCACGCCATTTGCAATTAAAATGAGGTCCGAAATATTGAACTGAAAGAAGGACAAAACCATTATTATCAGAGCTAGAAACACAACTCGTAATAGCAAAATGCAATAAAAATACACATAAAAATAAAAAACTGACCTTAAAGTGCTTCGATCTCTGTAAATTCGGCGATCGAAAAAGCTCACTATGAGCACTTCTTGAGCGAATGCATCGATGAGACGTATGGAATTTTAAGCGCAAAGCATCATGGGGGTCCTGATTCGTCCTCCTTATTTCAGTGCAGTCGTTTTGTACAAAAAGCAGCCTAGTCCGCGCGAAGTCTGGGAAGGAGTGGGCGAGAGACCTACAAAAAGAATTTGAAGACGAAAACGGCGTGTTTAAGATTTGAAATAAGCCCCCCCCCCCCCCCCTCTCTCTCTAATAAGCCCCCAGTTAATGAGGCCTGAAATTAAATAAGCCTCTAGGGGGCTTAATAGAACTTTTACGGTATTCCTTACAATAATGTTTTGTGACGGGTTCACACAGACCAGGCTCTTAAAAACAACTGGTAACATCATGCTGGCTATGCGCTCAACATCTGCTTCAGCTCAGATGATCGCGTCATTGCCCAGTGACGTTAAGCTGTTGGCCTTGTCTCCTTTACCTCCACACTTAAAACTGGAAGGGGACGTAAAAGAACCCACACACTAATCCGAAAAAGTAAGGAACGTAGTTCCCTTTGCTGTGATCTGCCCTATCACGCATCTCAGGGTTGGTTGCAGGCTGGATAATGGGCTGAGCACCTGTCCTCAAGAGCCTCTGCTGGACACAGAAACGTCTTAGGAGGCCTGGGCACCATTTCTAGCCCGTTGGTGTGGAAGGTCCCCGGAAAGGGCTAATAACCACAACAACCTACTTAAACTTGATATTGCTTTTACTGTAACGAAATACTGCAAGGGCTGGTCAAACAACGTGTAAAGGCGTAAATACGATATTTCGGCTGGCCAACACCAGCCTTCTTCAGGTTTATTGAAGGAAAACGCGAGTTTACATCGTATTTCTATTTACCGGAAATGACATGAAATAGTACGTGATGTGTCAAAGCTACAAGGAAATAACAAGGCAACTAAAATGATCAGAAGATTTAAATAATACAGAAAAAGAGATAGAATACAGCCAAAAAACTTAACCTTTTACTGTACCTACCGTAAAAGCGCTATTAAGACCCCCCATCTCTAATAAGCCCCCACCCCTCCACGCTGGGATATGAGATTATGTAATTAGTCTCTGCTATTCTCTCTTGCAAAATCCACTTCATGCGGCCCAGTTGGTTTGTTTTCAAACAAATATACACTCAAACACATAATACTGTTTGCCGCTCTGTATTAAATTAAAATGATTAAGTTTCCCTGCAGTTGTTTGAGTTTTGTGCCAAAACTAGACGAAAAAACGGCGAAAGACGAAAACGGCGTGTTTAAGATTTGAAATAAGCCCCCCCCACCTCTCTAATAAGACCCTCGTTAATGAGAGGGAGCTTAGTAGAGCTGTTACGGTAACTACAGTTCTAAAGCTTAGTACATGATTGTAAGAATAGTGACGTACACCTCTTTACCTTGTTTTACATGATTTTATAAATAAGTTATCTGTTTTTGATCGACAAGGCTGTGTTCCTTATTATTATGCAAAACCGTGGCGCGTTGTCAACAACATCTTACAACAATATAATGCTCTGTGACTGGTTCACAAAGCCCCGATTCCTCATTAGGACCACCCGCAAACAATGCCTTACTGCAGTGTCCGCGCAGCGAGTTTGCAACTGGTGGGTTAAATGAAAGTCTTCTGAAATGGCTGGAAATGCATTTATTAACAACTAACATTTTGTGGTGAAACTTATATACTTTCAGCAACAAAAAGAGGATTTTGTTTTAGTAGTACTTGCTTTTAATGTTGAAATGTGGAGTTCTAAGGCCACCCCCCCCCCCCCCTTCCTGGGTGGGACGCGAAAAGAAATAGTCCGAACACCAAAAAGACTGAATGAGCTATCGTGAATAGGGAGTGGCCTTATGTAAGGGCCTCACGCCATTGAGACACGTGATGGATCGCGCCACGGACTGCGAGCGGTATGTTAGTGTTACGTAATCAGTGTTCTAAGGCTATTTTGTGCGGAGTCCCTAGAGAGATAAGTGAAAATCTTTGACTAAAAGTGTCAAACGCGAATAAAAGCAAGATCGTTTGACCTTTGTCCAAAATTTGTCCGGGATATGGAGTTGTGAAGGTAGCCGAGCTGAATTAACCGAGGTAAACGTTATCTTTGAGCGAACAGATTCTTCAGAAACGACGACTCAAAGGACCTAGGTTATTAATGCTTCTTTATTAAATAGCTATGAGAGTAACTACTGCGTTTGAGAATTATTCAATAGTGGGACTATTTATGTGAGCCGCGGCGCCACTTCGAGGACTGGGAACAAGTTGTGAAGGATTTCAACATGGCCATTGCTTGAACAACTTCTTGCAGGCAAGAATAATAACACGGTAATCAAACTTTAATTCACGTTTCATTAATGAAAGTTGTGAGGTTTTGTATGTGTCTTGCTAGTACTGATCCCCCTACTGATCCCCTATAAAATTCACCGGAAAAAGTAAAAAAACAAAATAAAAAACGATTTGAGGCTGAATCAAGTTGAAGGATAAATTCATGGCTTACCTCTGAGTTCAAAGATGGTGGAAACTTGGTACGATGGAGCACCTACTTTAGGACTCATTTCACCATCAGTACCCCAGTTCTCTTCTACAATAAAAGAGCGCAAAATCAATTGAAGCATCATCAAGTATGTTATCCGTGTCTGCGAAAAGCCGCAACAATGAAGACAGAAAGAAACAAAAACGGTTAGAAGATAAACACAAGTGTCAAGCAAGCGACATAACAAACCGGAAGTCGATCCAATCAACATCTGGTTGCAGTGTCGCTCCGTGGGTGTTTATCGGCGAACTGTTTCCGTTTCTTTCTGTCTTCGTTGTTGCCATTATGGTGGCTTTTTGCAGACGCGGCTAACATACTCGATGATGCTTCAATTGATTTTGTGCTCGTTTATTGTAGAAGAAAACTGAGGCACTTGTAATGACGGTGAAACGAGTCAGAAAGTAGGTCCCCCATTGGACCAAGTTCGGCCACCTTCTTTGAACTCTGAGGTAAGCCATGAATTTATTCTTCAACTTGATTTAGCCTCAAATCGTTTTTTATTTTGTTGTTTTACTTTTTCCAGTGAATTTTATAGGGGATCAGTAGGGGGATCAGTAAGGAGATCAGTAGGGGATCAGTGTTTTGTTGAACCCTGTTTCGTGAACGTTTGTAATATTTTATTACGGGATGGAATATGAAGAAAGTGTACATGCCAACTTTTCCCGATTCAAATGCAAAGATGACCCAAAAATATCTGAACATTAGGAGAGACTTTTAAAGATTCCAAGGAAATATTCCTCTACACGTGATATTATTTTTCTTGCAGAAAGTTAACTAGAATTTTTATTACTGTACAGGATATGGTCTTGGTGCTGTATTTGGCTTGTTCACAGCGGGAATGGACTCCTCCATGCCTAACCCAGTGACTGGTGTTGCTGATCAATCAGCGAAGGCCATACTAAAAGACATGAAGTCACGTGCAGTGTCATATGGGAAAAATTTTGGTGTTGTGGGTTTCATGTTTTCTGGAACTGAATGCTTAGTGGAATCTGTAAGTAAATAAAATGGTTGTATTGTTATTGTTGTTATCACTATTGCTATTTGTTGTTTTTGTTGTTGTTATAAGAGATCTTTTTTCCCACAAACATGCAAATGTTGGGGCTTTAAGATGCAATGTAATGCAATTACACAGTGTCTAATATATACTTTATATATATACAATATATACAACATAATACTTGCTTTTTCATTAATTAATTAATTAATTAATTAAAAAGCAAATAGTATTTTGTAAACTATTTTCTTGTAAGTAAGTACTGTAATTGAAGTATTTGTAATTAGACAGCATATCGTTATCAATAAAAAATGTAATTTAGTGCACCATACTTAAAACTTCACAAGCAAAGGATATCAACAGTTGAAGATATCTTGTCAACACACCCCAAAAATTCAGTAGCTGTCAATGGCAACCAATTTGTACAGCACAATATTTCAGAACTGGCAAACATTTTTAATGCCAGGAGATTTCTTTGTTGAAATTGTTAAGTTTTTCCTCAACACATTACTTTGTCTTTGCTAAGATTTGCATAGCAGTATATTGTAAAGTCTTCATATTTACAGTTCCTAATTTATTTTTTTCAGTTTCGTGGAAAGAGTGATTGGAAGAATGGGACACTGTCTGGTGGTATCACAGGGAGACTTATTGGACTCAGAGGCAAGTTTCAGCCATTAAATACAGCCCAGTCAAAATGTGCTGGCAGCTGGCAATTTTGACGCCTACAGTGGAGTATTTGCTGCCTACTCAATACTTAATGTAGTTGATAAGAAATACTTGCTTTATCCCTTGGCTTTTCCAGCTCAAATTACTAATGGAAAATGCACATTGACATAAAAAGCCCTCAAAAAAGCTGTCAAAATGGAGCAGAGTTTACCCTAAAGCATCCCGGCTAGAAGCAATGGAAGCAGTTATTTTCTAAACATTTGGGGTTGAATGTCTCCCGAACCCCCCTAAAAGGCCCTTGCTGCCTTCTACTCCTTTTATCCAATCTTTTGCTCCAAATAAGTTTGACTGGGCTGAAATAGTTCTATTTATAGGTACTACAGTGAATACAATGAAATGCCAAGTTACTGGTGAAATGGGTTCCTAATAATGGGGGTTCATTTTAAATAAATGAACACCCATTAGAACAAAATTGTGAAAAAAAAATACCCAAAATGTCAATAAGTTGGGTTTGGTTAATTGTTGTCTTAAAAATTAAACATAGAAGCTAGCAAAAGCTATTGCCATACCTCCCTCTTTCTATGTACCATAGCATTTCTATCAATTCTCTTTCTGCATCTCTCTCAGCCTTCCACCCCACCCATTCCAGTTTGCTTTTCCTTCTCATGGATTTGGAAAGAGTGTACCACTTCTAAAAGATGTGCAACCTCGATGGCAATAATATTTCTTTTTTGTTTCACAGCTGGTGGGAAAGCAGCAATCATGGGTGCACTTGGATTTGCAGCATTTTCAACTGCTATTGATTACTATCTAAGATGACACAACACCTAAAAGTATGACCCTGTCAACTGATAGACACCCAATGACATCACAGTCCATGGACCAGATAGTGAAACTCCTCTTTCTTTTAGGATTTTGTGAGACCTGTACCATTTTGAAGATTAGCCCTTGGAGGGGTTTTTAAAACTGGGTGTCTGCAGTTGATCAGCCTCTGGGTTTGACCATGCAGCAACATTCTTTTGTCCACAGGACACTCAACAATGAAGTAAAAGACATACTCTGGATTGTAATAAACACACAAATCATTGTGTGATTACTCCACTGCTACTTTGATAGAGGAAGGTAACATAAAGTCAAGAAATCACCACCAACTAGTGCTGGAAATCAGTACTGTGCAGGCCAAAGCTCATGTTAAGAACCACAGGGTTACCTTATCTAGAATTTTACCAAAACCTTCTTTTTATCAATTTACAAATTGTAATACATTGGCCAATGTTTGTGCAATTACTAATAAATTATATAGCCCTTCTTTTACTCGTCATGTATGTATCATTTCATTTGCTTTTGATTTAGGGCAAAGTCATAGGGTGCTTTGCAATATCAGGACTTCAGATCACAAAATAAGGGTGTTAATAGGTTTCTGACATGATAGCCAGTCTCTTATACTCAAATGAGAGTGGTTTGAAACAAATGTTAATTTTAAAGCCAACTTGTCATTTACGGCCTTTTCCAGCGATGCCTTCTGTTGTGAGAATTTACCTAATCTAGAACTTTTCCAAAACCGTTTTTTATCAATTTACAAATTGTAATACATTGGCTGATGTTTGTGCAATTACTAACAAATTATATAGCCGTTCTTTTACTCACCATTCATGTATCATTTCATTTGCTTTTGATTTAGGACAAAGTCGTAGGGTGCTTTGCAATATCAGGACTTCAGATTACAAAATAAGGGTGTTAATAGGTTTCTGATGTGATAGCCAGTCTGTTATACCAAAATGACAGGGTTTTGAAACAAATGTAAATTTTAAAGCCAACTTGTCATTTACCGCCTTTTCCAGTGATGCATTCTGTTGTAAGAATTTACAAGAGAAATATGTGAAATTTGGATGTTTTGTGTTAACCCTTAGGATCTTAATTTTGTGAGATCTTTGGGCATCTCACAAGTTCAGTAAGGGTTAGAATTCTTTTTAATATTTTACTCAAGTAGTCATGTGCTTTGCATATTAATCTTGCTGCCTTGGAAGGTACTCATGTCTTGCAGGCTTGCAGTTTTGCTTACCCCCTTGTGTTCCCAAAATAAACTCATTCATTTACTTATATTCTACACTTTTACATCAAGAGATTCTAATTACCAATTAGGTTATGAGCTCAAGATTTTTCTCGTGTGATAGCTGATTACAGCAGAGCCTGAATCATCTATCGCACATAGAAATTGAGAGCGAATATTCTAATTGTTTAGTATAAATCTACTAGTTGGAGCTTGTTGTAAATTTGTAAGTGTGCTGTACGAGATCCTGTTAAATTTAATTTTAATTGACATTCTTTCAGCATTCTGTATGGTCGTAAGACAAATGCAAAGAAGAGGCCACCATTTTGTTGACAACGGTTACTCACTATCTATCACAGAATATATAGCAAGTAGCATAGCCAATCAGAGAATGCCATTCATGATAGAATGCTGGTGGATTTTTTACTTATAGCTGTTATCAATTATTGTGAGAACTGAACACTTTCTTTTTTAAGTTACTATTTCCTTCATAAGGACCTTTCTTTATTCATAAATACTTTTCTCATTTTTAAGGGGAGGCTTGCATCAGTTTTTTGGGCCTGGGGTGTACCTGTTGAAATCAAAATTTTCTATAGAAGACAAGGGTAAGGGTTTCAGGAAGTGGGCTGCACACCGCACACTAATTTTTCTAGGAGTGTTTTTTTGCACTATAGACTGTAGTCTACTTTGCAGCCGTTTTTTGCTGCAAAGGAGACTATATAGACTGCCCCACAGTGTAAATGGTTGCCTATACATGTTAATGTGATGTTTATGAATATGATAATATGCTTAATAAATTTGAAAACAGTGAAAATGGATGACGATTCGTAAAAATGAATGTATTTTGACATTAATGAACGTAATGCCTGCGTTATTGAAAGTATATTTTCTGGTAATGACCGTCAAAAGGTGTAATAACTCCTTCTGCCGCTTTTTCGCACCAGTTGGGTAGATGTCTGTTTAGTACAGGCTTTCATTTCGCCAGCATGCCTGGTGTCTGTCAATAAGTTGTTTACTCTTGCACCATGAGGAGATTCTTAACACCCAGGCATATCAAGCTGGAAATGGTTGTCGTCTTTTTTGTGATAAATAAAGTCTCGGTGAAGGGTGATACAACTGTAACTCCTTTGCAAAAAGCTATCAGTGTTTTTTTGAAATTCGCTCCCATTTAAAAGTTATGGCGTGTTTTGTGGAAGGATACGTTAACACTTTTAGTATCAAACTTTAGAGGAGTGTAGGGAAATGAAGAGAAGAGAAAGTGGAACTGATCGCAGACACCTTTTTTGAGGGCGAAGTGAAAGGAAACATTTTCGATGTAACCGCGTTGTTCCGATTACTCGCCTGAGGAAACAAATGTTATTAAGGCAAAGCCTTGACTTCGCTTTCTCTCTTTATTTTCTAAAATTTTGATTTCAACATTGAATTCTACCAATATTAAGCTTTCAGAAGATGTGTAGGCTGCCGGGATCTTCTCTGGAAGCACCAGTGTAAACCCGGAAGGGGGTACTCCCCTATATGGCCTATACAGGGATGTGCCACTGGATAAGGTATGGTTTTTGGCTCCTCCGTCCTAAATCAGGTGAATAATTTCAAGCATGTTGTCCTGAAAGGGGACTGGACCTTTCCTAGACAGGGTATGGTTTCATGCCGGCTGTCATCGACTATATACTGTAGCTTGCAGGCGGCTCTCCAGTTAACAGGGTCTTAAAATGTTGCCCTACACAGGGTAGGTATTTAAGGTTATTTTTGTCCTAAAGAGGGTCAGGGTTTCAAACCCCCAATGGCACCCCTATACCCAGATGTGGGTCAAGTAGCTCCCTCCCCCCCCCCCCCCAACCCCAGGCATAAACGCTCTATTTCTTTGGTCATTTTGGTGGTGTCCCTCACACTGTGATATCTTAATACTACATGCCAAATGGTTACAGTGGGGAGACAAAACATTTTAGTCTGCACAGAAGCAACACGGAGGTGGTGAGGCGCTTGCTGTACAGATTCACACAGAGAATTGAAATACTCCTGTGTTAACATTTTAACATTTTGACGCACCTAATGACACATCTTAGCAAATTCAGACTTTGGCTGCAAGGTTTTAAGTTTAATAAACCATCTATCTATCTAACTTTAAAATGCAAATTATAAGCAGCTTATTTAAGCAGCTCGCTCCAGCAATTCTTTAATATTATAACACAATTATCATCAGTAGTGATCTACAGTCTGGTTCTAACTAGCACAAGATTATCAATATCTAATTTTGGCTCCAGTACACAGAACAACATGAGTACAAAAACCATAGGTTTATTTTGGCTGTTTCGGCTGAGCATTGCAGAAATAACAACATGTTATACAACAACTGAGCACCACAGAAATACCAACACATACAACAACTTCTACTACATTCAAATGTGGTGGAAAAACTAGAACAGAGCTGAGCGACAGTTTACACAGAATACTGTCAGAACAGAGGCCAGAAAAAACCTGCCAAAAAAAAACCCAGTAGGGAAAAAAACTTAGCAGGAAATCTGGGTAGGATCCATGGCTCAAGCTCTGAAAAGCCCATCCTACGAAGGCTACACGGCTGGAAGGTCTCTGCCCTTATTTACTAAACATGTATCCAAAAAAAGCACGGAAAATTCGAAATAATTATTCAAAACGAAAACAAGCTAAAGCCCAAGCGAAACGTGAGCTAGACGGCCTAGAATGCTTTCCCACGTACACTACTAACTAACAGATTTGGATATTTTTGCACCATCAAATACCAGAATCACGTTTAAAATAGCGAAATGTGATATGTCTTAACATTAATAGTTATATTAATTTTACGTGTCATAATCCGAGGTATTTGTATGTAATTAATGTATTTGTATGTAATTAATTAATGACCCGCCTTGTAATTCAGTTTATGCTGCAAAAAGGTTGAATAAACGATCATTATTATTATTATTATACATACTACCCATATTGCACTTCAACTGAACCTGCCCCAGTCCCCTCTGCTCCCGTACCGCAAAAAATATTGCATTTCCATCTAATTCATATTATTATTATTATTATTATTATTATTATTATTATTATTATTATTATAGATGAGTATATTCAGGGGCACCCAACGAGACAAATCAACCAAAAGCTGTAGAAAGGCATTTTTAAGTACCTCATGGTGTTTGAAATCTGTTTTAACCCATTGGCACCTATGCCGGCCAAAAGCGCCGGCCGCAAACTCCTACGCTTGAAAACATTGCAACTTTCTCAATTGCACGAATATTGCCATAACTGTCAGTTGTGAGCACGAAATGGAATGTCCTTCAAATTTTGATATTCAATAAACGCAAGAAACATAGCGATTTTTACCAAATATGGCCTTTTGAGTTTGGACAAGAATAAAACTGACCGTTTTTAACGTCAAAGAGAAACGACGAAAACGCCCCTTTTTGCCTTTATGTTTTTTAAAGGAATCATCTTCCAAAAACCAAACTTCAACCATCATGACAAAATTCAGTCCTTTTTCTAGCTTAGAAATGACTTTTTTATTTCATGTTCTTCTCCCAAGGCGAATTACCCTCCACCGAACAGATATCTACCAAAATTTGTCGTTGGGTGCACCTGTATATTTTTTAGTTCATGTCCACTTGTTGTCATGCCACTAGTTACACATGGTGTTGATAGAACGAATTTAAGGCTCCATAAGTGGCCTTAAATTCGTTTTTGTGGTGGAGTGCACAAATACTATTGATCCACTGGGAGAATGCAGCTTGGTCTCCTTTTAGGACAAGGAATTGCCCCAGAACTTGGGATGCATTTCCGAAGCCTGCAACTCTGAGTCTCTCGCCGTACACTGGACCTATTCCAGGAATACATGTCACTGGCTTCCCGTGTATCGGCGAGTTAAAAAAATCTTGATATTTGAGTGATGTGGTTGACATCATCATTCTACAACAAAGATAGTTGCACGTGAGTAAATTTTCTTAATAAACAGTGGATGATCAAAGGAAGGCAACTGTTACCAAAAAATTTAAATCTATTTCGTGTTGTCAGCTATTTTTTTGACTTGATGAAGATGCCACAATGACATCAAAACGTCCTTCCCTAATTTCACTTTTTTATTGTTAAATTGAAATAAAAGGAAAGCCGTGTTACCCGAGTCTCAAAATGTTGCTCATTCGTGCTTCCGCAAACGAGAATAACAAGTAGGTCTCCATGATCTTGCGCTTTCCATGCCCCCTCCCCCTCTTACCAAAGTTGCAAGCAGTGCAACACCATGCTCGAAACTTGGACAAACAACTCTGATGGAGGGAGAGGGTGGGGGTGTGTGTTAGATCTCGCTTTTTTAATTGCGAGTGTACAATTTTGCAACTGGTTGTAGCAGTTAGGGCCACGACCATCCTTGGAAGTCTCTGCTCTGCGGAAGAACGTGTGATGAGCCCAAAGACGTCTGCATTGGAGGCTATGCCCTTTTAGCCTTAATCTTGGTCAAACGATGGGTGATAGTTGATGATAGTTAACAAATTAAACTTGGCAGAAAAGAAACAACCACACTGTAAAATGAAAAGAGCCAAATCGGCTCCAAAGGCCAACTTGGCCCCAATGTCTCAAGGGCCATTTTGACCCGAGTTCAGCCATTTTAGACAAAAAGAGCCCAAACGGTTCTCCATGGTACCGATTTGACCCATCTAATTTTTGAATCGGCTCCACTAAAAGCTATTTCGGTACTTCCTGTCAATTCAGCCCTTGTAAGGTCTAAACAATAAATTGCGATTTGGCCCCAAGAAGGTGTATTATTGCCCAGTATTAATCACACACAAAAAGATCAAGCCATGTCACATTTTGCAGAAATATATATATCTGTAGTACACAGTGCATGCAACTTCCCCATAAATGAAAGTGGTATGGTGCAAGTGTATGTATTTATTTCAATTTTGCAGTTCACAGCTATATATTAGATTCTTCTAATCGGCTTCTCGTAGATTTGAAAAATATGGCTTTCCACCAAATCGCAAGTTTTTTATAACACACTTTTTAAATTATGACAATGCTCAAATTTGAATTTGTTCCAAGTCTCCACTGACACAATCAAATGATTGCTGACCACATCTTGGCGAGACAAGCAGCCATCTTGGATTTTTGGGGAGACTGGGAATGAGTAAGTCTTTTTGGTCAGTAGCTACACTAGTGTGGGCTGTGACTAAAAGTGGGACGGGGACACGGGGACGCGGGGACGTGGGACGCGGGGACGTGGGACGCGGGACTCGGGACGCGGGGACGTGGGACGTGGAGACGTGGAGACGCGGGGACGTGGGACTCGGTGACGCCGGGGCGTGGGACTCGGGGACGCGAGGACGTGATAAACAACAACACCCGAATTTTCCGCTGAATTTGCAATTTACAGTTCTCGGTGGTTAAGAGAAAGGTATTACATGATGGAGTTTGTCAGCAGACCAGTGGCCATCGTCCTTGGTTTGCCGGATATGTATTGTTTGCTTGCCTATTTTACCGTGAGAGCCCTGGGAACACAATAGCTTCAGCGCAGGGCATCTTATACCTCGTGGGCAGCCATGGAGGACTTTCCTGGTAAGTAACTGTGTTTTCTTGTTAATCCTTTGACATCCGTGCCTTATGCTTGCTACTTTCGATACTGATGTTTACTTCAGGAAAACTGTTGTCCAAAAATGCATATTTCTTTGATTTTCATTCCTAGAATGTGCAGATAACTCTCGTAATGATCTCGAGCTGGAAAGTGAGTGAAAACCGGAGAAAAGTACATGTTAAGAATCGAAGAAAGGTACAAAAATTATATCCACACATTTTAGGAATGAAAATCAAAGAAATATGCATTTTTGGACAACAGTTTTCCTGAAGTAAACATCAGTATCGAAAGTAGCAAGCATAAGGCACGGATGTCAAAGGATTAACAAGAAAACACAGTTACTTACCAGGAAAGTCCTGTACGGGTCCGCAAATGATCCCAGGACCGCAAATGATCCCGGACCGCAAATGATCCCCAAACTGGACCGCAAATGATCCCGGACCGCAAATGATCCCCGTATTGCACCATGTTGGACCGCAAATGATCCGAACAAAAAGTAAGGAATGGCATGGAAGGTGAAATGGTATGGATAGGGAATTGGCATGAATTGCGATTATTTTAATCAAAGCCTTAAATCATGGCTCACAACTATCATCATCTGATTAATTTTAAAAAGGTAAACGTGGCCACACAATTTGTGCAACTGATGTGAAGCAGTCAATCAGGATCCAAACCTATCTCGTTTTTCCTTCCGTCTTTAGAGATCTTTGTGTTTGTTATTATCTTTAGTAACTCCAAGAACGTTCACAAATGATACCAATTAAATAAGAACAGGACAGTTTGGCCATATTTTCCGAACGTGTGGGAATCACAGCTCACACGACGGTGACAAGTGTCGGATGATCTTTGACCCCTGCTCCGATTTCAACCACATCACCGCGTTTCTCGCCTACCTCAGGCCAGTCGGCTGATCCCATGGATGTGAGAAAGAAACACTTCTAGTATTCTGGGTACAATTTTAAATGAGAGTGCTCAGTGAACAAAAGACTTTTATTTCAAAAGATAACGAAATCAACTGCGGAATTTTTCAGTTATTTCTTTACGGGTATGTGTGTATTTTAATTCTCCGTTGTATATGTGATTATACAATTGAATTA
Source organism: Pachyseris speciosa (assembly GCA_016490735.1). Taxonomy (NCBI): domain Eukaryota; kingdom Metazoa; phylum Cnidaria; class Anthozoa; order Scleractinia; family Pachyseridae; genus Pachyseris; species Pachyseris speciosa. Next base: position 60,274 of record JAEMWC010000301.1, read on the forward strand.
TACTAGCCTGGGACCAGGCTCTGCAGTGGGGTTAAGGAGCGAAAAGAAGGAACGTGGCCAAAAAAAAAAAAAAAAACACAGGCGAGCAAAGCGAGCCGACCCGGGGACTGGCGGCTCGCTTCGCTAGCCTGTTTGCACGCTCGATTTTCACTGAAATCGGGCACACGCACCGACGCGTTGATCATATACCCCACAGAAATAAAATCTGATTAAGCATGTTCTCGAACGTCCTGGGATGTACAATACAATAAACAGAAGACATGAAACGAAACTCGCAGTCCACGATCACAACAAGTGTCGTTACAAAATCAATTACTGTACTATGCAGCCGGCGTCCTGAAATCAACAAACAGACAAAACGTCACGCAAGATCACAGATTTCCCACTAAAAACGAAAACAAAAACAAAAAAGAACTATGGAATAATTCTCATAAAATGATAAACGTGTTTTTTGTGTGTCATTTTTATATCAATCCATGCCATTCCTTATTTTTTGCTCAGGATCATTTGCGGTCCAATATGGGGATCATTTGCGGCCCGGGATCATTTGCGGTCCATTTTGGGGATCATTTGCGGTCCTGGGATCATTTGCGGACCCGTACAGTCCTCCATGGCTGCCCACGAGGTATAAGATCCCCTGCGCTGAAGCTATTGTGTTCCCAGGGCTCTCACGGTAAAATAGGCAAGCAAACATATCCGGCAGACCAAGGACGATGGCTACTGGTCTGCTGACAAACTCCATCATGTAATACCTTTCTCTTAACCACCGAGAACTGTAAATTGCAAATTCAGCGGAAAATTCGGGTGTTGTTTGTTTATCACATCCTCGCGTCCCCGAGTCCCACGCCCCGGTGTCACCGAGTCCCACGTCCCCGCGTCCCACGTCCCCGAGTCCCACGTCCCCACGTCCCCGCGTCTCCGAGTCCCACGTCCCCGCGTCCCCGAGTCCCACGTCCCCGTCCCACTTTTAGTCACAGTCACTAGTGTGCATACTCAAAGAAATGGTCCCAACGGATTGCAACGGTTAACGGTTGGTGACACGAGCTTTTTTAAGTTTGTTTGAAGTGTTTCCTCGGTTTCCTTTAAGCTTAAAATGGTAGTTCAAGACAAAAAGATGCAGAACACTACGCTTTGAAACAGGTAAGATTTAGTTTAACTCAAATAATATGAATATTGGCGAGAGATCGGCTTAGAAATTTGGTTTTTCATTCGTATAGGTAAAGGTCAACCATGTCGTTTCCTCAAGCTAAATTTTAGGCCATTGGACTACCATTTTTGCTAATTTAAGACTCTGCAGCCTCTTCATAGCATAATTTCTAAATTTTAAGTTGTGCTACAGTGGTACAGCACTCTACTGCCTTCCATGGTGATTGATTCACTGAGTGTGTGTCTTGTTTGAATGTACATGATCTTGATTTGCAACTACACTGTTCTTGTAAATGATCGTGAAGTTGAAAATGACTTCTATGAGTATTTGAGAGCAGAACTGTTGACTTGAAAGGACAAAATTACATGTACAATACAACACTTGAACTCACAAAGAAGACTAAGCCGATTTAAACTTACCACACAATGTTTTGTTTTGATGTAGATGTTCAACTCGGCTGTTGTGGAAACTCAGGACTGCATCTTCACAGTCAAGTTATTAAGTACACCTCAATAAGCTAAGTTTCCCTTCACTTTGAATTCTAAATGTGGCAGCACACTGCAATGTTTTCTGATGTAAATCATATCTTTTTGTAGTAGCCAGATTAAAATGAATGTGTAGAAAATTAATATAACTTGAAGATTTGAAACTAAGGGCCTGTTTACGTGGAGGTAGGGTACTCCGGCTAACCGAGTCACCCAGCTAGGAGGGTTAAAACATAGCCTGCCTTACATGCAACTCACTTAAGCAGGATCACTCAGTGGGCTATCGTTTGAGTGGTCGCTAAGCACAACAACAAGGTGGCAGACAAAAGAAACTTTTTTAACAGTAAGTTCAATTTTTTGATCACTTGTTCCATTAGTGGCCATTTTTTAGTGTGTAGGGTCGTTATTTTGCACTCTGGTAATTGATCGTTGTCACTAGGGGCAGTTAACTTTAAAAGCTGACCTGCAGGGCTGGAATATATTGATGCTTTCACAGTCTTCTCACCTCAGCTAGCCAGGATAACCCGACACCAACCGTTTACATGGCAAAAAGCTAGCCCGCCTAGAAGGGTGCCCTGGGCAAGTAGACAGGGTGTCCCAGGAAGGTGGGCTACCCTGTTTAGCATGTATTTTCTAATGAAACGTATGAAAAGTTGGCCCTCCCAGAGTACAGACGCTCATTTAGCCAGGTAACTGGGTTGGCCAGGGCACCCTCCCTCCATGTAAACAGGCCTGAAAAAGCCTTTTGATCTTGAGATTGGATGGCACTATGAATTTAGCAAATTTCCCCAGCTGTTTTGCCTAGCTTTAGGGGCTAGATATACCAGTCAATTAACCATACTGAATAAAATTATAAGTCTGCTTTAATGGTTATTCAAGCTTTCTTATAAGGTATATTTGAAAGGTACATCCCCTGCCATTGAGAAAATGCAGAACTTGAAATGCTGGCTTGTTACTTCAATAATTTTTTAAATTCTACAGCTTCTTAAGGTGGTCTTGACTTTTTTTTAATTGAACTTACTACTTATTGAATTCTGAAGGAATTCTAAATCAAGACTATCTTAACTGAGAATTGCTATACAGAGGGAAAGAAGGCTTCATTGTTTTGCTTTTCTTGAATTTGTTTCAAGGAAAATTACATTTGTACAGTTTTGAACACAGGCGTCCCAAGCTCAACAAAGGTGACGCGTAAAGATGTTGTGTTACTGACTGTAATAAAAAGTTTTGTACAGGAAACAAACAGAAAATACCACACTTTCTTAATAAAATCAACTTACCTCGATACACTGTTGTATTCTTTATTGTCTAGCAGTTTTTCAGGCTGGTTTTTAGCGATTTTAGCCGTTTGGGTTTCCTAACGATAATAACAATCCAAGGCAGTACATTACATATTGTCCCAACATGCTGAGACAGACCGTCATGGACACAACAAACTCTGGGTTACAAAACTATCCTGGCAGGGGCGTAGGCGGGCAGTTTTCGACAGACAAATCAATTTGCTCCATGGGTCATTTCCATCGCAGATGTTATTTACTAGCAGCTAATAAAATCGAATGGGTTTTCTCAGAGTTGAAAATAAAAGAATGAATAAATTTTGACTGCACTTTCAGCAGCAACGATTACGATTGGTCTCCCTTGGCGCCCTTGACCTTGACAAAATCTGACGTGTGGACCCATGGAGCAAATTGATTTATCTGTCGAAAACTGCCTGCCTACGCCCCATTTGTATTAATTTGTTTAGCTTTAAGAAAATACCGTGTGTGAGATTTCTAGATATTGTAATTCAGTTGACTGTTGCAGTTAAAAAAGTGTGTGCAGCAGCTTATTTAAACCTCAGTAAATGAGTGTTTGAAAGCTGACAGTTTACTTCAATTTCATTATTTGCCAATAGAACTATAAAGGCCGGTACACACGAGGGAGCTTGCTCCCGCAGCACGCTCCTGCAACACGCTCCCGGGTAAGTACCCCAACCAGTACACACCAGGGAGCTTGCTCCTGAAACAGACTTGTGGAGCAGATTTTCCCCTGGAGCTTGCTCCCTCATATCAAACCAGTTTGATATGAGGGAGCAAAACTCGGAGCAAAAGTTTTGTTGTGCAACAAATTTTTTCGCCAGAAATCGTTGGTGCAGACGAGGGAGCTTTGCTCCGGGAGCGTGTTGCAGGAGCATGCTGCGGGAGCAAGCTCCCTCGTGTGTACCGGCCTTAAGGGAAGAAATCCGAAGGCATGGAGAAGAACCTCCGACTTCTGAAATGGCCCAACATGGAGCCCAATTGGCTCTTCTTGGTAGGGTCGTTTGCAAGAGAGCTAAAATTTGAGGGGCTGTTTTGGCCACATAAAATTCCAAAATGGCACCTGTATTTTCTATATTGACCCTTCACATGGTCTAATTTAGTCCTAATACAAGGGTAGATTTAGCCCCAAAAATTGGTATCAAAACAGCCTCATTTTAGTGAGGCTGAATTGGCCCTTAAGCAGTACCATTTTGGACTCAACCGTTTCGTCCCAATTTTTGGGGTCAAATTGGCTCGTTTCATTTTACAGTGCATGACAGCCAAAATTTACTACAAAGTGTCGTACTGACCTGCAATTATCTTGAATAAAACTTTAAACTCAGTGGAGACCAAACAAGTGTAAACTAGCCAAACAAAAATGTTATATTTACGGTGGAATCATGAATATCCTTAACAGTGCCTGAAGCCACCATCAAAGACCAACTGCATATTGAAATTTAATTTTAACTCTCGACATCTATAAAATCAGCAATAATCCTAAACGAATCCACATTCTTCAGTACCTACTTACGGAACTAATGTCCTTCGACTACACTTTGCACAAATTTTTGCCGAATTGACTAGAACTTCCGCTTGAACAAGTACAGTTTGTCTACGTCTGCCCGTTCACTCGGTGCTGATTGCCAACGATCCATCTGAGCGAAGACGCTCGGATGGCGAGGCGGCAGTAGAATAGAGCCGTGCAAGAAATGGCAATAGGCAGAAAAATTCTCAATCGAGCTTCAAAAAGTGTAACCTAATGTAATGTTGATTCCCCTGAGACTTTGGTTTGAGCCAATTGCAACAACGGAACCATTGGAACCAATGAAAAGATGTGTTAGATTTTGGTGGTAACCAATCAAAGACATTCAGTTTCATTCGAAGTTACAGCGTTGTGCTTTTTTTCTGCATAAAAATTCCGATGCTACATGTACGTTCATACAATGTATGGCCGTTCGTTCAACGAATCAAGATCGCTGCAGTTCATCGCGGACACTGTCATCAAAAGCGATCAAAATTTCAAGAATTAGCAGTCTATTTCTTGACGACAATGCACAGTGTACAAGTAGGCGAATAGCGTAGTCGCTAGCCAGTAGTCGCTTGGCAAGTGTAAGGAATTAAAGGCTGGTGCGGTTGATCGAACAAGTTTCCAAAGCCGCTCATCATAAACAACCACGAGGACTGAAACAACACATGGTAGCTTATCGAAAATCGCTCCTGGCCTTTGAAATAAATAAATTGACAAACGTTCGATGGGAACACTAGAAAAACTCCGAGGAAACATCTGAAGTGAAATACGTGTATAATTTGGGTAGAAACGTTGACGAGATGATCTTCACTCTTCGGCCAAAAATAGCACAAAGAAAACATCGAATTAAAAATAGACTTGACACACAACGCGCGTGAGAACAGAAAATTTGCATACCATAACGAATTACACACATTTGTGTCTCTAGTTTGGAGTAGTTACATTGTAAAATTAATTCCTGAGAACGGTCGAAGAAAACCCTGTTTCAACGAAATAAAGTTACGAACGAGCACCATTAAGAGTGAACATTAGTCGGTACCAGCCACATGTATTGACACCTGGGCGTATCGAATTTCACGTTGAAATTATGCGTGTCTGTTACAAAAACATGCAACACTCAGATAAACTTTAGAGGTTGGCCAAGTTTTCTACATCGAACATTTGTTACTTATTGCGAGATATTGTAGTGGTGTGGTCAGTCCTTGGCCAATGTTCTTTCTCAAGCATTGATTTCTGCGAATCGCGGCCCATCTGTCAGTTGTAAGAGGTTTGCATTTTTAGAAACATATCGCGTACTGAAAGACTACTCTTGCATCATTTGCCTTCCTTCGAGTAGCTGAAGGAATATGTAAACGATGTGGACGAGTATTTTGTAATTGCTCCAAGTTGCTTTTCAAGATGTGATCCCGATTTGCTCTAAAGGTCTATCGTTTTATCAGTCAAGCGACAAGCTCATTATCTCTGATCTTGCGAGACGCCATCCTTGACTCGATTCTTGATAGCTGAGCCTCGATCCTCGATGCTTGAAACTCGCAGGAATCGAGGAACGAGGATCAACTTACTTTTAACCGGTACTGTAGGTGAAAGTTGTGAACTCAAAGGCATGGTACGTTGTGTCGGTCATCATTTCACGGTAGCTGTAAATAATCACAGTGAATGGATATATGTAGATGATTTGAGTGTTTCAGTCTCGTTGGCACTCTATCAATAGGTATACCTAGTATAGATGTTTGTCTGACTGTTTAATATCAGGGCTGTGTTATGAGCTTTGTGCTGAACATTGCTGTAACTGACTTTGCTTGATATCTGTTTAGATTCCTGTGCTGAATCAAGAATAACAAATGATAAATTAAAAGCTTCTTGTTTTGTTGTGCGTTTCTCAAAAATCCGGAACATTTTGAGCCTGTGTTTCTCAATTTAATAGTGAGTTTTCTTGAGAGGTTGTTAAAAATGCCCATTTGAATATTGCAAAGGAGCAAAGAGCCTTTGATCCCGTCATCATAGAAGGAAAGGAGTTAGAGTTAGTTACTAGTACTAAGCTATTAGGCCTTACAATAACAAATGATCTAACATGGAATGACCATGTAACTGAGATAACCAAAAAGGCTAGCAAGAGACTCTATTTCCTAACTCAGTTAAAGAGAGTGAGAGTTCCGAAACACGATCTAGCACTGTTCTACATATCGTGCGTGAGATCTGTTATTGATTATGCAGCACCAGTCTTTTTCAACGGTCTTGCCCAGTACTTAAAGAAAGAGCTGGTCCGGCTCGAGAGAAGAGCAATATCAATAATAACCTCAGGAAAGTGCAACTCGGCGATAGAGGTGGGGTTAACATCCATTTTGGAGCATTATTACATACTATGTAGCAGGCTTTTTGATAACATTCTCAGTGATCCAAACCATAAATTGAAGGCGCTCCTTCCACCAGACTATAAGACAACAGCGCCTTTTTAATATGCTGAAGCTTTGCACAAACAGAAGTAATACTTTTATATATGCGATGTCAAAACAGTCCTGACTGTAGTTTTATCCGACTTATATTCATGCTTTATATTCAATCATCATATTTTAATATGAATATGTTATATAGAATTTTTAATATTATTTCAAAAGTTAGTTTTTGACTTATTATCTAGGATTCATTTGTAATTTTTAAGTATTGCAAAGTTTTTGTAAATAATTGCGTAATTCAGCCTTTGGCTGCGATGCAGTTTTTAATAAACTATCTATCTATCTGTTACCGATGATGTCGTTCAGCAATACTGACTCCACTGTAATGGTAAAGAGACGGATTTTCAGAGTAATTTTATGTACTAAACAGTAGAGTGGAAAAAAGATACTTATTTGTCACTTTCTATCCACCTATTTAATCAAACAGACTGGCTTGAAAGGGCCTTCTTGGATGAGCCTTACATATCTTGTCTACCTTGAATGTATTGGAGTAGTGCATGGAGAAAACTCATGCGAGATCAGAGAATCACTCTTCAGAAATCGTTGACCTAGAGCAGGTCTCGATCCGTTTAATGAGTGAAAACGTCCGCTCAGCTTCTGCTCTTGTGATCGGTAGGGTGCAGGCAACTACCAGATGGTAATATATGTTTGGAAAAGTATCTTCATCGTAAGCACTGAGTGCTAGTAAAAGGTTGTTTGGAAGCTCCTATTTGTTGACTGCCAGAGTGTTAATATCATTCAACTGAACAACTCACAACTTGGCTCATTGGAGCCTTTTGATTTATTTCATGAAATACGGTTCCACATACACTAAGGAATTCTAGACAAAACATGTTTAATATCCTGCCGAAAAGTAATTATTTTAATTTACGTGAGGTGTTCATTAATAAGGCCGAGCATCAGTAGGTAATAGCTACGGTGCGACCTCTCTACTTATCTCAGCTCTCTTGTAACAAGACACTCTATGAGCGGTCACTCAGGATACTTTTGTGCTGCAGAAGCCGGACGCACGCTTTCTGATTCTCGAAAACTATCCAGCGAGTGGTTTGCTTTTTGGGCTCACATAAGGCCTTCTTGTTCACGTACGAGCAAAGCTCGTTAAACTGTTTTAAGAGTTGCCATCCATATTCGTTGCCAGCTGTCGTTGTTTACTTCTAACTTAAGTGGCAACATCTGGAGTATACTTTGGCTCTCTGAAAACATTTTTTCTCTCTGCTAACCTTGAAACATTCGCACAGACACCTCTCTTAACATAGTGGTTATTCAAATCTTGAAAACACAAGGCGAATCGTTTCCGTGTATGTGACATGTTTCTCAGAAGCAATCCAGACGTCACGTATTGTAAAAAAACCCTCAAAATTCAAACTGCTCTATTTTCAAAACAAAGCGTGTTACTTGGCTGAACAGGCCAGCAGATATATCCTTAAAATGTCATTTACCTGATGAAGGTAAAAAATCTAAATGTTTAATTTTAGTTTTTTCCTGACATCACGTGAAAACCAAGAATTCACAAACTTGTCTCTAAATATAGAAATGTCACAGCGATTGAGTTGTGATATCATCCGGATCAAATTACATCAAAACAACTTTGCAGTTTTCTAAATATAGAACTGACACAACGTTCTAATTCGAGTCTATACTCACAGCACATGCGAGGCTTCCAACCTTGTCTTAAATTCGGCAAACCTTTTCACGTGGACAAACTCTACGGGATTAAAATCTTCACAACAGAGATCGAGTTGTGATATCATCCGGATCAAATTACATCAAAACAACTTTGCGATTTTTGCGTTCGACGAAGGAAGAACGCTTCCTAATCTTCTGGGTTACCTGTTATCGCGTAGGTTCCCTGTGCACGCAAGCGAAAGCTGGCCCGTGTTTTTTCGTTCCATGGTTCACCTTTTCGGCGCCATTTTGAATGACGTCACAATTTCGTTGCGCAAAGCATTCTGCCTCGTGCTTTGCTGTTTGTCGGACGTGTTGGAAGGTTCAAGCTTTATCATTCTGCCTCGTGCTTCGCTGTTTGTCGGACGTGTTGGAAGGCTCATAATAATAATAATAATTGCGTTCGCAGAACGCAGTTCTAATCCAGACTGAATCGAGATTTTTGGAGAATGGTTGAATGGTTGGGTCTTGACAAGAGCTGCCCCTGCAATCTGCAAGCAATCTGCGGGGGCAAACAAGAATGACATCATCGCCAAGCCAACTGAAAAGCTTTCAAAATGGCGGCCGTCGGCGAGGAAGACAAAAGTGGTGTCTAAATGTCTTAAATGAGCTGCTACAGCCTCGAAATGGCGAAAGTAAAAATGGCGGCGATACAACTACAATGAGTGGAAAATTCAGCAAGTAAAAGCGGAATTGAATCGACGAAATGTTTTGAAATCAAGACCTGTTTGATCGAGTTGTTGAACACGATGAAATTGGGGTTCTGCCAGAGACTTCTGCTAGCAGGGAAGGCTCTTTGTGGCGACGATTGGCGATTGAAGTGGATGATCTGCCACCTTACCTCTCAAGAAACGACCTCGACCTCGAATTTGTTATATCAGGATAAACAAATGTCTGAGAAATATTTTGTACACCTTTTTACACCACGGATCGGTCATTTCGATTTCGTCACTGAAACAAACAAATATGCCATGCGAAGGAACATACCATGTTGGGTCGGAACAAGTCCTGAGGAGCTGAAGGAATGTCTGGGGATTACTGTCTGGATAAAGCTCAAACAATTGCCGATTTCTACAATAATTTGTTCGTTGCTGCTACAACTATTTTCAGAAACATTAATAACAATAATATTTAATATCGTGTTAGTCAAAGTTGATATTTTTGAGGCTTTCCAAGATGCTGTCAATATGCTTTTAGTGTTTATTTGTTTATTTATTCTATATATTTATTTATTTATTTATTCAACGTGCTTGTATATGTATTTTATCTCTTCACTTATCCCATACTCACAATTATTATACTTCCTCTTTAAACAGTCCTACCCGCTACCCACCTAGATTAGCCTTAGCTTTTTGCGGGTTAGCGCTGTTTTGTATTATGTTGTTCATTTTAATAAACTTGAACTTAAACTTGACTTGACTTCAAAGATCATCATGGACCACATGGCCCTCCATATGGTGGTTTTAGGGTTAACATACCAAACCTACCAATACTCGAACGCACTTTCTAATCTTCGATTACTACTAGTCTAAATATAGAACTCTCACAACGTTCCAATTTAAGTTGATACTCATAGCACGTGTGAGGCTTCCAACCTTGTCTTAAATTCGGCAAACCTTTTCACGTAAACTTGAACTGGCTTTACGTGCGTAAATAAAATGGAGACGACGTGTGAAAAGTCGCGCGTAATCCACCTTAAGCCTGCAGCCGGGTTTCAACGTTGTAATGGTCAGATACGCGTAACTGATTTACAGTAGAATGAATATACTTTACAGTGCCTGAACTGACCCTCACCGATCAACTGCATATTACAATCTAACTTACTGCATTAGTATTTGCCGAATACTGTTGCTTCCGCTTGAATAACTCCAGTTTGTCGAGTCTGCCCGTTCGCTAGGCACCGCCGATTTTCGAATTGTCCGAGTGTTATAAATTTTACGCCGATTGCCGTTACACGAGTTACAGCGTCGATTGCCGTTACAGTGGCTTCGCTCAAGATCTGTTTACTTTCCTGTGCTGGATCAAGAATTACAAATTACCGAGAAATGACAAAAGCTTACGGCCTCTTGTTCTGAATCCCTCTTAAAAATATTTCAGGCATAACGAGCACCGCGCAAGCAAAGGTAACTTACAGGTCTAGTTCAACGCCAGGCGTGATTATTTACAGCAAAAAATGGAAACCACTAGTAAAACACTGACAAAAGCTTCAAGGTAAGAGATAAAACTCTACTCACAAACTCAGTCGAGCGGTCCACCACCACACCACGGATCCTCTCGTTTTTAGAGTTTAATCCTGAAAACCAAAGTTAGATTGTTAAGAAACTGGGATTTCTAGTTTGGGCATCAACTTCAAAATTTGGACGTTGCGTAGTTGTATATTGAAAAAATGGTGGAAAAAACCTGACTTCTGCTGGGTTAGCACTCGTTCACAGGGATGGAAAGGACCTCATTAATTATGCTAGTCCCAACCCTAAACCTAACCCTAACTCTAACCCCAAAAACCTAACCCTAACCCCAACCCTAATAACCCTAACCCTAACCCTAAACCCCAATTCTAACCCTAGCCCTAACCCTAACCCTAACCCTGACCCTAAAGGTCCTTTCCATCCCTGTGAACAAGTGCTAACCCTTCTGCTGTGCTTGAAAATGATCGCTGACGTAGAGGCACGTGCAATTTCAAGCTACAGCGCGCCCAATCATTGGCTAGTTCATGGTCACATGACTGTTTCCCGCCAAATGTCTCCAAGGTTGTTTACCATTTAAGGCGCGGTAATACGGGCAACAAATTCGTGCAACTTTCCACGCAACATTGTTGCGATGCGAATTAGAGCGATGTTGCCCGTTTTACCACCCGCGCAACACTTCCCGATCTTGTTGCACAAAGTAGAAGGCGGTTCTACTTTCTGCAACATGTTGCTGCAACATGAAATGATGAAAATTGTTGCCCGACAAGTTGCTCGCGCGGGTGGTAAAACGGGCAACATCGCTCTTCAACTCCTACCGCAACAATGTTGCGTGGAAAGTTGCACGAATTTGTTGCCCGTATTACCGCGCCTTTACCAAAAAAAATCCGGAAATTTCGGTTGGGATGTAAATGGAAGCCTATTTTGGTCTTCCCAAATGGAAAATTTCCGGGGAAAACGGAATTTCTTGAAAGGTAGTCCAAAATTCCCAAACGGAATTTCCAAATGGAAATGTGCGTTCCATTTGCTCATTTCTACCAGTTCCAGGGCTTTCGGCTTGGATCGCTCTGTAAACCTGACCGTTGGAAATGTCTGTGTAAATGGAACACGCGCGTTCCGTGGAAATTTTCATTTGGGTATGTGATGCGTACCATTTACTGCAACCGTCGACCAACCGGTTTTCCCGTGTAAATGGTAAACAACCCATGAGCGTACAAAACTATGACGTCAAACGCGAAAAAAAATTGCTGTTACCTGGCAGAGGGAGGGGCATTTTGTCTGCGCATGTTCCGTAATCCCGTTTTCATGAGGATAACCGCTGGAACATTGAAAACAAAATGGCGGCTAACAAAAAGCCGTCTTCTAGCTTGCGGCTCTCAAAGTTTCCCTTCTTCAAGCTGTATTTTTATGTGCAAAATTGTAAAAGATGTTTACACGGTTCAGGAAGAAAGCTCCAGCCAAATCCATGTCAACCAAAAATTACATCGAGGAATAAAATATGCATTTTTGATGCAACGTTGAATTTTGGCGATGACAAAAAAGATGAATTTGGTAAGTTTGTCAACAGTCAAATTCAGATCGAGTAAGACGCTTGTTTGAGAAGATCTGAGAGGGGCTCCGAAGAGCTCTTCAAGAGTACAGCTTGAGTACAGAAACACTGAGTGGCCTATCGTGAGGATCGTCTCGAAGAAGTATAAACAATGAAGTTAATTGTACGTTCTTCAAATGCCAAACTAGGGTTGAGCTTTCACAAATGAAGATTAACTGATTGTATAATAAAGTCGTAAGCGTATTTGTACTGCAGTCATTTGAACATGTGAGATTGCTTCGTTCTGAGAATGTCGCATTTTTGTGGAAAAAACAAAACAAAACAAGAAGCAAGTAAAGAAGAAGCTTACTTGGGTTTTTAAGAAAATATAGTTGTGTTACGGCAAAACGTGCAGCGCGTTTATCTTCAGTTGAACGTCTTTTTGCACAAATCTATGTACACCGCCTAGGACACGAGTTTGTCGGGCATGGACCAAAAGGATACAAAAATTAGGGGGGGAGGGGTCAGTCTCAAAAGACTACAAATGAGTTGCTAATAAAGTCATGCTCTCAACACATTTGTCATTTAGAAGTACAGTACAAACCACAGTATGTAGCTAGCCATCTTCTGCTTCAACTAGTTGCACAGACTTTTCAAATTAATTGCACTGCCCTGAGTGGATTGGAATTGTTTGAAGGAAGGGAGATAAAGAATAAGTTAAAATATCATACACACTCTCCTATCCAGCTTCCCCTCCCCAAACCTTTTGTACTGGCTTGACAATAACCAACAATAATGGATGTCAAATGACTCACTACCTGTAGCAGTTCCTCCCTTGTGTACAAAAATAAAGAAAGAAGCACAAATCAAAAATAAATCCAGACAGATTGCAAAGACTATATGTATTTTTCAAACTTTATTGTGCCTGACTGCTTTACAGGAACGTTTGTTGAAGTTGTTTGGTAAGTGAATTACAATGCCACAGACTTGATAATGCGAAACATCACCTTAAGGAAACATATGACACAGTGCTTGGAGCAGGTCTGGGTATTTGTATGAGAAAGTTAACGATTTTCAGGCCTGTTAATTCTGCTACTGCAGCAAAATAATCAGGTAGTGCCCGATGGGAGTTCTTCAGCTGCAATCTCAGTGTCAACATTACTCTCTCAAACTGCAGATGATATGCATATTCACATTCAATGTTACAGTTTCCAAGACCACAGAATTGATCAACAAAGCTTGCTCTTGAACTTGTCTGCCTTGTCATACTTTTTGTGTGTTATCACAGCAATTGGTCTTCTCTGTATGTCTGTAAAAAATATGAGAACATAATTATTGTTAGTTCCTTCCTTCCTCCTTATACAAATTGTCTACAAAACAGTGTCCATCATCAGTCTTGTGGAGAATAAGTTTATATGAAATTGTATTTTTATTAACACAAATTCTGATAGTCAAAAGTTAATACATGGTTGCATTCCATGTGACCATCACTGAACACTGATGATATGTGCATAAAGATGAACTTAATACAAGAGTATTTCAGTAGAATGACAGTCGAGTGTTTTGAATTTATCCATTGACCTTCCAGTGAAATTATAGTGTCATTTATTTTAGAACCCTTAATTTATAAATAGAAAAGCAACACTGTCAATCTTTATGGTCTGGCTTATATCTAAATTAAGCGTCAACATCTTTTCCTCCAGTGTATGCTCATGTCATACTCTTTAACTGGGCCAAGTTAGGCTAAAGCAAATCTTCAAGCTTGTTATATTGTAGTATTTTTTCGAGAGAACAGTTTGTTTTGATTTTACAGTTTTGCATTGTACCTTCACAAACTCACCTAAGGGCTTAGATATGCAGGTACCAATAAACTTAATTTAAATGTTTGGGTACAACAGTTGTATATTTAGGGCTAGTATATCGGCTCACTTCTGAGCATTCCTCTAGATAAGAAAACTGTACAGGTCTGTACAGCATTAAGAGTATTACTTTACCATACATAAATAATCTTTAACACAAGCTCACATCAAGCTTACATCAGATTTATCCGAAAAGGCCATTTTTCGCCGTTCGCTAATCCAAAATATAAAATTTCCTCAATTTTCAAACCGCCGTTGAAAATCAGCTGGTGGAAAGACCTCTTTTACTGTCCCAAAGTTTTATGATAATATTCCGAGAAATCTTGCATAACTTTATAACCATAAAACTTCGCTTCACAAGAAAGTGGAGTTGCGAGTATTTTAGCGGGCACAAAACAGTAAACGAATGTAGAGTAATATGTGCATCACATCGTACATACCGGGTCTTCGATCAGTACTCGTGGGCAACACGCTAGACGCCATGTTTTTCGACTGAAAACTTCAACCTTTTAAACGACTAAAGTAAAGCGCGAACCATTTTTTGGCGTAAATAAACCACGTAGAGTCAAAATAAAGTAAATATGACATACACTCATGGTGTAAAA